>CAMXCT020003890.1:442013-612013 GCA_947184155.2 Cladocopium goreaui
AGTAGTCAAACGTGGCTAGCTGGAAAAACAATCATGTTTAGATGATGTTGTCCCATTGAAACCTCCATTTAAAGGGGATTTGCCATTGCCATGTTTAATTGCCAGATGGTGTAATTTGATACAAGAACATGTTTTCACCAACAATATGTGTTTATACCCAAATGTTTTGCTACTCACACAATGAGATAAAGTAAGTGTCTTTAGTAAAACATGAAATCATCCGACTGTCTGACACGACTATGAGGTCGTTTCCAGTGGTTATAGCCAGCTGTTTGACACACTGAACGAACTTCTGTTTTCAGTTCTTGGATTTAAGCCAGTATGGATCTGTCTGAAAATGCATAAAATGCGTCGAATACCCTCCAGGCATTGCCATTTGAATAGGAAGAATGATCATTTACCGTAAGATTTTGGGGGTTTCCCTTAGCCTATTTGCAGACAAACCCAGATGAATAAGTACAGGGAATCCCCAAGTCAGGACCTGGATGAGTGCGAATCAACTCTCAAATGCCTAAACATACAGTGGATGGAAGAAATCCTGCACCAGTTCATAGATGGCTTATCCCATTATTTATAGTTATAGGGTTTCAGCCATCCAAGGTGATGCAGGATTTCGCAACCATCCACCGTATCTTAACATCAAGGTCTGACACGCTGCAGTCGCAGCCATCGCCACAGGGCCACAGGGTCCTGATCAACGGATGCAGTCGTTGCGTCCACATTGAAAACGATAGTGCCAGCAGACTACAATGTGCCAGCAGACTGGAATATTATAAGTTATTATAAGTTGATACTTAGTGTCATATTCAAAATATCACTTGGAACAGTTATACTTAGACTATTCTAAGTGTCAACATTCCCAGCGAGGAATCAAAACTTGGATGGTTACGAAAGTAAACAAAGTCCAAGGTTGGTCCGTGCTCATGAACTTTGAGCGTATTGCGAAAGATTCTTGAAATTCCCTACAGTTGTGGCCCTTAACAGCTATAGATGGGTTCCATTTATAACTGTTAAGGGCCATAACTGTACATCCTCCATGGTTTCTGGGGGGGGGTGTTTAATCTTAGAGAGATTGGATACCAATTTGTAGGTCAAGTTACCTAGAAATTCCCACATGACTGGAGGAATAACAATCCAGCTATACCAGCTACTTTGGTGAGGGGACCAGGGTTTTAACCCATAATTTTCAGCAAATCACCCAGCCAATTCTTTGCTCCCGTCAACTACCCATGTTACCTGATAAATCGGTTCACCTTGTTTCTGTGGTTCACATAATTTACCACATCGACAAAAAAGGCCGAATCCATATATCATATATCACTACAGCCTCGTGCTACCAGTATTGCTACTTTGACCTATGCCATCCTATGCCATTAAAATCTGAGTTGCTGGCATTCTGGTCATGGCAGGATACCGGCACATCGGGTGATCTTGTACGTTTCAGATGAGGAAGAACGTCAGAGATATAAGGACGTTGCAGCTGAAGTCAAACGGTGCCGCCCCGGGAACGAATCGTCGCTGGGGAATCTCAGTTCACTGAGATTCTATATATATATATATGTATGTATGTAATGTAATGTAATGTAACGTAACGTAATGTAATGTAATGTAACGGAATTTAATGTAATGTATGTAATGTAAAGTCATGTAATGTAATGTAACTTAATGTAACATAACGTAACGCAACGTAACGTAACGTAACGTTATGTATGTATGTATGTATGTATGTATGTATGTATGTATGTATGTATGTATGTATGTATGTATGTATGTATGTATGTATGTATGTACATATGTACATATATATATATACATGATTTTATGATGTGTTTCTGAGGTTTAACATTCAAACATTGGGGATATAATTAATGAATGGTTGGTTGATGATTGTAGAGGGTCATACTGTCCAATAGATTGGGGATTGTCATCATCTTACCACGTGGTAAACTAACATAACTATATATGTAAAGTCACCATATTTAATGGCTAAATGAACTATATATTGCCATGTTTCAATAGCTATGTTAGTTTACCAGAGGGTAACCCACCATAATGACGGATTGGCAAAGGGTATTGAACACTGCTCAATTTGCGAATGTGTCTTGGACATATTCCTGGTTCCTGGCGCAGTTTCAGTTTGCTGCGGAGAAAAGGTAACAATGTTGGCCCCCTAGTTATAAGAATCACAATTAGCAATGGGCCATAGTTATATCTACAATAAACCATAGTTTACCTAGCGAACTAAACCAACTTAGCTATCTAGGGGGATGGGTTGTCCATGCTGTACATTAGACACCACGTATTTTTCATGGAGTCTTCCAGAGTTACCTCTGGTAATCAAACATGGCTAGCTGGGACATCCCCTATGAATGGAGGTTTATAGTTCATAGCTGAAAATCATCCATAAATCCATAAACTGGTGATTTTCCAGCTAGCCATGTTTGATGACCGGAGGGTGAACATTTTTTCTTCATGGTGTCCAGCCATAGACTAAGTTTATCAGCCAGGTCGGCCCACAACCTGTCTCACCGAAAGTGAAATTTCTACTAGGAAATCAACAAACCGCCAGGCATATTCTGCATGATACCTAAAAGTGGATCCATATGAGGGTTTCCTAAAATTGGCGGTACCCCTAAATCATCCATTTTGATAGGATTTTCCATTACAAGCCATCCAGCTATTGGGGTACCCCCATGACTGTGGAAACCTCCATGTATAACTTTCCACAAAAGCTTCAAAAGACCTGGCATTTCATGTGTTTTACGCCAGGCGTTCCTCAAAAAAAATGAGAAGTGGTGTTTCTTGCAGTTGGGGAACGTCGGCGTTTGGTCGGGCATTGTCGCAGCTGCCACATTCATCAACATTTACCTTTAAAATTGTTTAAACGATCCAAAACATACGGGTGTGGGTCAAAAACCATGGCAACTATTATGCTGGTGAATCCGGGAAAAAAGGCAAACACTGGTTCTTATCTGGTTGGTGGTTTGGAACATTTTTTATTTTTCCATTCAGTTGGGAATGTCATCATCCCAACTGACGAACTCATATTTTTCAGATGGGTAGGTATACCACAACCAGATGATTTTTTTGGCGTATATATGTTCATATATGTAGATCATGAAAAAACTGATTAAAATGGATGACTTAGGGGTAACCACTTATATGTTCTAATGCATTTTTGGTTCCCAAAGAAAGGCTTTTTAAGGAGCTTTGATCATGTTCCGTCCGTGGCCTCCGTGGCCCCCCACGGTGCAGGAGGCGTTGCGCTTGGACGTTTTTGCGCGCGAAATTGCTTTGAAAGTTGGTGTGTTCGGGTGCCTGGTCGCCTTGGTGGATCCCGGAAGTGCTGTGGTTTATCGTCTGGTAAACATACAAAAAACGATGGAACATCACAATTTTCAATGGGAAAACTCACTATAAATGGCCATTTTCAATAGCAAACTGTTAAATGACCAGAGGGTAGTCGCAGATTTGGGGGAAAACATGATCAAACTACGCAAATCGGTATCTAAAATCTGGATCATGTCGATTCGTAAATTCGACATTCGACGTTCTTAATGAATTAAGTTGAATTGATTTGCTATCAGAATGCAATGGTAAAAGTTTGGGTAATTTTGCACGACCCTACTACTATATCATATATATATATATAAATCTTAATTTTTATCCCCACGACACTTGATAACATTGTCGTTTTTGTTGATAACTATAACAATTGATAACTTTACATATATTTACAGGAACCTCCGACATTTAGGGGGAACATAGTAAAAAGAATTGTCTTCCTGCATGTTTCCCACAAATCAATTGGTTTAGGGTTATACAATAGGTGGTTGAAGGGAAAAAAAGCTTCAAACCAATGGTTTTCCCAAAAAATGTCGGGTCTCCTGAGGCTCCTGCAGATGTTCTAGGATCTACAGCATACCATTACCCTTGATGTTGAAGATTTTTTTCGCTCGTTACCCGCATTCTTTCACCAACGAAGCCAACAAGGATCTGGCTATAGGGGGAGTCTGTTTGGGTCGCATGGCTATTTTTTGGGGATGTTCATACAATGTGAGGCCTCCCAGTAATGTGAACGTTGGTTAACAAAAGCCTAGTTCGTTATTTGCGTACCATAAACCATAGTGAAATTGGAGTTATGTGAGCCCCAACTTAGCGATTCCGAACGGGGGCCTCACATTGTAGAGGTTTCCCTTAAAATTGGGGGGTACCCTCCAAATCCATGTGATTTTCTAATTTGTCCGTGAAATCAACCATCCAGCTATTGGGGATCCCCCTATGACTATGGAAACCCCCGACAAAAATTGGAGCAACCATTGAGCATACCTGATGGTTTCAAATCGCCAGAAATATCAATTAAATATCAACAGAAATTGAGCATGTCCGTTTCAACTCAAAAAATGTTCTTGTTGATTAACATAAATCCATAAACCATAGTTATATGAGTTATGTGCACCAACTTAGCTATCTTGGGGACTTCACATTGTATGTAATTAAACTTACAGTAACCATATGCCTTATGTGCATTTCCTTTTTGATTTCACAGGTGCTGTTGATGTTTGACGTGCCCATGCCATGGGCTTCGGGGTGCTCAGGCCTGGCATATTGGAACAACGGAACCACATCACTCGGTGCATGGAGGAAGGCGGTCTCACAGAACGGGGTAGCGATGGCATGCGATGGCTAGATGGGTGCGTCGAATGGGGTAAACCCCTAAATAGCAAGTTTAATATATCAATATTTAATGGGAACCCTAAAATGGAGGTACTGTATACCATGTAAGGCAATATTTTGTAGGGGTATTCCCTTACATAACCTTTACATAGGTCTTATATATGCTAGGTACCTCCAATAAATCGGTTCCTGAGACGACCAGTGAATATAGGGAAAATTGGAGGTTTTATAATATGGTTTAATCCATTGGAAGTGGGGAAAACCCATAATATGGAGAGTTCTTAAGCGGGAGACCCCAAAATCATCCAAACTTTGTCATTTGTTGATATTTGCTGTGGGGAAGCCAATGATTTTGGTTTACCCGATTTTGTTTGAAGCATCCAGAAACAAGGCCTGCTCGAGTTGGAGGCAAACCATGCTCCCACGCGCGACGTCACCAACATCGCTGACGTGCAGCGCTGGATCGTCTGAACGAAACGAGCCGCTGCAAAGTCGACAGAAAGTCATCATGATGGCATGTACGAGGAGACGGACTAGGAGGATGCGAGGCACAAGAATTTGAGATACAAACTGTGTTTGGTTAACCTCGGCTGTTGTTTTTTTAGGGTTCTGATTATGCATCGCAAATAAAGCTATCAAACATTGGCATACATTCATGGAGGATTCCATCACCCGATCCTATTAAGCACCCCCATTCTGATTTCAGCCCTACATCCACTGTTTCTGGGGGTCTTCAATATGGAAAAGGGATATTCACCAATAAGGGTTGGGCCTTTATATACAAACGTTGATGGGTTTTGTCCAGACATGGTTGGCTGAAACAGCGATACCGATAGAACAAGTTGAGAGTTTGACCAGCCAAAAGCGCGCTGACGTTCCACCAGCTGCCACCCGGACCTCAGATGGCTCTGCATGAGCAATTGGGCCAGGCAATCATGACGGCTTCAGAGGTGTTTTCCCTCTGGGCCTCGATCAGCAGGAAAGCCTCAACTGCGCGAGGCAGACCGCATGGTCCTTCTTGAGGGACATGAAGCCCGTGGACATCAACAAGGCGAAGCGTCAAAAGTTCCTCGAGGACAGCAATAATCATTATCGGTAAACATTGGTGAATCAAGGCTTCGCAGCTTCACGTGTTATTTTTCCCCAAACAGTGTGTTCACACTGAGGGGTTCTTACGGTAGGTGTTAAGGCCGCGGTTAGATCAGGGTGCTCCATCTGTCTTGCGGCATTTTCCCTGTAAATTCTCGCATAAAATGACTCGTCTGAGAGTCTGAGCTGTCCAAGTGCATTTCGTGTGCAGGCTCGTGCAAAGTCTGCCCTGCGACTTTGAGGCGCGGCATTTTTCCTGTAAATTCTCGCATTAAATGGCTCTTGTGACAAGCCCATGTGCAGGCTCGCGCAAAGTCTGCGCCGCGGGGTTCTCAAGCTCTGGGCCTGCGGCATTTACATTGTAAATTCTCCGATAATCAGGCTCTTTTGGGGGTCTTTGCATGATCCTGTACAGGTCCTTAACAGAAGGTCTTGTGGAGATCCTGGTGAGATCCTCTCTACGAGGCCCTTGCATGAGGAGCTTGCAGATGTCATGTCTTAGAGGTACTTGTATGAAAGCTCTTGTGGGAGCCTCTGGGGAGCTTCTTGTGTCAAGATCTTGTAAGGTCCGCTCCAGCAGCAGCAGGTCCTTTTATGACGATCTTGCCTCTTATAGGGTTCCTGGCATGAAGATCTTGCTCAAGGTTTTTTACAATTCCTTGTGCGAAGAGGCCTTTGCATGATCTTGTCCAGGTCCTTGTGAGAAGCTCTTGGAGAGGTCCTTGTGAAATCCTTTCGGTGTCCTTACATGATCTGGCCCAGATTCTTGTGAGAAGATCTTGTGGAGATCCTGCTGAAATCCTCCTCAAGAGGTCCTTGCATGAAGATCTTGAAGATCCTCTGCGTCGGTGCTTGTATCCTCTCGGATGCTCTTGGGAAATTCTTGTATGAAGATCTTCTGAGCTCCTCTTTGTAGATCTACACAGAAGGTCCTGCTGCTGCAGTTGCGATAATGTCTAACCTCATCTGTTACTGTTCCGTGGCTACTGTGGCTTGTGTCTGGTACATTGGCTTCCTACCCCCCACACTGTGTGGGGCCTCTTGCCGGTGTAATTTGGATATAGTTGGAGGATTTGTATTCCCTCCAAGATTAAGTTTTCGGACTTTTGCCTTGGGATTAGCTGTCAATTTTAAGGGAAACACTTAATCTTAGTGTATATTCCACACTCTCATGACTCATGGTCCTTTCGCCTGTGGGGCTGGACTACATTCTCATGTTCAGCCACATCACCTATGCAATGTGTGCGGGATGTTTAGTATGCCATGTTCGTTTGCCATGTTCGGTATGACATAAGTCAAATGACTATGAGTCAAAACCCAGGGACCCTAGGTACACTAAAATAGTTGGTTAATGGATGTTTATTCCCCCAGTCATTTGGCAATAATAGGTTTTGACCCATCCCCAGATAAGTGTCGTGCCAGGGTCCCCATCCTCAATTACTCTTATACATGGAGGCTCTCGAAGAAACATTTTTGGCCATGATTTTTGTTCAGGCAACTTAGCCCACCTTTCCATCGCCATTGGCAGCCCCACAGTGACACAAGAAAAGGGTTGTTCAAATCTTACACTCGCCTAATGACTTGGATGAGTTGGGGTACCCCCAAATTTAGGAAACCTCCTTGAATGAAAATAAATGTTGGGACAGCATGGGATTGAGGTTTTTTTAAATCATTTGTGTGGTCCCAGCTGTGCAATTCTAAGACTAGGGAAAAACTGAATCCAGGATTGACATGATGATATGCGGCGACAAATGCCTAGTTTCGCTACTTGGAGGATCATCCTACTTTTAGTATCAGATGATAAACCTTCTTAGTAAGACCGCTTAGTGGGTTATCCCATGTATATAGGGTTTATACAAGGTGAGCCCCCCCGGTTATAAGTTTGCTTAGAAACCCGTTGAGTTTTTAAGTATGGTTACCCTCTGGTTATGTAACGTAGCCATGGAAAATCACTATTTTTAATAGGCAAACCATCTATAAATGGGCCATTTTCCATGGCTAACCAGAGGGTATATCCACCATAAACCCAACAAATTTCGTTTGGGACTATCCGGTAGGCGCCTATGTGGTGAGTTTGGACGACGATCTCTCGGAGATTTGTTGGCTTCCTCCAGGTGCAGAGCGCCTCCGGTTTCATCAAACATGGCTAGCTGGGTATAGCATTACCCATATGCTCCATGGTGCTGGTATATTTACCTACAAAACTGGGTGATTTTGTTCGGGCAAATGTTGGTAAATATACCATACATTGAGCATATGGGTTATATGATGAACAGGGATAATGGGGATATGATGAGTATATCATGGGTCATGGGACAATAAGTATCAAAATATATGGTCAATATATGTATAGCCAGCATTAATAAACATTGATATAGAAGGGATATAACTGATATCGTGATATAGTGGAACAATGAAAATCAAAATATATCAATCAAGCATGCCTAGCTGGAGAAATCCATATTTACTTAGCTCATATTAGTTCGATTATGTTCCATTGAAATCACCGTTTTGATATGTTTTGATCAGGGATTTCCCAGTTTGCCACGTTTGACGACACCGGAGGGTAGCTACAGGGATTTAGCCACAAATAGGGATCAACACTATGAACACTGTTGGGGATTTCGCCGAAATGCCGGTCAACCAACTGGATGTTGGTTATAGTTTTTAACCATCCACAATTCAGCAACTGTAATGCAACTGTTATATAATTGGCAACATATAGCTGATATACCAATAAGAATATCACTTGGGAACTAGCTGGCGGTGGTTTTTGGACAATGTTAGCTGGAAAATACACCGTTTAGATCCGTTTAGCCAGCTATCAACCTCCATTTATGGTGGATTTCCCAGCTTGCCATAATCGAATTCTGGAAGATACCCTCTGGTTATTTGTTACATAGCCATGGTATAGATGGCCCATAGAAATAGATGATTTTCCCATCTAGAAACCTCCATTTATGAGGGATTTCCCATGGTTATGTTAAATAACCAGATGGTATTCTCGATTAAGATCAATTAAGCCATGTTTTCGGATGGCTTCAACACCCAAATGTTTCGTGTGTTTATTCTGTAGCAAGGTGACCCATTCAAAATGGGGGGTTGGGATCATCGCTGAGAATCGCTGGTTTCCTGAGAATCGATGGGGGGGCCTTGGTGAAAGGACTTAAATTGTACCAATAATTATGTGGTTTATCCACAATAATGGTGTATTTATCCATGAATATGGTTTATCCTCATAAATAATCATGGTTGGTGGTTTGGAACATGGTCTTTATGACTTTCCATTCTGTTGGGAATAATGATACCATTTGACGAACGCATATTTTTCAGAGGGGTAGGTATACCACCCGCCAGAAAATCTCAAGCTGGAGCAATTTGAAAAGTCTGAAAAAACAAGAACAATCACTGCAAAGGGTTTGTCTGACAAATTGAAGCCGACATGGCTGGATTTAACCATCAAATCACCGTTCAATTGCTCGGTAAATCTTCATGATTTGCTGATGTTCAGTAGATGTCCAAATGTTGATCGCCTGGATCGGACTATATTTGTATGCAACATGTGACGTGACATCATTTCTTTCCCCATCTTATCAGGATTTATATATATATATATATATTTACAATGGATTGTCCAACCGTCAACCCATATATGTAGTATTAATATATATATATATCCTGATGGGAACAATCCATTAATATATATATATATGTACATATATATATATATATATTAAAACCCATTGTATCAACCCATATATGAACAGCATTATCATGGGTTTAAACCAATGTTCATTCTTCAGTTCCAGGTGCTTCATCTCTGAGACTTGGCGGAATTCGTGATGCCGGGCTTTGGAAGATGATGAGGTAAACCCAATAATAGATAATAGTATATAATGGGTACCTCAATAACTATTATCATAGGGACATATAATAGGGGTAATAGTTATATACAGTAATTATGATGAATAGTTATATAATAGGTATAATAGGGATATAATTGTGGTAAAATTGGTAAATATCATGTTATATGTCATGAATATGCCTGATTTTCTCTCTATATTTCATCCCCTACATCCACCATCGTTGCGATGGTTTCGGTGTGCAACACTCTTTTGGGATGGTGTTTTTGACCCACTAAGGAATGTTATGATTGGTTTTCCACTAATTGCTGTATGCCCATATGCTCCATGGTGCTGGTATATTTACCTACAAAACTGGGTGATTTTGTTTGGGCAAATGTTGGTAAATATTCCATACATTGAGCATATGGGATGGGATAGCAAATTCTTAGCTATGGTATTATTGTTAGTTATGGTATGTGGGTCTGAAAATCTGGGATACCAATAGAATGGCTGGTTGGTGCGTTCAAACATGAATTTTATTTTCCATTTCATATATGGGATGTCATCCTTCCCAAAGGTCTTGGCTCAGTGCATTCCCCTCGCTTACTCCGTTTTGTTTCGTGTGGGATAGCCATTGACCTTAGTGGGCTTTTCTTCGCCCACGGGCCCCGCTGGTTGTTCAGCGTCGCCTTTGAGTTCGGGGTTATCTCTATTGCAAAAACCCTTTGCATCGGCTTTCCAAGTGTGCCCAACACTGGTCCTGTACTGCTTCTGGGAATTTTGATTGCGGTGATTTTCCCCTTTCATCTTTTCAACGTGATCCACTACAGGGGCTTCTGCAAGTGTGCCTAACACTTGATTGGAACTTACACTTTTTGGTACAACTCTGGCTACATTGGTTGATTTTTCCCGATTTTGCAAATCTCTGGAATTTGCAGGTCAGCCTTGCGTTTTCCCAATTGTGTGGCTTCTGCAGGTGGGCCTTTTACACCTGATTTACAACATCATTTTGGATTACACTGATCTGGTATAGCCCTGGTGTTTTCCAGCCTTATTTATTTTCAGGGGTGAGCTCCCGTACACTGCATTGTTCCTACTGGCTCATTGTGGATGTGCTCAATTTTGTCGGTTTTGACCACCTTCATCATCTCATTTTGCTTGGCTTGCGACTATATCAGCGTTTTTCCACTGGTTCTGTCGGACTCTTTGAGCAGAGACGGCAACCAACACAAAGAGAAGAGCGGACAGGAGGAAACGGTCTTCTGCCCGGCTCAGCTGGTACCTCCATCGCAAAGGGATTTGTCCTTTGCCCACCTGGAGATTAGCCGCAGTGCACAAGATTTTGAAAAGCCACCACTCGCAAGACCCAACAGTGCTGGAGAAGATCCAATCACAGATGGACTACTCAACCCCAGCACCTTGGAAATGCCTCCCCTGCAAGCGTATCTGCAGTGGAAAACACGAACACTGTGCCAGGTGTGGCCAATCATGGAAGGTGACAATGGACGCCAATTTTGTTCCTCCGGCTCGTCCAACCACCCCAAGAACAGTGCAATGGAACAACGACCAATGGGAAGAGCAACCCCATTGGGAACAGGCGCAGTGGATCAAATCTCCCAGAAGACGGCAGTCTCCAAGGCAGAGATCCAAAAAAGGGAAACAAGGACCACATGCAAAAGGAAAAGGCAAGCAGAAGCATGCAGACGACCAGGTGCAGTATGGTCCACAATCGCTGCCTGCTATGCCCTCCTTGGAACCACCTTGGATGACAGCCTCAACAGCCGCGCCCAGCATGTCACTAGGCCCTTCCTCATCTCAGATGTCGGAGACCAAAGACGACAAAGACAAGGACAAGCAGATGCGCTCACTGGTTGCCGCACTCAGGAAGCACCAAGACGCTCTGCCAGACGATGTTCAGGCCTTGATGAAGGATGTCTCCATCTGTGCTGGTCAGCAGGAAACCAAACAGCTCCATGCGGCGGTGTCACAACACGGCCGAGCAAAGCGGGAGATCGCAGATGCACAGGCCGCCAGGCTGAACATGCATGTGGCTTGGAAGAACTTCTTGTCACAATCAGTTCAACAATGGACTGCGTATACAAACCAGTTCATGTCCCAGGAGAAACAGCTCATGGACCGCCTTCAAGTAGCTCAGGAAAATCTGGCCATTGCAAAGGAGAACCTCAGCAGCTCCCAGTCAGCTGCCAGGGTGGTCCCCAAAGAAGATGCTGCCATGACCAGCGACACAGAGGACATCCCTGCAAAGGCACACGAGTCAGCTGCTGGAGAGAAAATTGCGGCGAGCTTTCAGGACCTGGCCAACAATCTGCGGGCCCTCCACACCCAAGCAGTCCAAGCGGTGCAACAAGAAGTGGACCAGCAGGACCGCAAGAGGCCCAGAGTAGAATCTCCCAACAGCAAGGAAAAAGAAAAAGAGACGCCACACAACCCAGGTTTTGGCGAGGGCGAGTAAATACACCCACAGCATGTATTGCTCATTGGCCCCCTATGCATCACTGGGGATACCAACCAGGCCATCGATATCATGCAGACACTGCCGATTTTGCTTCCAATTTTGACCAGGGTCTTCACAGTTTGCCCTCAATGTTTCCTGTTCAGTTTCGAAGCCATCCTGACAGCGATTTTGATCTTGAGAGCAAAAACATCTCGTGGACAACCTTAGGTAGTGACCTGCTCGAGTATTCTTTTGCCTGTGATGCGTCCGTTGACATGTCCCAAGTCCAAAGGTGTAATTTTCCAATTCAACCCAACACTATGGATTTTGAGGACAATTTTTGGAAAACCATCAAATGGCAACACACAGTTTTGACCGAAACCGACTTTGTTGATGAATGGACAGCCCAGGACATTGCTTTTCACTTAGCAGCGGAAGTCAATGACTCACATCTTCAACTGGCTTCATCCGCCATGCATGTGACAGGCTTTGTCCCAAGGAGCTCAAATCCCAAACCCAAGGTCGCTAGGGTCAGTTTTGACGAAAATGTCCAATTGTTCATAGGCCTTGACGAAGATCAGACCTTTTTTGCCATCACTGTGCCATCTCAATCACTTACCATGTCAAACAAACCATGGTCAATTGTTTCACCTACAGTTAGTGGTAAGAGCCATGCAAAGCCTGTTGATCCCGGTGAAGTCAATAGCATCAGAGCACTGCACAATGCCCGATGCCTTCACACTAAGGTTGATCCATGCTGTGTACAGAGCCTCACCCAGTCACCACCTGTCGATCCAAACGCTGATGCCGGCCCCTGCGAAGTTCAGGTTGATGCCAGTTTTGTCGATTTGTTTGATCCAGGTAGTCTTTGTCCTCCATCACTAGCAGAGGTTGATTTGGGATTGCCTGTACCATCCCCAAGGCACAGACATCGCCCTTCTCAAGTTGACGTGTCTCCCATCCTAGGTATTTGCACTCGGATTGACAACCTTGTGATTAAGGGTCCCCAACGTCAGGGTCAAGACATTTTGCACTTGCATGCACCTCCCCAAGAAGTGGTTCATCAGAAGGCCACCGGTTCCAAGCATGGACGGCTGCAGCATTGTAAGGGTACACTGCAAGTGGGCGACCGTTCAGGATCTTGCTCAGAGTGCACTGCAGTAGCAACCCGTTTCCGCACTGTACAGTCAGGCATCCGATCCAGAAACCACTGTGATTTAGGACACACCAAGCTCATCCGACAGTGCCGTCTGGAACATGAGAGTCCTATCACTGACCTGGTTGCTCGCATGCCGGCAGATCAGCCACCAGCTGACCCTGGACCCAATCAACAGGGTCATCAACCGCCAGTTCCGCCTGCATTTGTCGCTGACTTGTCCAACCGTTTCACTCGGATGGGTTTTGATATCCATGATGGAGACTTTGAGGTTCCACTCCGAACCTGGTATATTGACCATGCCACCATTAGGAGATGGACTGCCCCCCGAAACCTCCAACTAGTTGGGCCGCCACAAGGTTGGGAGGCGCAAATCAGTTCCATTTGGGTAGATCAAATAAACCCCAGATGAATGGTTTGATGTCACCATTATTCATGGTGATCCTCCTCGACCACCCAGGCACAGCTTTATCATGATGGATGTGGTTGTCACACAATCAATTCAGCTTGACAGGTACGCAGGTTTGGTCACTGTCTTTCCGTCGTGCTCCGCCTCATTTGACATGTTCTCAGTTGCAGCCTCCTTCGAAACGGATGTCAGCGGCTTTGACATCGCCCAGGCAGCCGATGCAGCTGCCATGTGCAGCTACCAAGAATGCACTGTGACTTTTGGTTGGCAAGTGATACCCTACACATTGAGACCGCAGCATGTCATGTCCCATGGTGATGGGTTCCAACTGCAGATCCATTCGACCCCAGCGCAGCTAGCGTTGCAATCCAACTCACAGGCGGGATCATCAACTGATACTAATTCTGGAGGGACCACACAGCATGCTTCCAATGCGGCCAGTGATGATGTACAGTCACATGTTGCCACAGCTGCCTCTCAGTTCACCACACCCCTGCACATCTATCAAATGGATGGCATGGACACTGTGGTGCAGTTGGTTAACGCACAGCTCGCCCAGCCGTCTCACACCATCGCGGACGCACTGAGAGTTCCGTTCAACTGCATCGAAGCCCTACATATTATGCCCATTTCTCCGGATGCTTTTCCAGAATTGGCCATACCAGCAATCGTCCAAAGGGTTGGTGACATCCCCCTACATTCGACAGATCGGTTGATTATGATCGATGTGATATACCACCACCATCCGACTGCCACGGGCAGTACCAATCAACCTACTGTAGTAAGGGGGGTTCACAGAGTCACACATCATGTCAGTCGCAGGCAAATCCTTTTTAAAGCGGCGGTATTCCACTACTGCGAGTATCTTCAAGAGGGCTGTGGAGTCAGCCTTGATGGACTTCTATGGCCGATCACCCAAACGGATCCAAGACCAGTCAGCCATGGGTCGTACGCCACAGTTGATGTTCCACCCCCCTATGGTCATGAGGTTGACACACAGGTAGCTGCCAATACCTTGCACCATGATGGGACCACTGATGCAATGATGGATTTCCTCCTGGACCCGATGGACCTTGCAGAAGACACAACTTTTCTCACGCAACTTTTTGCTTCCAAGATGGTCAGGTCATTGCCTCGGTCGCCAAGCACCGCCTCAGATGGTGTGCCAAGGATATCCCATTGCCCCAAGATATCGAGCTCCGTAATGAGGGTGCGCATGACCCCCCTAATCACACCAGGCCATCTGGTCATATGGTAGTGCAGCCTATGTTAAGCCATGCAGACGATTCCCAGAGAGACAATCCCATGGCGACATTGGAGCAAGTTCCCACGAATGGTTGCCAAGTCGACCAGTCCTTCCACGCAGGTGAAAGCACCACAGATCACTGCAAGAGCTGCCCTACTTGCCCTAAGATTGAGAATGGAAGCGACCGAAAGCAATCCAAGGCCAAGACTAAGAACCCCTCTCAGGTGCAGACTTCCATCAACACATTTTTTGCCAGGAAGTCCAAACAACCGAAGGCAAAGTCAAGGCCCCCCGAGGCTTCAGGCCAGACCAGCATTCGAGATTTCTTTGGTCCCAAACCTGCAGTGCCAACCGACCTATCCGCAGTCGTTGCATCCGTGCCAGAGCCTCCTTCTGTACATAGCAGCCCTGTTTCCACGCTCAGACACGATGTTGGATGTACAGAAAAGCCTCAGCCAGCACACGAAATTGCACTCCACATGGATCCGATTGCCTCACAGACACCGAATGCCACCCAGTGCAAGTGCTCACAAGAGCAGGAAGCTGAGCCTCCTAATTTTGTGACCAATCGGCCTCAACCTCAAGCACTGCCAGCGCCCAGGAGAGCCGCACGACCAGCATGGAGAATACACCTTTCCAACTTGTTTGATGAACTGGCAACCGTGGTCCATCCAGACACCGGGCCTGTCATGCAAGTAGAGGTTTGGTACGTCCACCATGATGCCTACCCGGAATGTGTTGAGCCACGAGTCGTTGAACTCGACAACATCCAAGATTTATGGTACGCTGACCTGTGTAATGTATGGCTGGATCGTGTGCAGCGGCACCAACCCATGAGGGTGCTCAATGTATTGCCCAATCCTCCATACCACACGCAACCACGCACAGCGGTTCACATTATCTTGGAACAAGGCCTACACCCCCAAAAAGTAGCGATTCATTTCACCACCATCTTTCTGGGGGGCTCCAGAGTAGGACTGTTTCAACGTGCTGAGTCCGCACCTGACCGCATTTGCACCCAGGACATGATCGACCGTCATGGATTCCAACTCCAGTGTGATTATCGACAATGCAATATGCACTCAGGCCTCCTTAGGTTCTCAATGCATGACCCTGAGGAAATCTTTTCCGGGATCAGCGCAGTGTTGTCCGTTGCACCTCCCCCGCAAGAACCGGAAGCGGTCTCCATGGCCAGCAGGTTGGAAGCACCTGCACCCAATCCCCCCCAAGAACATGATGATGACTCTGATGACACTGATTTGATGCAGGTCACCACAAGTTCACACCAGACACCTGGTCCGGCATCGGGTGGAGTGGAGAACACAGGCATTGGTTTTAACCACCGCATCACTCCTGCTGCACTCGTTGAGTTCCGTCAAACATTGGAATGGCAAGCTCGTGAGCTAGGCCACCAATGCGGCATCTCTGCACAGGTCCCCTTTCAGGTCAGATCATGGTACCTCAATTCCGATAGCAGAATCAGAACAGAGGAATCCAGAACACTGCTCTTGAACGCCAAGCCCCACACGTGGCATCATACCATTATTGACAAGTGGCGTGACCTCCTGGAGCCTGACCAACCGGTGCATCTTCATGTTGTTTTGCCGAATCCGCCAGGGGCATCTCTGGAACCAGAACTGCATGTCATCCTGCTTCAACGGCCCAACCCATTATGGAGATCGGCAATCTTGACCGTTTCCTACCCCCATATTGATGTTTGGAGCTTGCAGTTTCTTGCCGTCATGTTGGATGTCAACACTGACCACGAACAATTGGGTTTCATATCAGGAGTTACGCATCCGTCCAACCCTCAGGCACATGTTCTTGATGTTGAGGTCACCCACGGTCAAGTCACCCTTGCAAGAGAGGACACTTTTCCAGTCCGACATGGTTTCTGGTTTGATGTCAGAGCAGTGCGCAGCAAAAGCCTTGAAGATGATAGTCATGCCCTTATACAAACCCATTTTCAGTCCATCAGAACCTCCATCAGAAACATTCAATCTCGCCTTCACTCCGCAGCAATTGAATGTATGACCACCGGGGACAGCAATACAGGATTGGACATGGCCCCCAGAGCTATGTCAGTGGCAGTCATGCCAAATGAGCCGCAGACTTTCATTGACCCCTGCAGTGCACTGGCTTTTTTCACTGCGCTTCAAGCACTCTGGCAGCCATTAGCTCTTTTGCAGCCGCCGGCCCTGCCTGCCCTAGTGCCTGTGGTTACCTGGTATGTGGACCACATCCGTTTCCCACAGTGTTTCCAGCCGAGATTGGTGCTACTGAACCACGACCCAACCGACTGGATCCAGCGCATCCGTAGTGTGTGGGTAGACGTGGTGATGCCACAGCATGCCATGCATTTGCATTTGGTCCAACCTGCGCCTCCAGATATGCCAACGCATCTGGCGGCACACCTTATGGTTGTACAGCAGCCCATTGCCACCTTCAGGTCCGTGCTCATTACCAGCTTTGACTCTGACGCTGCACAGGGACAGTCCAATAGGCATGCCACCATGGCCCCAACTCCAGTTGCATTTCCCACAGTACTTGCACTGGCCTATCATGATACTGTTTGTCAGCAACCCCAAAATGAATGTGCGGTATGGGTTGGCAATGATGAGCTGAGCCCCACGGAGCAGCTACCGCTCATTGATGGCCACTCCGTGGTCTTAGCACTGCACAGGCACCATATGCCGCTCCCAGAAGGAGCACATGCATGGGACTCAGAAGCTTACGCCCCCGGCTCATTGTTCCTGCTCCCTGAAGCCCACCCCCCTGGAGTGCCCGACCCATTTCTGAAGCGCTCAAAGGCGGAGGCCCGTATGCCGACACAGCCAGTGTCAGTCCCATGTCCTGGTTACCCGGTGGTCCTGTCCCTCGACGCAGTTTTGCCAGTCACGCGTGCAGACCCTGCCCAGCCTTGGCAGGATGACATGTCAGCACTTGCATGGAATGCATCGAGCAACTGGTTTCAGCAGGTCACAGACAGCCTCGACCTCCAGTTATCATCAGTTCCTGCCCAGATGGCATGCACGCCATCCACGTGGAACGCCATTTTTGAGGCCCTGGAAGCCCCAATCGGACCCTATGAGCTCATCGAGGTCTTTGTCGACGGAGCCACATCTGCGGTAGCGGCCAGCTGGAGCCTAGTCCTAGTAGCCCATCACGACACGTCACAAAGGCTGCTGGGCACCCCAGGCCCAGTCATCACAGGCACAGCCCACCAGAACTGGCTAGGAGCTTCCAGCCTGGACAACATTGCTACCGAACTTTCGGCACTTGCAGCTGCTCTGGCCACAGTGCTCCAGTACCAATTCAACTGTCCTGTGTTGGTCCGCCCAGATCTTTCGCTTAGTCGCTTGATCGCTCAGGAACTAGTCACCACAGTCTCCAACCCACGACTTGCACAGCTTTGTAGGTTACTTGCCGCATGGTCACCACCCAATGTGAACTTCCAGGAAGTCAGAGGGCATACCAAACATGCTTGGAATGATCTTGCAGACTCACTTGCCAAACATGTCCTCCTGGCCCCTGACCAGTTCCCGCCCATCGATTTTGTAGCACTTCACCAGTTAGCCCGTGAGCAGCATGACCTGGTATGGGCTTGGGTGCAAAGTATGCCCAAATCCTTTCGCCAATGCTTCCCCAAGTTTGGCAGTTTGTCCCATCACAACGCCGGGTCCAACTCCCCGTACCCTCCCATGTCCAGGAACGCAATCCGGTTGAATTTAAGTGCCGCCTGGCCACAATCAATGTCCTGGCACTTGACCGAACCGACAGCCAGACAGAGGTAGGCAGGCGCACAGGAGCACGCACCACCCGACTAGATCACCAGTTGCACGCTGCGGGCATCCATATTGCAGGGCTCCAGGAAACCCGCACTGCTCAAGGGCAATACCGCGCCGAGCACTACCTGATCCTGTCGTCAGGCGGCGCAGGGCAGAATGCAGAACGGTCTGGATGTGAACTGTGGCTTCACCGTACCATGCCTCTCCTCACCACAGTGGACCAAGGTAAGGTGACACTAGCCGACTGCACCTGCGTAGTTGCACATGCTGACCCACGGAGGTTATTTGTGCGCATTGAGCACGATGCACTGTGTCTGACAGCCATAGTACTCCATGCGCCATGTTTGGGCAAGGCCACCGGGGACGCAACAGCACCGATTGATGTCATTAAGCAATGGTGGACCCAGACCACAGCCATATGGCACCAAGCTGTCTCCACAGACATGACCTGCGTCCTCATTGATGCAAACGCCACATTGGCCTCCACTACAACAGATTTCTTCCAGCAGCATGATGCCGACGCCACTACACCCCAAAGCCTTGTCTTTGAGGATTTCCTTTGCGAGCAAGCCATGTTTGTGCCGTCCACATTCAAGGCCATGCATCGTGGACCATCATTCACCTGGACACATTCCTCAGGCAAACGCATGCGACTCGATTATGTCCTGCTCAGCCGTGCCCTGTTTGAAATAGTGTCCCAGTCCGAAACTTGGAGGTCTTATGATGGAACCTTTGCCCATGAGGATCACATCCCGGCAGTCCTCACCTTGAACGGATGGATCCACACCCACCAGGCTGCCCCTCAGCACTCGTGGGATGAATTTGCGCTGATGGACCCAACCAGGCGCAGGCAATTCCAAGATGCCCTCGCCACATTGCCAATCCCTCCCTGGGAGGTTGCAGCCGATGCACATAGCTCGCTGTATGAAACCCAGTACAAGCAGCTGGCCAGGCAATCCTTCACTAGGAAGAAGGGGGCAAGACGTCGCCCAACCCTGAGCGCCCCTACGCTCGATGCCATTGCCTTCAAGAGGCATGTCCTGGACTGTGGCCGTGCATGGGCAGTCATGACCGACCCTGAATTCAAAGAACAGCTCAAGCTCATCAAGCGCACTGTCAGACGCCTTGTCTCAGCTGACTTGCAAGTCTTTTTTGACCAGCTTCTGGTACACCTCCAAGAAGCTGGTCAACTAGCGGACCACAAGCAAATGTTCCGTATGCTGGCTAGACTTGGCAGTCGAAAAGACAATGCCCGCATGCAGTCCAAGCCGTTGCCCATGTTACGCACCCAGCAGGGAGAAATGGTCACCTCTTACGCACAACAACAAATGCTGTGGCTGCACCAGTTTGCCCAAATTGAAGCCGGAGTCAGAGTCAGTTGGGAGACGCTCCAGGAAGCCGATGCCGCCTTGCCAATTCTGCCCCGAGACATCCAGGAAGCGGAAGCATTCCCGTCCGACTGGAATCTCCAAGCAGCCGTAGCCAGGATGAAAAGGGGCAAGGCTCCAGGTCCCAACGGCATCACACCATGTCTTCTCAAAGCTGGAGGTAGCATCTTCTCAAAGCAGTTCACGGCCCTCACTACTAAAGTCGTGGCGCATGGGAAGGAACCCTCCTCATGGAAGGGAGGCAAGTTGGTGCCCCTCTACAAAGGGCGTGACTCCACGGCCGACCCGGCTGCGTACAGAGCTATCTATATCTCGGACCACACGTCCAAGCTCTACCACCGGATGTTGCGCAGTCAGTTGGAGGGGCCATGGACGGAAGGCATGGACTTGTTGCAAGGGGGTGGCCGGAAGTCCATGGGCACGGATGTCGCCCACCACATGGTGGAAGCCCACCAGTTCTGGTGCAGGAGGCGAAAACTGCCATCAGCAGTGGTTTTCTTTGACCTGATCAGCCTTTTATTCTGTGCTGCAAGCCCTCCTGTCAGACCAGTTGGACCCACGACCAGTGGCTGAAGCCTTGCACAGCTGGGGTATCCCCACCCACCTGATCGACATGTGGTTGCAGCAGGCAAAAACCGACCATGCCATTAGGAATGCCTCTCCCCACACCGAAAAGCTGATCCAAGACTGCATGCACAACACTTTCTTCACAGTGGATGGGGTACCAGGAGTCTGCCACACGACCCGTGGGACCAGACCAGGTGACCCACTTGGAGACCTACTCTTCAACCTGATAATGCGCCTAGTCCTGCACGACATGCACGCCCAGGTTCAGCAAACCTCAGGGGCAACCTGGCTGGGAGCCCCCACACACTGCAGCTCTTTCGCTGAGGCAGAAGACATCCCACTCCATGCCTATTTTGATGTGTCATTCGTAGATGATGTTGCGGTGGCAGTCCATGCCGAGACCCTGCAGGAGGTTGAAAGTCTCATCAAACTCGTTGTGGAATCTTTCCACACCGCTGCCAAGGCGAGAGGGTTGGATGTGAATTTCAACCAAGGCAAAACCGAAGTTCTCTGGGACATCCTTGGGAAAGGCTCCAAAGCCATGAAGGAGCGTCTGCATGACTCTGGCCAATGGCTCTCCTGGCAGCAGGGCACACACACCTTCAACCTCCGAGTCGCACACTCCTACAAGCACCTAGGATCTTGGGTGCAGATCGGAGGCAGCCACCAAAGAGAAATCGCCCAGCGGGCCTCCCTGGCCCTGCAAAGCTGGGGATGCCTTGCGCGCTCCTTCTACCACAAACGGCACGTTGGCCTCAAAGCCAAAACCACAGCCTTCCAGTCCCTTAGCATGTCCAGGATGATGTATAATGCCCACACGTGGGTTGGGGTCACCGATGACCACCTCGCCACCTGGCAACAAAAACTCCGCAAACCTCTGGGGTTGATGACCAAGTCCATGCTTAAAGGGATTGCCCCGGTGAAGGTAGATACGGTAGATTTGTTCGCCTTAGCCCAGATCCTGCCGCCGGCAGATCAGCTGCACGTTGCAAGGTTGCGGTACCTCAAACGCCTGTTAGCGTACTGCACTCAAACCCTGTGGAATTTGCTGATACAGGCCGCAACTTGGCCCCAAAGCTGGCTAGCCCTGTGCAAGTCTTCCTTTGCCTGGTTTTTGCATTTCTATCAGGTCCCAGGAGCCCCCACAGATGCAACTGACCTCACGGCATGGATCACGCATGTGGCATTGGACACCAACTGGAATGGTCGCCTTAAGAAAGCTGCAAAAGGATGCCTCAGCTTTCGACAAGCCACGGCTGAGGAACACGTGTGGCTCAAAGCCTTCCAAGCCAGATTTGTGGATGCGGGTGGCAGCCTGCCCTGCGCCCAGGCTACTCAAGGTGAAACATGGGTCTGCGACCAGTGCCAAAAAGCCTTTCCATCCAAACGAGCCCTTGCCACCCACTCCGGTCGTGCACATGGCTACCGCCGTTTGGTCAAATTCTATGCCGTGGACCAAACCTGCAATGCTTGTGCCAAGACATATGCCACGCGCAAAAGGCTCATTGAGCACCTCCGAGATGCCACAGAGTGCCTACACACTTTACAGGCATGTTTCCCACCGCTGTCCGATGAACAGGTTGTGGCCTTTGATGCCATCGATCATGAAACCACCCTCGCGCTGCGTGCGCAGGGGTGGGGGGCTGCCAAAGCTCTGGCCCCAGCACGCAAAATCCATGGACCTTGCCTGCCTTCGGCGGGGTCGCAAGATGCCATACACATGCACCTCAAATGGAGCCAGCGCAACCCAACTGCAGGCTCCGGCTTTGAGCAGCTACAAGGTCATGCCCTCACCATGCACGAGGCACCGGAGCCCAAAGTTATACTGTTTGATGATGATCTGCCGGCTTTCGTATATCAATCTGAAGCTGGCATGAACCCAGGGGATGGCAGATTCTCCTTGCACGGGCTGGCGCGCGAAACAGCCAGGTTGCACATCCGCACTCAGGTCTTCGTGCACTTCTTCTCGGGTTACCGCAGAAGGGGCGACCTTCATGACCTGTTGGACCATCATGTCTTCCCACAGGGCCACCAGCTGTTTGTGCTCTCAGTGGACATGTGCCTACAGAGGGAAAGGGGAGATTTAGCATCCTCATCCTCGTTGACGTGGTGGATGGACCGCATCAAATCCGGACAGGTATGTGGTGCCGGGGGGCCCCCCCCTGCGAGTCATACTCTGCTGCCAGACTCCTGCAGGGGGGCCCCCCACCAGTGCGATCCGGCAGTTGGCCGAATGGGATCCCCAACATCCCGTTGAAAGCATGGAGACAGGTGATGATTGGATCCAGGCTCATGCGGTTCATCATCGATGTGGTGCTGCTTCTGGCCTTGACCGGGGGATGTGCGTTCATCGAGCACCCTCAATACCCTACCTGGGCCAAGGCGATGGATCCATCCAGTGTCTGGACCAACTCAGCCATGCGCCTGTTGCGAACGCTGCAAGCGATTGGCATCACGAGCTTTGACCAGTGCATTTTTGGATGTCGAGCCAAAAAGCCGACCACCATACTACATCTGCGCTTGCCACGTTTGAGGCAGAAGATCTTGACCACAGGATGCATGGGGCGGTGCTGTCATGGAGCATCAGCCCACGAAGCACTGGCAGGACAAGAGGAGGACGGAGCCTTCAAGACTGCCAGGGGCAAGGTCTACCCTCACGGCCTCAATTTGGCCATTGCACAGGCGGTAGCAGATTTTGTACAGCGCACCTTTTCGGTGACGCACACTCAGCAGATGCCAGCTGAGTTTGCAGACCTGGTAGCGAACGATTTTGTTGAGGATGACATCGTTCAGCCTGACTACTACAGCTGAACCATCCTCTGTACAGAGTAGCGCCAGGCCAAAGTGCAAGACCGAGCAGGGACACCCCTGCAGCACATGGAAATGAAAAAATGTCATCCTTCCCATTGACTCATATTTTCCAAGATGGTTATTGCACCACCAACCAGCACATGTTTATAGCCCAACCTATGGGGACTTAGTACTTTAGTTGTATTCAACAATAGTCCTAAAATGACTCAATGACCTCTGGGGCTATTCAGCCATCAAATGGATTTGTCTGAAAATTGGGTACCCCTAGTTCCAAGGGCGTTTTTTCCCATTATCCCCATTAATATTGTCATTTGGAGGGTATGAACTGCATGCTTCAGACGTTCAGACGGATCAAACACGGATACTTTTCAAAAAAGGGCTCAGCAATCTTGACCATTCAATGGCCATGCAACAGGAACCGATTTATTGGAGGTACCTACCATATATAAGGCCTATGTAAGGGAATATCCCCACAAAATATGGCCAGAAATATGGTACTAACGTACCTCCATAAATTGGATCCAGGAATTCCTATTGAACCATCAACAATTTTAGACGTTAATATTGTCATCCTTCCCATTGACTTTAATATTTTTCAAGATGGTTATTGCACCACCAACCAGGTTACTATTAACCATCATTAACCATATCAAAACCATATATTAACCATTATTAACAGTATATTATGAGTAGAGTGGGAGAAGCATCCAACCCAGAGCCCACTTTGGGCGTTGTCAACCCGACTAACCTCAGTGGGTCGCAACTTTTGCCACCTTGCCAGTAGAACCTTGCCATACCATTTGGGCCATCAGTGAAACACTGGACCCAGCCTGGTCAATCCAAGTTTGCAAGTGAGCAATGCAGAAGACTGGGTTCCGACTGCAGATGGGAACACAGATCCCACCTAGGTCACAAACAGTGTCCGCTATCGGCCGAAAGCACAGGGGTGTAGGTTTTTGGAGCCTTTTTCATGGTGCGAAGACGTCATGATCAAGTGTATCTTTGCAATGTATGACATGTCTCCAACTGGAGCCTTTTTCATGGTGCGAAGACGTCATGATCAAGTGTATCTTTGCAATGTATGCCATGTCTCCAACTGGAGGCTTTTTCATGGCGCGAAGACGTCATGATCAAGTGTATCTTTGCAATGTATGACATGTCTCCAACTGGAGCCTTTTTCATGGTGCGAAGACGTCATGATCAAGTGTATCTTTGCAATGTATGCCATGTCTCCAACTGGAGGCTTTTTCATGGCGCGAAGACGTCATGATCAAGTGTATCTTTGCAATGTATGACATGTCTCCAACTGGAGCCTTTTTCATGGTGCGAAGACGTCATGATCAAGTGTATCTTTGCAATGTATGACATGTCTCCAAATGCACCCATACGAGCTTTGACGACTTCTTGGAGTTCAGAGTTTAAAGCAGAAAATAGGGTTCATGCCAGCAGTTTCCAGACTGACCACCGTACCTTGGCAGGAGGGGTCGAGTCATATATGGCCATAATTTTCCCAGATGCATCCATCAAACTCTGGATCTAACTCCAATAAACATTTGGTCTGATGGAGCTATGTTCCACTTTGGAATCGAAATGCCTGGTGCTTTCACGGCTTGATGTATAGAAACTCCAATAAAGACAAACAAGTTGGTAAAATCCACGAAAGTTCCATTAAAATATTGCGTTTTTTTTTCTAATCATATGGGAGCAAAATGGGTTCATAAAACAACAATGATGGGACTAATCTATGTTAAGCACGTTTTAATGGCTATAAATTAATCCATTAAGATCCATTAAGGAGAACTAAAATAATTAACAATACGCATGATTATTCTTGTGTTGTTTGATGTTTTGTTATTTTCTATAATTGCTATAGTACTGTATCATGATTTCTATTATTCTGGGTATTCCTGATCACGACCTCACTGCGGCCCTATGCCATAGATGGTTATGTAGTAGGCAAATGATCCCAACATCACTATCATTATTAGATGTTTTCACTATAATATCCTTCTTAGTGGTGATCAACATTTTTCACCAATATTTCCTCACTAAACTGATGAATGATCTGGTTAGTTGGGATATCATTTCAGGTCAGTGAAATATTACAATTTACCCAGATCATTATCATTAATTCCCATCACCATCCATCACCCTAGTATGAAACACCTCATAAATGGTCCCAGTTATGTAGAAATTCCCTACTAAACCATGGTTTCTAAGGGGATGTTTAATATTAGGGGGAAGGGATTATTAGTATGGCGTTTACCAACTCGCAACAGCAACTTCTGGGTCCAATGACATCATCAACTTCGTTTCGAACATCCCCCTTGGCTAACCAGGCATTATGTAAGAAGCATCAATTAAGAATGCCAAGGACAAGGGTTATATACGGTCAGATCTGCTGTGGATTTTTTCTAGGTGTGTTGTTTGTTAATATATATATATATATTATATATATAATCATATATATATATACACTTTATGTACATACATACATTTCTATATCCGCCAGGAATCAAACATCTACACGCCTACACGCCACCAGTTCTAGATGCCAAACATCACGCTGACGCTCCCAGTGATTCCCTGCATGGCGCTGATTATCACCGGCCAAAATTCTCAAAAATTGTAGCCGGCCTGGTAAACGTTTACATAACTATGGAAAATCATCATTTCTAATGGGTAAATCCACTATTTCGATTGGGCCATTTTCTATGTAGCAAACTGTTTGTTTACCAGAGGGTAGGTTTGTTTTGGAACCCAATGGCATCCGATGGCAATATGGCAATCTCAAATCTGGGAGGTCACCGAGGTGACCTCCCAGCAAGATGTTTTCCTTTGTATGTTCGAAAGCAACTATTGAAATGGGAAACCTTTACAGGCTCAAAAATTGTTCATAACTACCCTCTGGCAAACTAACATAACTATGGAACATCCCATTTTTCATAGGTGAATCAACTATAAATGAATCATTTTCAATAGCAAACTGTTAATCATTACCAGAGGGTATGTTCTGATCCAGATGTCTTTTGGAGCTGCTGGTGGACCAAACGAACATCAATGTTTATTTTTTTCCATTATAAATAGAATATATATATATATATTCCCATCTAATCACCAGCAAATCCCTGTAATTATTGGGTAAATCCAGCATTACTGGCCAACTCCTCATTATTTTGGTGATATTTGAATAGGTTTCCGAGGGGTGGTTGTGCATCCCCACATTGCAAGGGGTGGTTCCCACAAGCCCATGGTCCCCAGAACCTTCATTTAGTATATTTGCATATATATATATACTATACACATATACATATTTTTTTTCTACATGTATATATATATATATATACATACACCCATGTTTGTTGGTCGAATCCACGTTTTGTCAACTCTTCAACTCATTATATCCCCCAATTTTGGGGAATCTATTGGCAATACGTATTTTTTTTATGGCCCCCTTAAGCAAATCCAAGATTATGGTTGGATTTACCTGTGATCTCCATCAAAATTACCATTCTCCCAACCTCTTGGGGAGTAAGGAGTCCCCTGCCTGATGGCTCTCTGGAAGCGTGGCTGGGCGCGATTTTTTGGGGCTGGGTTTGGGCGAGGCAAAACGAATGTATATGTTCATGGCAATCCATAGCAATTTTACATGGGAAAATGTAGGAAACTGCGGTATTTCTATAATGTATGGTTATGTTGTTGTAATTTAAAGTCATGTTGTGGCAATGTATATTGATTTTTGCAACTCATAGCAAGTTTAACGGATTTTGAAGTAATTCACAATAGACTGATAGTATAAAAACATATTGTATGTTGTCTAGTGCAATTTTGGTAAGTGTATTGTAATTTATGTTAAACTATTGTTTTTTTGGTCGGCAAATAGCTGTAGGTCACAGATGTCGCTGGAATCACGGTTACTACGGGGGAAACACCCCCAAATGGCCTTATTTGATTTGAGCTATTTTCAAATTAGTGAATTGTTGTAGTTCAGCCATATCTACGCGAAAATATGTGAATGATTTTGAACATATAATGATACATACATGTCTCTACCATTGGACTCTATGAGGTACTCAAACTTCTATGGCAGTTGCCTTTGGTTCATGTTTTGGAGTGCAGGTACATGCAGGCACAGATTTACCACGGATAAAAAACATGCCACATCTGGCAAACTCTGATATAAGTGTGGTACCACTTTTTACCACTCATGTATGGCAAGTTTATATAAACTGGTTGGTGGTTTGGAACATGTTTTATTTGTCCATATATTGGGAATAATCATCCCAACTGACGAAGTCATATTTTTCAGAGGGATTGAAACCACCAACCAGTTACATACTCTCTGGTAAACTAACACAACTATGGAAAAACACCATTTTTAATGGGAAAATTGTATTTTACCACGGGTCGTATGGGTCAAAGTTGTGGTTTGCCATACATTTTAAGGATCAAACTCTGTGGTCCCCTAGGGCCCTAGGGCCGGGATGAATGTTGAGATGACAACCTCACTGGCCGACTTGACAATGATGGCTACTCAAGCATTGGCTTTGGGAAGTATGTTGATTTTGAAACGGTCTTTTTTTTCCGATTTCTATTTTGTTTTTTTGGGATTTACTACGGCTGGGATGCTGTTCTAAGTGTTTCGGATTTGTAAGCATTCTGGACATGAAGAGCTGATACTTGTGTATATGTTTGAAGCCAGATGGAGAATATACAGAGTGTCCCACCAAAAGGACATGATCAAGTCGAGGGTATCCTAGGTCTGCCATGTTGGTTTGAATAAATGCGCTAAATAAACCCAACCATACATGGGTGGTTTAAACCATCCCCAAATGGTAGGTTTATGATATTGGATTTACCACACGATACAGTACTTGGTACAGTAAAACTGTTTGAAGTGTAGGTTGATGGGACAACTTTGAGCCGCGATGAATTTGAGGACAATTTGATGTCCAAGTCGCCTCTATTTTTTTTGGGTTGAAGCTGAGTCGGGCCATGAATGTAGGCTAGACCATGAATGCGTTCAATCTTTCCATTTTTTTTTCCGAGGTTGATTTTCCATGCCCATCGCTGGAAGCCCAGATACCAAGAGATTGCTTCGGTTGGTCTCAGGATGTTTGCAAGCGGTGCCTCTGACAATTTCACATAGCTGTAGAAAAGAATATGTTCTAATAAGTATACATCATTTGCAAATGGACCATTTTCCATAGCTATGTTGAATTGTCGTAGGGTTTATGTTAAGCAGGAATCACAGACGGGTTTTGAGGGCCATTTGTCGGGTTAAATTTTGTTTCTGCCATCCCTTCCGTGAGATTTCAGGTATCATTCATGGTGGAGAGGGTTGAACTGGGATCTTAGCTGTCAAGAAGGTGAATTTCCAATATGTATGGTACATTGCTCCAGGTCACAGGTGGCGAAGTTGAGATGGGTACCCTCTGGTGTCGTCAAACGTGGAAAATCTCACTAATTGGAGATTTATAGCTAAGAAAATCATCAACTGGCTGGTGGTTTGGAACATTTTTTATTTTTCCATATATTGGGAATAATCATCCCAACTGACTTTCATATTTTTCAGAGGGGTAGGTCAACCACCAACCAGTCAAATGTTGGATTTGCCTGGCCATGCTTGATTTCCCGGGGGTATCTCAAGGTTGTTGATTCCCTCCATGGTTTTTCTTGATGCACTCGCAAAGATTTGGTCGGAAGGAGAGCAACTGGTTGGTTGGTGGTTTGGAACCATGCATTGTTTTTTTTGACTTTCCATAATATATTGGGGATAATAACTTCCAACTGACTTTCATTTTTCAAGATGATTAAAGCCACCAACCAGATAGTCTTGGCCCTCTACACAAATTGCCGCTCCACCTGTGGCTCCGAGTAGACAAACTGTTGATCAGCCGGAAAGGTCCTGGAAATTTGGCGGCGCGGAGTCACGGAGTCATCGTGTGCGCCCACATGAATAAGCCTGGTTTCTGTTCACATCCTTGAACAGAAAAATCTACTCCTGTGCTTTTCAGCATTGTCCTGTCCATCAGCATAATGTTGGATACTGATTAGTGTGGGCCCCCCAACAAATTTAGGCTACTCAATAACCTGGCCCCCCCTCAACAACTTGTAGCATAGTCAACTTAAGTAAGGATTTCAATTGACATCAATCTACTTTCAATAGATGTTCCTTTTTAATCCAAGACAACATCGCCCAACAAGTTTTTGTGCACAATAGGGTACCATCGAAACAATTACATTATTGAGGATCTGGGTCACTCATGGGGTACCCCCTTGAAAAATTGTTTGGGTGCTGTTTTTTAATAAGGGTTTAAGAAGGCATCTAATTATTTGGGAAACCTTGCATTTTCAAGGCTTTAACATAGATATGGTTCTCTAAAGTAAATGGACCAGCTATACCCAAAGAAAGGTGGATAAAAGGTGTGTGTTTTTTTCAGCCCAAAAGATCCCAAAAGTGTTTGTGCACAACAGGGTGCCATCGAAACAATTACATTATTGAGGATTTGCGTCACGCATGGGGTACCCCCTTGAAGCATTGTGTTGGTGTTGTTTTTAAATAATGGTTTAATAAGGCATCTAATTATTTAGGAAACCTTGCATTTTCAAGGCTTTAACATAGATATGGCGTTCTAAAGTAAATGGACCAGCTTTACCCAAAGGTGATAAAAGGTTTCGCGTCTTTTTTAACCTCAAAAGTTTTTGTGCACAATAGGGTACCATCGAAACAATATGAAACAATTACATTATTGAGGATCTGGGCCACTCATGGGGTACCCCCTTGAAACATTGTTTGGGTGCTGCTTCCTAATAAGGGTTTAATATGGGTTTAGTAAGGCATCTAACTATTTGGGAAACCTTGCATTTTTCACCAAAAATAATAAGTACCCTAGATCAGCTGGGTTTAGATCAGAAGACTTTGTGAACCCCCATGCGCATAAATAAACTCAAAATAACTTAAAAACGCATTAAAAAGCACTTTTTCACATATTTAAGCATGTTATCCCATTAAAACGCATGTTCTTATCATTTTTTTATTTTTATATCATTTTATATCATTTTTTTCTGGTTGGGATACAGGTAAATTGGTGGATTATATATTATCTGAGGGACATGTGATACCAAACGTGTTATTTCTGGTGATTTTTTTGAGTTCATTAATCACATCTTTATATTTTCGGTGTTGTGTGCATTGCTGGTAGGTAACCTTAATAAATAATCTAAAATGTCTCTGTTTATACTTCCATCTTTTCCACCCGTTCCTGATATATAAATAAAGCGTCTTGCCTGTCTTATATAATCCCGATGGGTTTCTGTATGCATTTGTCAATCCGTGTCTGTCTTCTGTTGCTTTTGTGTTGGCTATGTTCCTTTCTTCTTTATACAGTGTTGTATTTTGTCTGAATTGCTCATTAAGATTTCTTGCAAAGTTGTTCATCTTCTCATCTAAGTCTCTTTGTTTCTTGTCCGTGTCGTTCATCAACTCTTCTTTTCCTTGACGCATTAATTCTTCAAATGCTACTCTACCTATTCTTTTTGCGAATATATAATCTCATCTCTTCTCTTGTTAATACATGTTCTATTGCTTCACCTCCCATAATTCTCTGAACAACCTCTCTCCCAAACTGCCTTCCCACCTGTCTCAATGCATTAGTCATTGCTATTCTTCCAACTCCTGCTACAACTCCAATCATTTATTTTTATATTAATGTTTGATAAAAATCATTTCTAATAATAGATCTAATCATGAGTCATGAGTAATAGATAAACATATAAAACTATTTTTGTAGATAGTAAGTATCGCAATGCTCAATCAAAATCTTCGCCTGACTTTTCAGTGGAGTTAAACGAAAACTCAGAAACACCAGAGGAAACAAAACTCTATGTAACTGATATTTCTATTCCAGCGGTGTGGAAATCTACAGAGGTGGGTTTCTATGAATATATTTATGTTGTGGTCTTCAATGGCGATACTGTACATTAGTCAAAATATTAGGGTATATTTAGGTAATATTATGGTAAACTGTGATTAAAACATGAAACAATCACAAGAAAGAAATCAACATGAAAATAACAAATCTCAAACAATCTCAAAAAATCTCAAAAAATCTCAAAGCAATACTTTAAAAATAGCAAAAAGGTAAATTAAAAATCTCAAAACATCTCAAAAAATCTCAAATCAATACTTTAAAAATAGCAAAAACTCTCAAAAAATCTCAAAAAATCCCAAAAAATCTCAAAAAATCTCAAAAAATCTCAAAAAATCTCAAAAAAGCTCAAAAAAGCTCAAATAAGCTCAAAAAATCTCAAAAAATCTCAAAAAATCTCAAAAAATCTCAAACTTGATGATAGCATGAAAAAATAAAGCTTAAAAAAAACAAAAAAAAAGTTTTTTTTGGTGTTTTTTTATGTTTTTTTGCTTATAGATTGCATATGTTTGTTGAAGTCATTGCCGCAGTCATTTGTCTTTCAGGGTTTCGGTCTCATTTCCCCCGGTAATCGCCTTTGGCATCATTTGATTTTTGAGATTTTTTGAGATTTTTTATTTTCATGTTGATTTCTTTCTTGTGATTGTTTCATGTTTTAATCACAGTTTACCATAATATTACCTAAATATACCCTAATATTTTGACTAATGTATCGCCATTGAAGACCACAACATAAATATATTCATAGAAACCCACCTCTGTAGATTTCCACACCGCTGGAATAGAAATATCAGTTACATAGAGTTTTGTTTCCTCTGGTGTTTCTGAGTTTTCGTTTAACTCCACTGAAAAGTCAGGCGAAGATTTTGATTGAGCATTGCGATACTTACTATCTACAAAAATAGTTTTATATGTTTATCTATTACTCATGACTCATGATTAGATCTATTATTAGAAATGATTTTTATCAAACATTAATATAAACATAAATGATTGGAGTTGTAGCAGGAGTTGGAAGAATAGCAATGACTAATGCATTGAGACAGGTGGGAAGGCAGTTTGGGAGAGAGGTTGTTCAGAGAAATATGGGAGGTGAAGCAATAGAACATGTATTAACAAGAGAAGAGATGAAATTACTCGCAAAAAAATAGGTAGAGTAGCATTTGATGAATTAATGCGCCAAGGAAGAGAAGAGTTGATGAACGACACGGACAAGAAACAAAGAGACTTAGAAGGGAAGATGAACAACTTTGCAAGAAATCTTAATGAGCAATTCAGACAAAATACAACACTGTATAAAGAAGAAAGGAACATAGCCAACACAAAAGCAACAGAAGACAGACACGGATTGACAAATGCATACAGAAGCCCATCGGGATTATATAAGACAGGCAAGACACTTTATTTATATATCAGGAACGGGTGGAAAAGATGGAAGTATAAACAGAGACATTTTAGATTATTTATTAAGGTTACCTACCTACCAGAAATGCACACAACACCGAAAAGTATAAAGATGTGATTAATGAACTCAAAAATCACCAGAAATAACACGTTTGGTGGATCATGACGATGGCCATGTGCATATGGTTTCAGACGATAAAAAACAAGTTTCTTCGCTTTTTCCATGTTTTCCATGTTTTTTTCATATTATATCATTGTTCTTCGGTTTTGTTCGTGTTTATCATCTTACTGATGGTTAGAGATTTGTTTCCGATCTAAACCCCTCCGATCCAGGGTACTTATTTAGTTTAGTGAATTTTCAAGGCTTTAACATGGATATGGCTTTCTAAAGTAAATGGACCAGCTTTACCCAAAGAAAGGTGTATAAAGGTGGATAAAGCTCCTCCGGAAAAAAAAAAGATCTGAGAAAAAACTTTCCACAATAGAGCACCACCCCCACCGTCCACAAGATACTCAATAATTTCGGAAAAATGTCCCACAATAGAGGCCCATCACACTAATCGGTATCCAACATTACCGACGTGGAATGTATACAAGCAGGTTCTTGTAAAAGACATTTTCGCCGCTGAGCCTATGCATTGCATATATTTTGTTGTTGCAACCATGATGCAGAACACTGGAGCATTAAGGGTCCAGCTGAACAATATATAGTCAGAAAACGAACAGCTCCGTCACCGTGGTTGGAAAATATAGGGACAAGCCGCTGGCCAAGCGTAAGCAGCTGGGAAACCGCCAAGTTAGGCACCAATGCAGCCGGGTGACGTGATGGAAAACGATTTTTTCGGGCATTGGGGGACAAGCAACCCATAAATTCCAGAAAGGAGCGCTGTGAGCCCGTGTGTTTCTGCGGTTTTTGCGAGCTACATATATATATATATATAAATATATATATATACCCAACAAATATTGTTTGTTGTTGGGCCGGTGAACGGCCTAAGGCAAAAACCGGTAACGTGGACTTCAACATGTTTTGGCAGATCTCATAAAAGATTTTTGTTTAGAAAAAACGATTTGTTTGGGACGCTTGTCAGCTGGTTGAACGACGGCCCTCAGAAATTTGAATTTTGGATCCTAAAATTGACAGCCAATACGCAATGATACACATATACGCATTTTATGCAGTCTATGTTTTTTTGGCCCTAACCTATCCCCTTTTGGAGAGACAATTTCTCGCCCGTGGCCTTCAACCAATTATAAGCTGTTGTTTTGCGGTGGTTTTGAGTTAGGATGCTGCAATCCTGCAACGAGAAGCCAATGCCGCATGCGTACAAGTAACCGAACAATTGAGCAGATGAGTGGTTTGCCCTTCGCGGGCGCAGAAATTGGTTTTCTCCGAGGCCTGATGCGGCAGAACAGGGCCTACATCTGGGGGTGGGGCGCTTAAGCTCAGGTTCATGGGATCACAAAAAGCAAGTTGGAGTGCAACAAAAGCCTGTTTCAGAGGGTATTCAGTTGAGTGGCTCATAGGTCCCGACGATTTTTTTTGTTGGAAGATCATGTTTTGGTATGGGACACGAAGTCTTAGGGTTGCTACCGTAGTGGTGTTTAAGTGAAAGTTGGCGCGCCTGTAAGCCGCCTGTAGTTTTAAAGCATCCGCTTTCTGGAATTTGCTGTTTGACATTTAGCTAGACTCGGACTGCGGGGTTCCTATTCGCAACATGCACCACTGAGTTCAATGAGAGCATTGAAAACATGCCAAGGTTGAACCCATCAATGCGAGATGCCCAGTGTGGTGGGAGTGTGGCGATATGATAATCTCACCAAGATTTTGGGTCAATCTTGGATGGGGAGTTCAGTACAACTGTTTGGTTGTGCCATAAACAGGGATATGTACTAACAAATTTAAAGATGCGTAAACTCATTCCAGGATGTCCAGGATCCAAAATGAATAATTGTCTGGCATTTTTTAAACCTCCAATGCGACTTTGGAAACTGATATTTCCGAATGGAAATGATTATTGATTGATGTTACATGGGTTTATGCCCAAAACTGCGAAAAACTGGCCGCAAATTGGCCATTTCTGAAAAGACATGTCAAGTGCCACAGATGTCTCAACTCACGCATACTACTGGTATCCAACATATTTTTTTTAAAGCCAGGTTCTCTCCCGGGAAAATGATCTACATGTGGGTTTTGCAAATTGGAGGGTATGATTCACATAGATTGAACGTTTATCCCAAATGATTTGTGGATACTTTCGGCCGCTTCAGGTGGCCCCAAAAAACCCTACTCCATTTACGCAATGATACCCAGTCGCAGGTGTCCTAAAACGTATACAAAAATTGGAACCGATACTCCAAAACATTCACACATGGATTTGCAATTTTGGTGGGTACCCGATTTTCCATCTAAATCCACTGGTTAATTTGGTATTTTCCATATTGCACGTCCATTTTAAAGTCATCTCCAATTTGCAGCTCAAATTGGCATGCAAATTTGTATGCTAAATCGTTGTTGTCAATTTTGGGCATAGTCATCACCAAATTTAAAGTCATAGCAACTGGGATGCAGCTCAAAGAACCAATCCGAGGAATATCCGCAATCTTTGGTCCGACGGAGTCAGCTGCCGGAATGGAGAGGTCAACGGCTTCTGCCCGGGGGCTCTTTAAAGAACAGCTGTCCTTGTGGCTTGAAAAAAAACTCGTGTTTTCCCCAAACAGTGTGGCCACACTGAGGGGTTCTTACGGTAACAGCTGAGGCCCGGTGTTCAATCGAGGTGGTATCCGTTGCGTTTTGCATTTTCCCGGTAAATTTCCATACACAAGGGCTCTTGTGAAATGTCCATGTGCATTTCGACTGCGCAGGCTCGCACAAAATGCTGGCCGCGGAGGTGTCCTCGGCCATACTAAATGGCTCTTGTGAAATGTTCATGTGTATTTCGACCGCGCAGGCTCGCACATTATCATCTTCATCATCATCACCATCGTCATCATCATCATCACCATCACCATCATCATCGCCATCATCATCGCCATCATCATCATCATAATCATCATCATCACTATCACCATCATCATCATCACTATCACCATCATCATCATTATCATCTTCATGATCATCCTCACCATGACCATCATCATCACCATCGTCATCATCATCAACATCATCGCCATCATCATCACCATCATCATCATCACCATCATCCTCATCATGACCATCATCATCGTCACCATCACCATTTTCATCATCATCAACACGACCATCACCATCAACATCAACATCATAATACATTTTCCTTTTACTCCCCCCACACTGTTTGGGGTCTCTTGCCGGGAGAATGATTTGTTGGGGAAATACCACCTGTTGGTTCCATCAACTAAATTTGGTGGTAGAAGTAATCAATACATCCCTGTGAATGCAGCAATTTGGTGGTCACAAGTTTGAATCCACAGCGGTAAAGATCTCATTTACCAGCGCATTGTAACCACAATTGTCAACATCTACTAGCCGAGTTCCGCACTTCCAAGTGACATTTCCAAGATGACCAAACCAACCCATGACGGATAAATCTTGCTTTACACGTGATGATATAATTTAATAGTTTCTTTCTCAAGGATAAATTATGATAAGTTTATTTACAATGCTGCTAATGTTACATTCTGGCAGGAAAATTGGATGGTTAACCACTACAACTCTCGAATTTTGTGGCTCCACTATGGTGCCCGTCCTCGAGGCTATGGTTTTTTGAATCGCCACTCGGAGACGTTGCTGCCATGTGTGTCAGATGCCTTAGAGGCTCGTCGTGGCGCTAGGTGAATGGAACCAGCTGACATGGAGCTGTCCTGAAATAGGATTTGATGGGATGTTATGGGATCTCCTTGGATTTTATCGGGTTTTGTGGGATTTTATAGGGGTTTTATGGGATCTAATAGGGAAGGAAAACACACATATTCGAAGGAAGTTTAGAAGTCAAACTTCCGACAATATGGACAGATGAAAAGCAGAGAAGGGAAGAGGCAGAGAGAAGAGAAATAGAAGAAAGAAGAGTAGAAGAGAAAGAGTAAGAAGAAAGAAGATGCAGATGCGAGAAAAGGTAGGGAAGTCGCGAAACATTGTGTTTTTCCAATGATTTGGGGCTCCGGAGGGTCGAAAAGTAGGCTCGCTAAAGCGGCGGGTGCGGAGCCAGCTGGCCAGATGAGAGATGAAAAATTGCACGCCGTTGTGGTGCGAAGCACATTTGCAAGTCAAAATGTACAAAACACCAGGGGTTCGGACCACTTTTGGAAGTTGAGATGTCGAAAAAGTGCACGCCGTTGTGGCGCGAAGCACATTTCCAAGTCAAAATGTACAAAACACCTCAGTGTCGGACCACTTTTGGAAGTTGAGATGTCGAAAAAGTGCACGCCGTTGTGGCGCGAAGCACATTTCCAAGTCAAAATGTACAAAGCACCTCAGCGTCGGACCACTTTTGGAAGTTGAGATGTCGAAAAAGTGCACGCCTTTGTGGCGCGAAGCACATTTCCAAGTCAAAATGTACAAAACACCATTGTCGGACCACTTTTGGAAGTTGCGATGTCGAAAAAGTGCACGCCGTTGTGGCGCGAAGCACATTTCCAAGTCAAAATGTACAAAGCACACCATGTACGGACCACTTTTGGAGGTTCAGATGTCGCTTCGCTTCACTACACTACATTACACTACACTACACTCCACTACACTGCACTGCACTACACTACATACACAACACTACAACTACAACTACACAACTACACTCCAGTAAACTCCACTACACTAAATCACACTACACTAAATCACACTACACTACACTACATTACACTACACTCCACTACACTACATTACACTACACTACACTACCTTCCACTACACTTCACTACATTACTTTACACTACACTACATTACAACTACAACTACGAATACACAACTACACTCCACTACACTAAATTACACTACACCACACTACATTACACTACACTACACTACATTCCACTACACTTCACTACACTGCACTACATTACACTACACTACATTACACTGAATGACACTGCACCACAGATAGACAGGTCGACAGATAGACAGACAGACAGACAGACAGATAGATAGATAGATAGATCGATGGATGGATGGATGGATGGATGGGTGGATGGATAGAGAGGTAGACAGCTAGACAGATAGACAGATGAAAGAGAGAGAGAGAGAGATAGATTAGATAGATAGATAGATGGATGGATGGATGGATAGATAGGTAATTAGGTGGAAGAGAGAGAGAGAGAGATAGATCGATAGATAGCTAGATACATAGAAGATAGGTTGGTAGGTAGGTAGATAGTCAGAGTAAGAGAGAGAAAGAGAGGAGACCTCAAGCACCTTTCGGTCCATCAGTGGATTCACTCTGCCATCCCTGATTCACAACAACCAATCTCTCCTATAGGTTTCCTATTTTTGAAATTTCCGCCGCCGCCTTGTGCGGTACTACTGGTATTAAATGAGGTTTAACATGGATTAACCACGATTTTCAGGGATTTTGTCACCATCAAACAGCTGGGGATATAGTTGATACATGATGGTTGATGAGTTGTGGTACGTACCCCCAAATCACACAAGTCATTAGACCATGTCAATGGGAATTCCAGGATCCTAAAATGGAGGTACGTTAGTACCATATTTCTGGCCATATTTTGTGGGGATATTCCCTTACATAGGCCTAAAAAATAGGCCTTACATAGGCCTTATATATGGTAGGTACCTCCAATTTAGGTTCCTAAAATGGCCATTGACCATTACTTAGTGGACTGATTCCGACCATTTATCCCATTTATCCCATTTATCCTACTATTCATCATTATTCATCCCAAATTATTCGATCTCTATGGATCCAAACACTTTCTGTCAAGGTACTGAACCCCCAAATCATAGCCCAAATACTTCCTGTGAAGGTACTTGGACCCATACAATGTGGGGCCCCCAACCGTTATAAGTTGGTTTATAACCCCCCCTTAACTACTTCGTTATACCTATCATAAAACCATAGAATTCAAGTGAAATAAACCAACAACTCAGCTATCGAACGGGGGCCCCACCTTGTACAATGTGAGGCCCCCCAGTTATAAGTTGGTTTAGATTCGCCCCAGTAACTATAGTTATAAGTACCATAAACCATAGTTATTGGAGTTATGTTCACCAACTTAGCTATCCAACCGGGGCCTCGCATTGTAGGGAATGAGAATTTCTGCTCCGAACGACTCTCACGCGCTTCGCGCTTCCAGGATGCCGAGCGATCCCTTCGGTCACTTGGAGTTCGACCCGGCCGACCTGACTGACCGCGTGTTGAAGCGAATATCAGTGAGCGAAGAAAATGCCCTGGTTGATTGGTTACAAAAAAGAGTGATACTACAATGTGAGGCCCCGGTTGGATAGCTAAGTTGGTGAACATAACTCCAATAACTATGATTTATGGTACTTATAACTATAGTTACTGGGGCGAATCTAAACCAACTTATAACTGGGGGCCTCACATTGTAATTTACATCGGATTATGATAAACCATAGGGACACCGTTTTCAACCAACTAGTATCATGAGACTGCAGTGAAATCATTGGATACATAACTAAAACCACAGTGGTTTGCATGACCATAGCGGATGTATAACCTTGAGGGTGCCGTTCCGCTGAACGTTCAGTGGATATATTTCACCATGTTCATCGGGTTTATACATCTGGGTGGTGGTTTCAAACATTTTTCATTTTCCACAATATATAGGATAATCCTTCCCATTGACTAATATTTTTCAAGATGGTTGAAACCACCAACCAGTACATGTTTATAGCCCAACCTATGGGGACTTAGTACTTTAGTTGTATTCAACAATAATCCTAAAATGACCTCTGGGGCTATTCAGCCATCGAATGGATTTGTCTCAAAATTGGGTACCCCTAATTCAAAGGTTTTTTTTCCATTATCCCCATTAATATTGTCTTTTGGATGGTATGAACTGCATGCTTCAGACTTTCAGACGGATCAGCACGGATACTTTTCTAATGGGCTCAGCAATCTTGACCATTCAATGGCCATTTAGGGCTATGTAAGGGAATATCCTTTCAAAATATTGCCTTATATGGTACAGTACCTCCATTTTATGATCCAGGAATTCCTACTGAACCATCAACAATTTAGAATTGACCTTGCAGCCTATACCCTGCGTGCTGCGCGCGAAGAAAAATTCAGTGAATGAAGCAGCGAAAGCTGGTATGGATCTCATTTGGAATTTACCAAGAGAATTGTGGTAAACTGGGGTATATGCTGGGATATGGCCTTGAGTCAACCTCCAACTAACAGACCCTGGTGGATCAATGAGGAAGTACAAACCCAAAATAGTGATTATAATTATGTTCTACTAAAATGTTCTTCCGCCAATGGGTTCCTTGATCAAGGGTTGACATCAATTAAAAATAGGCTTTGACCCAGCTAAACATAGATTTTACAACAAAGCAAACATGTGGATTAGTCTTAACATTTTTAATATTAACGTTATATTGATCCAAACATTCTTTTTTACATGAAAAAATGTGGATTTAATCCTTGGGAATCTTAAGAAACGGTACCCTTAACCTACAGGTTCATTGGGTTCAAGCCGCAAGGACACTCGGCTTGTTTCCACATGTTTTAGCATGCTTCTTCAATGGTGATTCGCAACACAAGACCTATGAAGATCCAAGTGGATTTATCCAAAAATGATGCGGTACAGTGTATGTGGAACTCCACGCGGATTTATCCAAGAAAAAACCAAACTTGTGAGACCTACAGCCAATTGAGCCGTTAGGAAGACCCTCCTTGTTTATCATGCAGAGTTTTACTACCTGGGTTTCTGGGGATTGTCATAACCCATATTCAATAAATCAACTAAACATAATGAGATAGTTATAATAGTTGATATGGATAACATGACCATCATTATGTTGTTTTTAAAACATGACCATCATTTATAACAGCTATGGATAAGGCTGGTTTTCATAGTGCAACTGATGGCCATTTTCACGGTAATCATTCGAATAAGAACAGCCATTTGAATTTTGGTACTATGTGAGGCCCCCCAGTTATAAGTTGGTTTAAGAGCCCCAGTAACTATTGTTATAAGTACCATAAACCATAGTTATTGGAGTTATAAACCAACTTAGCTATCTTGGGGGCCTCACATTGTACCCTATTTGTGGACACACCGTTGCGTTCTGCGGGGAGATCGAAGCTACCTACCGCACACATGCATTCAACATCAACATCATCAACCCAAGTGGTGGGTGGTGATACGCCCACTTGTCACCCCTGCAGCACCTGCATTGGGATGCACCGTGGCTTTTCGAATCGGGGCCACACTCCGGATGAATGGCTCGACATGGCTCGACGCAGAAGACGGGAATCATCAGCAGGTGGGTATTCTTTATGACCCCCAGTCGGCAGAAGCCATATTCAATGGGAATTTCAGGATCCTAAATTGGAGGTACCTACCATATATAAGGCCTATGTAAGGCCTATGTAAGGGAATATACCCACCAAATATGGCCTTATATGGTACAGTACCTTCATTTTAGGATCCTGGAATTCCCATTGACATATAGTCCGATGATATAGTCCGATTTTGGGAATGGGTCATAAAGATACCGGAAGAGTTGACAAAGACACCAGACCTTTTACTGCGAGAACCAAGTAAGTCGGCAGAAGCCATACAATAGTCAGATGTGAACTTACCTGCGCCATCCCTTGGCAATATAAACCAAACATAACCAAAATGAAGCTTGATGTTTTAATTAGCATAGCATTTTCTGCATCAAAAATCCATTTGCACCCCTCCATTGACACCTACCAGTGATGGTTTGGGTCCCTGGGGTCAGTGGTTTTTTCATTCCCCGTGGATCCCGAAGCAACATCTGGCTGTTTCAGTAATCCAGTGGAACCAACGAACTGGAATCTTCCATGGCTCATGTTTTTGTTGTAAAGAATCCCAGAAGTTGTCCATAAACCATCATGAACTATCCAGTGGTTAGGAGGGAGCGATTCGGAGCTAGGGGTATTCATATTCCCTATATATTCCCTATTCGATGGGGAGCCAAGGAGCTACTTAGAGTTTCCCAACCATCAAATAGATTCAAATAGTGAATGTTCATAGCTAGCGACAATCTACATGGAGACAAAATATGGGTACCACCCACTGTGTCCGAACTAATTTGCCTTCCAAGCTTGAAAGTACAAAAAAAACAAATGTTGGACCCATCAGCATATATGGGTATAGATCTAGGTAGAATCGATCACCAAGAAGATAAGAACGAATCACAAACATTCATTGGGATTACCCTCCGGAAATTCCCCATTTAGTTCAATGACTTTCCCAGCGAACCAAACCTCCCTTCAGTTTGGGGAATTTCCAGCCATTGGCGAGGTTCTTCAAGCAGGAGAAAGTTGGGAATTCAACAGGGCTTGTGGCCAGGGGAGACCAGGGCAGAGTAGCTAGTTATTGGGTGGTGTGGAGTTTCAAGTTTGGTATGATCTGCCTGAGAAGATGTGGGAGCAACATGGGAGAGTTACCGCCACGTGTGGACACCCAGCTTCAAGGTGGGGGCCCCAAAAGCGGTAGCTAAGTTGGTGTATCAGTAGGTTCACAACTGGGGTAACTATGGTTTTTGGGTGTTTGTGGATGGTAGCTGTATACATCTATGATGGGTTCTATCAGGTCACAGTGAGGGGGGGTCTGTGGACCGGGGGCAACTGTCGAGGTCCGTTTGAATAGGATCTGAGTTGCTATTTTCACTCAAAATCCACTCACAATCCACTCAAATCCTACTCAAAATCCACTCAAATCCTCTTCAAAACCCACTCAAATCCTACTCAAACCATAAAAACGATAGATTGAGGTGGTTTTGAGTAAGCACTTTTACCTCAACCGGACCTCAAACCGTAAAAAATCTTCAACCGTAACTCAAAGAATTAAACGAACCTCAACTGAGGCTCAGCGTAGGCTCAGCCCACACTCAGCTGCGGCTTAACTGGTACTCAACGTATACTCAACGCATACTCAACTGATACTCAAACGTATATCACTGACTCAACCGTACCTCAGCCACACCTCAAAGCCATTATTTTCTCAACACTTGGCTATGGCCAATTCCCCCCCTAACCATTCTACTATCAAGCGACATGTCTGGAATGGACCACGACGGCGAGTCTACCTGGATGTCCCGGCACTCGGTTGAGTATACCCACTATGTACTGAGTAAAGTGGTGCTATCTCACAACACCCAGCTGCAAGACTGTTATAGTCAGCTGCCAAGTGTTTACCTAGCCTTGCTGATCTGACTGATCTGACGATTTTTTTTCTGTTGGTGATTGTTATACCTAGCCTTGTACACCTAGCCTTGGTGTCTGTTTTTACTTTGATTTCTATGTTTGCTCCACGGTAAACTGAACATGAAGACTTTGATTGGGACATCGGACATCATCGGAATCTTTTTAGCAGCCTCACAAGGACACCACCATGAAACACATGGAGGTGTCCTAAAATGGGTGGTACCCCAAAATGGATTGCTTCTAATTAATGGAAAATCGAATTAACATTTTTATGATTTGGGGTACCCATATTTTAGGAACCTCCAATTTAGCATAAGTTCTGGGGTGGTCATTCCCCCATTTTCATAGGGTTTGATTTACTGTACACGGGACCTGATTCTCAAGGCGGATGCCGAACTCAGTCTTTCGATTCCACCAAGGCCCTGTGATGATGATGATGATGATGATGATGATGATTATCATGATGATGATGCTGATGATGATGATGATGATGACGATGTTGATGATGATGATGATGTTGATGATGGTGATGATGATGATGATGATGAGTTATGTAGCGACCTCACGGGATTGTAAGGCGAGTCACCCCGAAGTGTCTAGGGAAATTCCTAACAATTGGCCAGTGATGGTTTTCAAGCAAGGTACATGTGTCAACCCAGACGTACTAAACTAAACCTTCCGACTAGTTACAGGGGTCATGTCAAAAAAGTGATCAACGGCTATTTAGATGCTACAACAGGTGTGAGAGTGTGAGATTGTGCCAAATCTCCGGGCAAAAGAAACGGAAGACGGCAAAACACTCATCCGTCACGTGCTGCTGCTTTCTATGCGCAAATGAGCAAATCTCAATCAGCCTGGAAAAGTCCACCTTGTCCATGGCGCGCGCGCGAGCAGAGAACAGCAAGCACAAATTCCACGTCGTTCTCTGCGCCCGTTTTTTATGCGGCAAGTTTACTGGCAACGTGGGAAACATGCTTCGACCGTGAACCGTGCATGCTGCCTGTCCTTTTCTCTGCAGGACAAGATTGTGCTTCGCTACAGGACCCATGGGCAAGTTTGTGCAGAGGGTTCAAGTGGGCGAAGGGTAGGTTGGGGGCCTCGTATGGCAGAACTTAGTGGGTTGAAAGAAAAGCAAGGACAAATCTTTCCGTATTCTAGTGGTTTGGCATTGCCCACGGAAGCATTGAATCAGGCTCTGGCAAGAGAAGTAACCGCGGCTGGTTTTTTTTGATGCCAGACCTCAGCACGCCAGATTGCAGAATGCCGAACCCAATGATGCAGCAAAACAAACAGGATGCCTTCGAGCAAACATCCGTACACCTTGAGCAAGAAACTATTAAAAACTGTTCAATGTGGGACCACTTGCACTTGCAATGTTTTAATGTGACATTGTTGGTGACATTGCTGATGGCTGTGAAGGTGATGGTGGCCTTGGTAACACCATGCGACTTTTTTGGAATGATTTTCTGTTGGCCAATGTGTTTTTTGTTTGTGGACGCTGGCAAAAGTGGCAGGATGTACACAGGCATCACCAAATGTTTTCAATTCGAAGAAGGCGCAGCTGATGCTCAAACCGGCCCGTGTTGGGGATTGAAACATTTGTTATCATTTGTTGGTGTTTTTGTTTGGTTTGCTTGTGCGTACTCGTTTGTGGTTTGCCATACGGAGAAAAAACATGTTGCACATCTATGCATGTTCGACAGGTATCGCGCCAATATTGGTGGTTTCTTAACCTGGTGCACCCCCATATCATTCAATCATCGACCATTTTAGTATTGTTTTAGTATTGAAACCTATGAACCTTTTTTACAAAACACCCTTCTGAACCTTAGGCAGAATGAATCAATGCTTGCCAAAAATGGGATTTGTCAATTGGTTTGTGGGTTTTGCCTTGGCCTACGGTTGCCCCGAAAATGCAAGTTCCAAGTTAGTTCAGATTCGACCATCACACTGTTTCAGGTTCAATGGTGAATTTTGGGTGATTTGCGCGACAATTATTTCCGGAGTCTCTTTTGACGATTGATTATTGTGACAAAACGTCGCATTTTGGTTTTTTTTTGCATTGTTGGCTGCTATGGGCTATGGGTTTTACTCTGTATACACGTGTCATTTACATGCCTAAAATCACGGCAACAAAAAATCGTTAGTATGCACTCCTTTTCCGAAAGACAAGGATTTGGCATCATCAGTTTTAATTTCACAAACCATGTCCATGCCCACAGTATCCTATCGACTTGCGTTTTGTTTTGGCCACCAAATTGTTTCGTTACAATCTACATTTGGCATCGACAATGGAACTGTGAACTTTGGTGATCACAATCAATTGGACATCCCATTGATATTATACGTCTTTCGTTTTAAGCACACCTAGACGATGAACCATTTTAGTTCGCAAGTCCCTGATTTTCCAAGATACCTTAGTGAGGCCCTAATGGTTTATGTCCTTTGCATGTCCGGCGCAACGACAGGTCTTCAAAAACTCTTCGCTGGTACAACGCTTCAGGAGCGGAAAGAGGCCCCAGATGGCTCCAGAAATCACCAACGATTTTGGTTGGGATGTGTGCATCCATTGGGTGATTTTGATTTCATTTGGGGGTTTCCTACACTGGTAGGCCATGACTGAGTATTGGAACCTATGGTGACTTGGGGTACTGCCCTTTTTTGGGCTCGGAAAGGTCCATTGAATTGATTTTTGAGGTTCTTGGGTCGATGTTTTTTCACATCAATGAGATAATCCCAATACTTATTCAGCTATCAAGTGGATGGGTCAAAATGGGCTCAATGAATTTTAACGAATCATGTTTGCGAGAAAGGTTTCCAATCTCTGGGGGCATCGGATCCAACTTGCTGATGTCCGGCCATCCCACCACTGCGAGAGCGCACCGTCCCAATGAGACTAGATGGTGGGTTATCAAAGGTTTTGTAGCCATGCGCAAGTTTGTCCGTCAGTTGACTGGCACAATGAAGCCACACCCTAATGATCCAGCCGTACCTTTTCAGCTGGGGTTCCATAAATAGAGGTACCACAAAATGGATGGTTTACAATGGAAAATCACTGATTAAGACTGATAATTTCTGGGTACCCCGATTTTACGAACCCCCCATATTTACGTGATTTGAATCGAAGTATCTCACATCTTGGGTTTCACCGGCCTGACTGGCAAGGCTCGTAAGGCTGCAGAGCGGGAGGCTGCTGAGAGGCTAAGGCAGAGCGAGCGGAGCGACGCCGCTGAGACGGTTTGAAAAGGATGGCTTTTTTATTTTTGATATTTTTTTGGCGGCAGGTTTGAAAATTATTTTTGGGTTCCTGGTTCTATTTTTTCTCTGCTTTTCTGCTTCTCTGCTTTTCAGTTCTGTTTTTTCGTCTTTTCCTGCTTCTCTGCTTTCCCTGCTTTTCTGTTTTTCTGCTTTTGTGATTTACCTGCTTCTCTGCTTTCCCTGCTCCTCTGCTTTTGTGCTTATGCGCCTCTCTACTTCTACTATTCTACTTTTTCTGTTCTTCAGTCATGTGTTTTGCTGCTCTACTTCCTGCTTCCTTGCTTCTCTGCTTCCTGTCTTTACTGCCTCTTTGTGTTTTCTTTTCTTTTGCTTTATCTCTCCTGTTTGTAAACACCCTAGGTGAAACCCAAAGAAACTTTAAAGAAATCTTGATAAGAACTCCTGATAAGAAACCCTACATGAAATCCTACATGAACCCTAAAGAAACAACAAAATGAACCCTAAAGATACCATAAATGAGACCCTAAAGAAACTTGGAATGAAACACTAAATGGCATCCTGAAGAAACCCTACATTAAACCATAAAGATACCCTAAACGAAACTCCAAAGAAACCCTAAATGAAACCTGAAATGAAACCCAAAATGAAACCCTAAAGAAACCCTAAATGAAACTTTATGAATCCCTACATGAAACCCTAAAGAAACCCTAAATGAAACCCTGCATGAAACCCTACATGAAACCCTAAAGAAACCCTAAATGAAACCCTGCATGAAACCCTAAAGAGACCCTCAAGAAACCCACATGAATGTTTGAAATACCAAAATGAGAGGTTGAAGTGCCAAAACGTGGCAAATACCATGCAAAATGGAAGGCGGACATGGCCAAATGTAGCAAATACCATGGAGAATGGAAGGCGGACATGGCCAAATGTAGCAAATACCATGCAAAATGCAAAGTGACCATTCCAAAATGTAGCAAATACCATGCAAAATGACAGATTCTATATAGTTCCAACCTGTAGCAAATATTTACAAAGTAGATGGTACCAGGATTTTAAGCCGGCAAAAATTCCAAAACCTGAGCCAACAAAATCCAAGACCTATTCTGCACCCTATAAATAGAGTGTAGTACCCAGTTGTGGCTATTATGTGGCGATGATGTATAAGATATAAGTATAACCTAATGGATGGTGAAGATGATGAATAACCTAATGAATGGTTAATATCATATTCCATTATAGGTTGTTCATCAATTGCGGCTATTAAATCATAGTGAAGATGATGAATAACCTAATGGATGGAATGGGGGAACCTATTTTCGAACAAAGCCACAATTATATAGTTGTTGAAAAGATTAGTTTGGAAGCGGGTTAATTCGGCCCTTGTAATTGGGATGTAGCAAGGGATATATCCGAATGTCTCGCCACAAGTCACTTATTCTGGCAACATCTTTGGGGTTATTCATGGACTCTTGGATATGACATGATATGATATTGGCCATTGTGATATAAATTATTTGTCATTGTGACAGAGTGTATTTCCCAACAACTATACGGGTTTGTCTGAAAATATGGCAATTGGCCTCGAACTGGATGAGTAATCATTGTTTCTTATCATTGAAATTGCCAATCTATGTGTAAGCCGATACCACAATTTCAGACACGCCCGACTAAAAATCAATAGGAGTTTCAGGAGGATCCTAAAATGGAGGTACGTTAGTACCATATTTCTGGCCATATTTTTGTTGGGGTATTCCCTGAAATTTAGGCATATATATGGTAGGTACCTCGAATAAATCGGTTCCTTTTGCATGGCCATTGAGCACATCCAGTACAAAGCATTGCCACCACAGTTTTCAACATTTTCCGACTTCGTGAATGGTGAAGAATAGGAGGAACCCAGGTTCCTGGGACAACCCTTGGTGTGGACATAGCTGATTGCAACAACAGAAAATGTGGATGGGTCAAAACCTTTGAAATTCCCATATGACATCCATCAACCGGCTTTAGGGTACCCAGGATGCCAAGGTTTTGACTCATAGCCAAATAGGGATATGACCCTGGTGATGACTAAGGATTGATCTGACTATATAACAAAAGTGGGCGAGCAGCAGCAAAAGATGGGGAGTCAAGAACCAAAAATCAGAGTAAGCCTTGTTGGAGGGTACCTGAATAGTTGATGTGTTTGCTGGAGAAATGATATGGCATATTGGCCCAACTGCAGGACAAAATCAGGGTATTCCATGTTATTCCCGAGACGGTCTGAGCGAAGGATTCTTCTAATAGTGGGGGTTTGTTATACATCTTCTCATCTTCATCTTCACATATACGCAGATCATCTTCACATCTTCACATCTACAAAGATCATCTTCACGTCTTCACAACCTCACATCTGCACATCTTCACAAATCTTCTCTCTTTTCTCTCTTCTTCACATCTTCTCATCTTTACATCTTCACATCTTATCTCTTGCCCTCTCCTTCTCCCTCTCTTTCTCTCTCTCTCTCTCCCCCCCTCTCTCTCTCTCTTGCCCTCTTGCCCTCTGCCACGGTCTCTTTCTTTTTCTTTTCTCTCTTTAGGCCGCGGGCGGTGCCGACGAGGCGCCACGAAATGGCCACCTTTTCGCACGAAATGAGGTTCAAGTGTCAAAAACTGAGGTATAAAATTGTGATTTTGGCGCTTTGGCGGCAACACTTTCGCACGAAATGAGGTTCGAGTGTCAAAAACTGAGGTAAAATTGCGAATTTGGCGCTTCGGCGGCAACCTTTTCCGCTTCGGCGGCAACCTTTTCGCACGAAATGAGGTTCGATCATCAAAAACTGAGGTAAAATTGCGATGAAGCGTCCGCAGCAACCCTTTCGCACGAAATCAGGTTCGAGTGTCAAAAGGGATGGTTTTTGGAAAATTTGGTTGGTCCGGTGGCAACCTTTTCGCACGAAATGAGGTTCTAGTGTCAAAAACTGCCCAGAGTACGCCTTATTGAAAAGATTCAATATAGTTATTGAAATTTGATCCATATATTGAAATGAAGGGTTTATTGAAAATTACAATATAGATATTGAAATTTATTTCAACAGAGGTAACATCAAAATTTCAACATACCATATTGAAAAAACAACAATATCATGTTGAAATTGATGTTGAAACATGTTTCAACATATGTGGAAAATGCTGTTTCAATAAGGTGAAATGGCTGTTCTCAATCTGTTGCAAATTGGCTGAGTTTCAAACTGCTTTCTTTTCAAATGGCCATGCAACAAACAGTGGCAGCAGAAGTTGGTCTCCCTGGAACCTAGCTTTTTGGCCCAAGCTCCTGAGTCGCCTTTTTTTAAGCCTTGAAAAAGGGCAGTGCCTTGAAAAGGGCATTGCCTTGAAGAAGGGCCATGGAGGAAGAGCAAAACATTGATGAAGCACAGCTGGATGTTTTAGACATGCTGATGAGACCCCCTCTTCCTGGGACCATGCAAGAGGCCATGGCCTACTGGGAGTACTTGGACTGCCAGACTGTGTCCTGTGATGCCTGGCTGTGGAGGAGGAACCTGGGCAAACCAGACTGGGGGATTAGGTGCTGGAAATGTGGAAGGGAATGGAGAAACACCTTCCAAAGAAGTGGGTCCTATTTTAAATATTGGAACCCAATAGACAAATGTCCAGCTAGGTGAAATTGCCTTGAAAAAGGGCATTGAAATTGCTTTGAAAAAAGGCATTGAAATTGCCTTGAAAAAGGGCTGTAAAATTGCCTTGAAAAAGGGCTGTAAAATTGCCTTGACAAAGGGCTGTAAAATTGCCTTGAAAAGGGCATAGATTGGAGACAGCTGCTGAAAAAGGGGAGAAAAGCTAGCAAGCTGACATGTAAGAACAGTGTGGCATTGAAACACAGCACTGGGCAGGGCAATTGGTGTGCAGTGTCAGGCTGTTTCCCTTGCATTTCCCTTGCAGTACAGGCTCAAGCTGAAACTTTGCTTCATTGTTTGATTTGCTGCAAAGGGCCAAACCTTGAAGAAAGGCAAAGCTCTGAAAAAGGGCATGGTCCTGATGAAACCAGTCAAGAAAAAAGGTGCAGGAAACCCACAGCCCAAGCTGAGAAAAAGTTTCCCTGAAGTTGACCAGGATGCTTTAGATGATGCCCTTGACAGCCACATCAGGCAGATTGGTGTGCAAGAAGCATTGAACCTGCTGGACTACAGGCATCTCCAGCCACAGCAGGCTGAGATCCCCAGAGCCATGTTCAAATTGCACCCTCTCCTCAAAGCATTGGTGCAAGTCAGCCCCAGTGCAGAAATCAGGTACAGGAATCTGAAACACAGTCTGACTGTGGCTGTCCACAAGTTTGGGGCTGAACTCTTGAACAAGTACTGGGAGGTGGAAGCAGCGTTGCTACCTGGGAGGGCTGCTGACAGCATACTTGTCCTCCGTAAACACTGGAGGAGGGTGACAGCCAGTCCAGCAGGTTGGGAAAGGTTTGGCACCAAACTTGACACAGCACAGTTCCAAGTGCTCACTGGTCTATACAAAAAAACTGGTAAAAAGGTTGGTGGGTCACCAGGCAAGAGGAAGCTGAAGAAAGAGGTGTCAGATGTTACAATGGCATCTGATGGCTTCCCTGCAATGTTGGCCACTTCTTCTGCATCAGAGGCAGAGGATGGTTCTGATGGTGAAGCTTCTGAAGCTTCTGAAGCTTCTGCTGCACCCAGCAACTCTTTGCTTGGGTCTCCACCTCCTGTGACCAAAGCTATGTGGAGGGAAAAGGCTGGCAAGCCTGTGAAGAAAAGGCCTGCTGGGAAAGGAAGTAAAGAGAAGGACGGTGCCAAGAAAAAACCAGCAGCAGGAAAAAAACCAGCAGCAGAAGTGAAAAAGAAGCCAGGTGACACAGGCTTGGGGCCAGATACCCCAATTGCCCAGGAGACCCTGAGCATAGGTGGTGGCAAGAACCAGTCCTACATACAACACATGCCTTTTGGCCCAAACACTGTCAAGAAGCTTGTGGTCAGTGTGTCTTTGGCCCAAGCTGCCAAGCTCAAGGTTTCCCATAAGCAGCTGGTGGAGGAGCTCTTGCCTGCTTGCAAGCAGGCTGGTGCCACCAAGGCCTCAGTATTAGCTGCCAGGTTGAAACTGTTTCAAAAATATGAAAAGGCATGATGTGGATTGCCTTGCAAAGGGCTGTAGCCTTGAATAAAGGCAGTAGCCTTGCAAAAGGGCTGTGCAAGCACACACCAAAGCCTTGCACAAGGCAGTAGCCTTGTATAAGGGCTGTGCAAGCTGTAAATATTGTACATACAGCAGCACCACTCTTCTGCATACATGAGTGAAAAAAAGGTGCTGCAATACATGGCCAGGTGCTGCCAAGCCAAAAGCAACATGTTGTGTAAGCAAAACCAAGTACAACCTGAACAATGTTGCATATTCTGTTTCAATTTTGGGCTCAAGCTGCTAAAGCTGTAAGGCTTCCTTGGTTTGCAACAAGACCAAGGGCCAAACCTCGCGAAAGGGCACTTCAATTTGACTTGCCTTGAAAAGGGCATTCTGTCCTGCAGAAGGGCCAAGCCTTGTGTAAGGGCAGTGTATGGTATCATCCCCTTCCAGCCCTGACTACTCCAGGCCTTCGCCACCTAAGTCACCCAGCAGAAGCAGGAGCAAAAGCAAGGCCCCAACGGCCAGAAACAGCTGGAGTGATGATGGGTGGGAAAAAGGGTGGCAAGATGGGTGGGAAGAGTGGGAGGGCTGGGGGGATGACAAGGAAGAAAAAGAATGGGCTTCCACATGGAAGACCAGAGGGAGGTGGGAAGAAGAAAAATGGGAAGATGGAGGGGAAAGGAGGTGGAGGAGGGATGAACATGGCAAAAGCCTGACTTCAGGCAGTGCCCATATGAGGCAAAGGCTGCAAATCCTGCAGGAGAAACAAGGGCTGCCAAAAAACAAGGATGAGGAGTATGTCCAAAGACTGGCTGCTATGGGCCAAAGCAAGTTCAAAAGGATGATGGGGAGGAAGGAGAAACAAGAGAAAGCTGAGAGGGAGAAGCAAGAAGCTTTCCAACAAGGGGCAGCATACCAGCAGCAGCTGGTATGGCAACAGCAGCAGCAGTGGCAGCAACACCAATGGCCACAAGGGTGGTCACAGCAGTGGCCACAACAGTGGCCACAACAGTGGCCAGCACAAGGTGGCATTACACTCATGCTGTTTTTTGTTTTCAAATTTGCATGTGCACTTTTTTTTGTGGCAGGTGGCTATGGGTATGGTACCAGCCAAGCAGCTGCATCCCAGCCTCCAAGCCCCAAAGGCCTGGCCATGAGAGTGTGCACAGTTCAGTTCATACTTCATACCTTTTTTTGTGCAATGCCCATTCAGTTCATACTTTTTTGGGCAGGTGCAGCACAGGCAAGTGAACCAAATGCTGCAGGACTGTCTGGTTTTCTCATTGCACCTTTTTTCAAATCCATGCTGTCCAATTTTCAGGTATACTTCCCATATTTCTCTGCCAGGACCACCCAGGGATCAGAGGAGTGGCCTTGGGAAAGGGCAAGCAAAAGGCCTTGGGAAAGGGCATGCAAAAGGCCTTGAAAAAGGGCAAACAAAAGGCCTTGAGAAAGGGCAGAACCAGCAAAGCAGCAGCACCAGCAGCTCCAACAGTGGGCAGCCCAGCCCTTCCCCACCACCAGGCAAAGGCAGGGGGGGTCCAAAAGGTGCCAAGCCTAAGAATAAAGGAAGGCCTGGGCCAAAGGCTGCACCTGAGGTGAAAGAGGAAGAGGGTAGCTGGGTTGAAGTAGCCAGAAAAGGCAATAGAAGAAAAAATTGAAAGCCTTGAAGAAGGGCTAAAGCCTTGAAGAAGGGCCAAAGCCTTGAGGAAGGGCCAGCCTTGGGTAAGGGCTTCTATTTTTTGAAAAAGTTCCAAAGGGACTTTGGGCCACCTCCTGCACTGTGAGCAGTTGAGAAAAAAGAGGTTGCTGGGGAGCTTGGGCATGAATAGCCCACTGATTGCTGAATGAAACATATATTGAAAAAATGAGCAGTCCAGTCATTACCAAAAAAACAGTTCAAAGTGGAATCCAAAATTTTGAAAAGGTCTGCATTGTTTTTTCAAATCAAATCAGTTTGGCACAGGTTCCAAAATGACCACAAAAAGTGGATCCATCATATTGCACCATATGATGTCATATGATGGGTGGGGCCATCATATGATGGGCTTGGGCCATCATATGATGGGCTTGGGCCATCATATGATGGGTTGTGGCCATCATATGATGGGTGGTGCCATCATATTGCATCATATGATGTCATATGATGGGTGGCAGTTTTCTGGGTAGAAATGATTGATGTCATTTTTTTTTGAAATCTGTAGCTTTCAAAAGCTCAAGGTTGAAACCTGCAATTTTCTTTGGCCTTGCCAAGGGCAACCTCTCAACCCAAAGCCTTGCAGAAGGGCAAAGGCAATGGGAAAGACAATGAAGGCCATGAAAGCTACCCCCAAAAAAACAAAGCAAACAGAGACCAGCCCTGCACAAGGGCAAGCCCTGCAAAAGGGCAAAGCCTTGCAAAAGGGCCAGGCATTTTGAAAAGGCCCAGTTCCATTTTGAAATTACCAAAAAATGAGGCAGACCTGAGCCTGGAAGAAAAGATGGAAACCTTCCAAAAGAAAGCCAATGGAAATGTTCAGACTTTCCTTGACAGCCTCACCCCTGGCCAGAGAGAAGCCCTTTGGGGTCGCTTTAGCAGGGCAAGGGATGCCTTGAAGGATCCCAAAGCCACAGAGCTGTGGAACACCCACTGTAAGGGGAAGGGAAGTGAAGAGAAAAAAAAACAGCTGCTGGCTGTGTTTTTGAAGAACAGGGGTGATCTGAAGAAGGCTGGCATCTACCACAAAGAGTTGGTTGCCTTGACCGAAGTTTCAGGCAGCTTGGCTGGCAGAACCCAAATTTCAATGGGTGTTCTGAGTGCCATCACTCCTGCTGCTTGCTTGTGACTTGTGAGTGTGTTTCTCTGAGGCAGCAGGGAAACAGAGGAATGGGTGCCATTCCAAGCCATACTGACAAGGTTTGGATTACAGGAAGCCATGAGGAGAGCACCCTGGCAGCAATATGCATTGCACATCTTGCACTCAACCCCCTGACTTGGAATGCCAACCTTTGCTGGCATATGGTGAGGTGAACAGGGGGTCCATCAGGGTCAGAAAAGACCCAAAGGACCAACAAGAGTGGCAGTTCTGCCTGGAGACAGCAATTGTCTACAGTGACAAGCAGTCCAAGCATGAGATGAACATGGAGGCTGCCACCAAACTGGAAGCCATCCAATGGATGGAAGCCAGAAAGGCTGGCACCATGTTGAGCCCTGAGGAAGGGCTGGCAGCAAATGCCTTGAATGATGTCCTCCCCACCAGTGCCAAAAAAAAGGCTAAAGAGCTTGCAGCTATCAAAGACAAAGAGTCAGATGAAGAAGGTGATGCAGAAGATGAGGAAGAAAATAGCAAACAAAAGCTCAATGCAGCTGCAAAGGAAGCTGACCTCCTGTCAGACATGGGGGGGAGCAAAAGCAAAGAGCTCACAGCCAAGAGAATCTTGAAGATGCTCAAGCTGGTCAAGCAAATCAATGCTGGCCTTGCAAAGGGCAGCTCAGGGAGCAAGGCAGCAAAGCACCAGAAGGAACTGCAGAGTTGCCAAGTTGAGTTGCAAAAACTTAGCAAGCAGGGGCAGAAGGTCAAGCTGGAAGTTGCCAAGGACACTCTCTGTGAAGCAGCACTGGCTGTAAAGAGAGCAGAAAAGGCTGTGGAAAAGAAATGAATCCTGAAAGAATGCAAAGGCCTTGAAGAAGGGCAAAAGCCTTGCAAAAGGGCTATGCATTGAAAAACTTTGGGCAGCACAGAAACTGTTTGCTTGAGAAGTTGGGAAAAATGGTTTTCTGCTTGTGGGGAAGGGTTGAAGAACAAAAGCAGGCAAGACTGCCCCTGTGGCACTCAAATCAGTTTCCCCATGGTGTTTTAAAGCTGTTTGGCTCAACTCTTCTGAATGGCTGGCCTTGAAAAAGGGCCATTCTGGCCTTGAAGAAGGGCTATTCTTGCCTTGAAAAAGGGCAAAGCTGTGTGAAAAAGCAATGGCCAACCAAAGAGAAAAATGGAAAAGGAAAAAACGAGAGCAGGCCAGCAGCTCTACCATGTTGTGCCAAGAGTTTTCACCCTTAGGGTCTTGCCTGCTGGAGCACTTTGCAAATGGCATGTCAGCTCCTTGCCAAAGTTTATTCAAAAGTTGTCTGGCTGAAGGACCAATGTGATTGCATGTGCTGTTTGTTTTTTGCCAGTGGCTGCACTGAGGGGCCTTCCATCCAAGCACTTGCTTTGGCTGCAAGCAAGTCAGGGGCATCCACCAGTGATATCCAGGAGCTTGCATCCCTTGGCAACCATGGCCAGAATCCCAACCACATTGCCCACCAATTGCAATCCAAGTACTGTGAAAGCACTGACATAGACTTGCCCATGCCCTACTTTGTGGAGACTCCTGTGCAGCTCAGAACAGCAGATGGCCTGTATGTGGCACAGAAGAAAATAGGGATGTTCTTACCACATGAGTGGTTTTATTGGCTTTGTGGCCAAGACCAAGCTATGTCAGGGTTGCAAAATGTTGAAGAGTTCTGGAAAGAACACAGCCCAAAAGACCCACAGCTGAAGAACAACATTATCAAAGAGACTCAGCAGCATAGAGTGCCATTTGTCACTGCCACCTTTGCATCCAAATCCAAAAAGGCAACCTTTTCCTCTGTGGTTTACATGCATTGGCTAAGGAGCACAGACATAAGTGCTTGCCCTGTGGCTTACATGGAGATGGGGGCCAATTCCAGCGAAATGATAGCATCAATGTGATCAGCATGAGGAGCCTGCTATCCAGCCTCAATGTTGCTTCAAGCCAGCTCTTGCTACTGGCTTTGCCAAAGGGTGCCATCAACAAGAGCCCTGATGATGCAGCATTTGACACCATGAAGGTCCTTTGGCAAGTACTCCAATGGTCTTGGGAAGCTGCTTTCTACAACAAGTTTCCTGAATTTGACCATGCAGGGAACCCTTGGCCAGCAAAGTCTTGGAGACAGCAAATGGCTGGTCAACCTTTGAGCAGAGAAGGCTTCAGAGCTTGCATCTGGGCAGTGCAGGCAGATGGTGAGTACCTCCAGAATGAGTTCCAGCTGAAAGGTGCATCACGTGAGGAGATGTGCTTCAATTGCTCAGCAAACAAAAGCACTCTCCCCTATAATGACTTCAGGCCCACTGCAGCTTGGAGGGCTACAGTGGTGGAGCATGCAGGGACATGTCCTACAGATCATGTGATCAGCACCATTCCAGGTGTGGTTGGTGAAAGCTTCAAATATGACACCCTACATGTGCTAGAGGAAGGCCTCACAGCACATGTGCTGGCCAATGTCCTCTTTGACCTGGTTGTGAAGCCAGGCCTGCCAGGAACACAGAATGAGAGACTGACCTACCTCTTTAGGAAAATCTGCGCCCTCTACCAAGAGCAAGGCATTGAGGCCAGTGACAGGATCAGGAAGCTGACACTCTCTACTTTCTGTTCTCCAAAGAGCAAGCATGATCAGTTTCCTACTTTGACAGGGGTGAAGGCTAGACACTGCAGGTGGCTGGTACCTGTGCTGGAAGAGATATGCTTGGAATTCCAGCGTACAGAGGACAAGTACAGTGTACATCGGTTTCAAACTGTCAAGCACCTCAACCAGCTCTACACAATCATGGACTGCAGTGGCATGCATCCCACAGGGGAAGAAGCAACTTCTTTCAAAAAAAGCATGAACCTTTGCCTCCTACACTACTCCAGGCTGTCAGTGTTGAGCATCCAGCAAGGAATTCTACAATGGAATGTGACCCCCAAGTTCCACTTGTGTGAGCACTTAGCAAGTGTCTTTCAGTGGTTCAATCCTAAATTTTATTCCTGTTATGCTGGTGAAACAATGGTGGGCCACCTATCAGCCCTTGCTCATTCCTGCCTGAGTGGCACTGCCCCCTACCAGGTGGCCAGTAAGGTCACTTGGAGATACAGGTTAGCTCTTCACCTGAGGATCCAAGGAGCTGATTTTTCATGGCAAGATATAGAAAGTGATTAACATTGGGAAATGCCTTGGAAAAGGCTGCCCTGAGAAAGGGCTGCCCTGAAAAGGGGCCATGCCCTGCAAAAGGGCCTGAAATCTTGGCAAGATGTATATAGTTTTGTACAAAGTTTCACAAGTAGCAGAGCAAGCAAAGATGAGCAAAAAATGCATTGGATGAACCAAGTTGGAAAGGTTTCAACACAGAACCATGTTGAAAAATACAACACAGCTCTGTTGAAAAATACAATAGAAAATGCACCCCTGTTTCAATAGGGAATCCAGGGAAAATTTCAATATATATTGAAATTAGACCTCCATGTTGAAACTGTCGATCATTATTGAATCTTTTCAATAAGGCGTACTCTGGGTGAGGTAAAGTTGCGAGTTTCGCACTTCCGCGGCCACCCTTTCGCGCGAAATGAGGTTCGAGTCGCAAAAACTGATGTATTTTTGCAATTTATTATCCTCGGCGGTAACATTTTCGCACGAAACGAGCTTTGAGTGTCAAAAACTGATGTTTTTGTAAAAAATTGGTTGGTCCGGCGGCAACCCTTTCGCCCGAAATGATGTTTGAGTTGCAAAAACTGAGGGTTTCTTGCGAGTTTGGTTGGTCCGGCGGCAACCTTTTCGCACGAAATGATGTTTGAGTGTCAAAAACTGAGGTTTTTTGCGAGTTTGGTTGGTTCTGGTAAAGGGTCTGCGTGTACAAGTGCTTGTATGTAAAAGTGATTTTGTGTAAAAGTGTTTGCGTTTAAAGTGTTTGTGTGTAAAAGCGTCGCTGTGTGAAAGCGTTTGTGTAAAAGCGTCTGTGTGTAAAAGTGTTTGCGTGTAACAGTGTTTGTGCGAAAAAGCGATTGTGTGTAAAAGTGTTGGTGCGGTAAAGAATCTGTGTGGAAAATCACAGTTGTGTGAGGCATTTTTGTATGTATGAGCATGCTTGTATGTAAAAATGTTTGTCTCAATCCTTCTTCCTGTGTCTCCTTTATTTTATCTTTCTTTTCTTTCTCCTTCAATTTCTTAATATGTACCTACTTTTCACAACATGTCTGCACCATGTCTCTTCATTTTAGGCATCATCGTGTATTTCTAAATGTATGTTTCATGCTATAAGATCTTCATACTTATACCTCTCACTATGCTCCTCTACGCTCTCGGACCATCCGTCATCTAGTTTTTTGAGAGTATATAGTTTGTGGAAGTTTCAACATTGATCTTTGACTTGGCCCCATGAATTAATTAATGGCACCCACAATGTATTATCCTGAGGCTTCTTGGATTCGAACATCCAAATCCTGGTGCCATCCTGGGCCGGAGGATTTCAATAGTTGACATACGTAAAGTGTTTATTATCTCCTCTAAACTACAATATATGTCACCATATGTATTGTTTTTACGTATGTTATATGTTATTTCCTACACATAACATGTATAAGTAAATATGTGTATGTATGTGATGTAACGTAACGTAACGCAACGTAACGTAATGTAATGTAATGTAACGCAACGTAACGCAACGTAACGCAACGCAACGCACAGTAACGCAATGTAACCTTGCTGCTGTTCAGCGGTTGCGTGGTTGCATTTTGTTTCCTGTTTGTTGTTGTTGTTGTCGTTGTTGTCGTTGTTGTCGCTGTTGTTGTTGTTATTATTATTGTTGTTGTTCTTGTTCTTGTTGTTCTTGTTGTTGTTGTTGCTGTTGGCGGATGACAAAAATAAGAAGTCCTTATTGAAGAAGCAGAAGAAATCTCCTGGTCCGCCAGCCCCTGAGAGGAGCGACCCTGACCGCGGCAGGCGAAGGTATTGGGAGGGTCCGGACAAGTCCGGCTCTGGCGGCGGCGCTGGCACTGGACCATCGTCGTCATCGTCGTCGTTGCTCGTGGACCTGTGGCAAGCCACGGTCCGGGAACTGAAGTAGCACGCCTAAGGGCGCTGCGCGGCCTGGCGGTCACACCTACGGGTGGACCGTGGACCTGACTCTGAGTGTAGCGTGACTGGCGTAGTAGTCGTAAGTAGCCGCTCCATGGTTGTTTGAAATTCCGACCTTACCTGCTTGTCTGGTCGAGCGAGAAAAAAAACAGCAATGACCGTCACTTGACATGATTGTGACTGATAATCACCATGCTTTTCCATTCGATATTTTCACGGAAATGGTGGTTTAATAATAGTTGGTGCATGTTGGTGCATTCCAGGGTCAGTAGTAGTACCAATCTGTAATGCCTTGTCGTCGTTTGATGCTGTTTATTCAATTGTCGAGTGCATATTTTTATTTTGCATGGATAAGATTACCAAACCAGGCATGGGAGTTTTTAGTTTAGTGTTGTTTGATTTCAAGCCACTCTGGCAGGCATACGCCCTCCCAGCGTAACATCACACCACAGCCAAGAACAGCAACAGCAACAACAACAACAACAACAACACCAGCAACAACAACAACAACAACACAACACAACAACACAAGAACAAGGACAAGAACAAAAACAAGAACAAAAGACAAGAACAAGAACAAGAACAACAGACGACAACAACAACAACTACCGCAACAACAACAACAACAACCACAACCACAACCACAACCAGGAAACAAAATGCAACCACGCAACCGCTGAACAGCGGCAAGTAACACAATGTAACGCAATGTAACGCAAGGCAATGGAATGCAATGCAATGCATGTATGTATGTGTGCTTCCAATGTTTTGAATCCGAGCACTGCTTCACCGGCCAGGCGTCTCTTCCCAGACTTGCTGCTGCCACCCAGGTGCCAGCAGGTTCAATTTAAACAGACAAGAATGGTGATTTATAATGGATTTATACTTGTTTGATGATGGCGAAACTGGATTAGAATTAGATATGATTAGGTTAAGCATTGTTTTTTTGGCGAGTATATCTAGGGCTATTTTGTTCGTTTTTGTTTTGTTTTGCTTTTGTTTGTTTTCCAGCCTGGTTTTGTGGCTTCTGTGGGTGTGTGGCTTTTGTGGCTTTACCATGCTTTGCCTACTTATCTATGTATCTAATCTAACCTAATCTAATCTACCCTAATCTAACTTATCTATATATACATATATCAATCTATCTATCTAATCTAACCTATCTAATCTATCAATCTTATCTAATCTATTCTAATCTAATCTACTCTAATATTATCTGTTCTGATCTTATCTTATCTTATCTATTCTGTTCTTATCTTTTCTATTTTTATCTATTCTTATCTATGTATCTATCTGTCTATCTACCTATCTACCTTTCTATCTACCTTTGTATTTATCGATTATCGATTTATCGATTTATCTATTTATCTCTATCTAATCCCCGTGGCAATTTCCTCTATAAAATAGAGGTACCCGGGTACCCTTATAACCCACCATTTTATCCCTCTATAAAATGTTTTTTTTTGGGGAAATACGAAGCACTTTTTGGTGTTTTTGGCATGTTGCAAGGTCAACCCAGGTCCCCATTTTATAGAGGGACTTTTTGGGGTAACTTTTGGGGGCTCTTTTAACCCTGGTCCCCATTTTATAGAGACTAATGCTTGGATTGTGACCGGCAGCAACACATGGCTCCAAAATGTTCAAAAAGATCAAACATGTTGGCAAGATTTGGCAAGTAAAAAGAGAAACCAATTGAATACAATCGAGGGCTCTGTTGGCGGCTTTCGGGCCTAAAATTTCAACCCCAGCGGAAGCATGGCTCCGTTGAGGTTGAATTTTGGGTCGGTTTCGGGCTCAACATAGGCTCAAAACGAGTTGCACCATCTACCTTCTCATTTTAAAGTAGGGTGACTTTTTTCAAGTGGCTGAACTCGTTTTATGTTCCGGCAAAAAATAGCGCCGTTTTCTTTCTCACCGCGCGGTGCCATCTTATGGGTATTTTGGTTTTGGAGTTGCGCCATCTACTTTTAGGGGGGTATAATACAAGAACATCCAAGAACATACAAGATACTACAAGCACATACAAGCACGAACATTGATGTTACAATATGTTACATGATGTTACAAATTTATATTATACTACCTCTATAAAATGGGTATTTGGGCCTCTACCACCAAGAGCCTCTATAAAATGGGTGCTTTGTGGTAAGATACGAGCTGGTTCCCCATTTTATAGAGGAGGGCTTCCCAGAATCTGGGAAAGTGCTGGGGCTTTGGAGATTTTTGATGATGTTTGATGTTTTTTTTGAGGGGGCTTTTGGGTCTGGGATGGCTTAGGGATGTTTGGGGAATCTTAGGAATTCTTAGAATATCTATGGAATTCTATGGATATCTTGGGTTGTGTGGTAAAGCGCCTTCCCTAACTTCCAGCTTTCTAGCTTTCCCATCCCAGGATCTCCCAGGTGCCAATGTGTTTTCCATAATTTTTCCATTTTATAGAGGCAAGCCCTTGCAAAACCGTTCAGCTCCCCATTTTATAGAAGGGCTTCCTAGCTTTCCAATCACAGGTGCCCATGCGTTTCTATTTTATAGAGGCAAGCCCTTGCAAAACCGTTCTGCTCCCCATTTTATAGAAGGGCTTCCTAGCTTTCCAATCACAGGTGCCCATGCGTTTCTATTTTATAGAGGCAAGCCCTTGCAAAACCGTTCTGCTCCCCATTTTATAGAAGGGCTTCCTAGCTTTCCAATCACAGGTGCCCATGCGTTTCTATTTTATAGAGGCAAGCCCTTGCAAAACCGTTCTGCTCTCCATTTTATAGAAGGGCTTCCTAGCTTTCCAATCACAGGTGCCCATGCGTTTCTATTTTATAGAGGCAAGCCCTTGCAAAACCGTTCTGCTCTCCATTTTATAGAAGGGCTTCCTAGCTTTCCAATCACAGGTGCCCATGCGTTTCTATTTTATAGAGGCAAGCCCTTGCAAAACCGTTCTGCTCTCCATTTTATAGAAGGGCTTCCTAGCTTTCCAATCACAGGTGCCCATGCGTTTCTATTTTATAGAGGCAAGCCCTTGCAAAACCGTTCTGCTCCCCATTTTATAGAAGGGCTTCCTAGCTTTCCAATCACAGGTGCCCATGCGTTTCTATTTTATAGAGGCAAGCCCTTGCAAAACCGTTCTGCTCTCCATTTTATAGAAGGGTTTCCTAGCTTTCCAATCACAGGTGCCCATGCGTTTCTATTTTATAGAGGCAAGCCCTTGCAAAACCGTTCTGTTCCCCATTTTATAGAAAGGTTATCAGAGGTTTTTTTTAAACAATATATACAAACAATCTTAAACAATCCTGGTGGCCATTTCCTCTATAAAATGGTCGCACCCGGGTACCCTGCTAAACCATTTTTTCAGGCACTATAAAATGGAAAACAGAATGTTTGGAGTGGTTCTTGAATGGTTTACCAGGATATGTTTTATCTATTTTTTTTTGGGGCAAGTACTACTTTATAGAGGCCACTTGGGGCCTTACTGCAGGAAAGCTGTTCATTTAGTAGGGGTGGCACAGGCCTCCACTTTATAGCACAATGTTGGCTGTGCAATGTTGTGGTGCTATTTTATAGATAGGGTGTTTCCATGTGTGGTGTGGCTGAACTTCCACTTTATAGAGTGCCCGTTTGCATTGTTTTTTTCAAGGCTTTGTATCAACATGTATCAACATGTATCATCTTAAACATATTCAGTGCAGTTGTGAAAAAGTGCAGTTTTTATGCGAGGCAGGCCTGTTGTATTTCTCACCTTTTATCACCTCTATAAAATAGAAATTCCAAATCAACAACTCTCTTTTATGACCGGAGTTTGCCCCCAGCACTTCACACCTGGGACCCTGATCCCCATTTTATAGAAGGTCAAAATGGACCCAGACAGCCGAATCAGACAGTTAAGTAAGTAACCTGGGTACCCCCATTTTATAGACAGCGCAGACCCCCCTAATTACCTGGGCACCCCATTTTATAGAGGGCCCCCCCCCCCCCAAAACCATTTTATCACTATAAAATGGGGGTACCCAGGTTACACACCGAACTCCAAGGGGGATTCTATCTATATCTTTATCTATATCTATATATATTTCTATATTTATCTCTATCTATATCTTTATCTATATCTATATATATTCCTATATCTATTTCTATTTCTATTTCTATATCTATCTATCTATCTATCTACCTACCTATCTATCTATCTATCTATCTATCTATCGTTCTTTCTTTCTTTCTTTCTTTCTTTCTTATTTGGTGTTCCACAAATATGGGTTTTATCGTGAAATTTGTTAAACTCGATTGGTGGTAGCTCCGAACGTATGTTTTCGATCAAATAAATGTTACGATCCCAAGAGTGGATGAATGGAACATGTACAGGAAACCAATTGTTCTGACTAATACCCGGTGATACTATCTTCTAGTCATCTTATTTTTTTCACGGTATCTAAGATTTGTCATGATTTGCATGAGAATAATCTACAACTGGGTCATTCCTCTTAATGACGGATCTGTTGGCTGCACTTTTTGTGGTGTCCCCAAGTGACGCAAACTCTTCATTTTCCTCTACCGAGTCATCATGAGTCCTCAATAACCGAACCCGGTCAACCCTGGATGGATAGATTCGTACAACAAAAAAGTTGTTATGTTTATGGGGATATGTAGTAGCAGGTCTGGCCAGAGGTTTAAGATGAATGAACGGTACCAAAGAGTGGTCATGCTAGGGGGAACTGTGCACCCCTGTAGATCGATGAGTGATGTATATTGATGTATGCGGTACTCATCTTTGCTCCAATGTCAGGCAACGCAAATCGCTTCAGACATTGTTGCTGCCTTTTCGACCTTTAGGCCAGAAATTGGAAAGGTTGTGATCCATCGAGTGATGTCGTTGGTACAAAGCCATCTTGAAATGTCGCTGCGAAATGTGAGTTGGCAGATGTTGTCCAGTGATTTGTAGCTAAGTCGAAGTTGTTTGGGGTTCCAAGTGACCAATTCAATAATCAATTATTATGTTCAATGACTGAACAATCCAGTCGTTGTCATGTTCCGATCACATGTAAATAGTGTGGTTCCTTGGGATTATTTTGCGGTGTCATCAAACATGGCTTGCTGGAAAATTCTCCATTTAGTTTGCTGATTTTCACATCAAAATCCACATTTTGTTCGGGGATTTGAGAGCTAGCCATATTTGGGACTTTTGAAGATCAGCACAACTGACGATGTTTGCCAAGTCCTGAAACGACCGGCGGAGGGGGGGGATCCCGAATCACTATCATGAACACTTTTTGGACGGTTCATGGAGTGGTTGGTTGGTCTGAAAAGATGGTGATCCATGTGAGCAGTGTTCAAAACCGCTGTTGGTTGATGATTAGTTCAATTAAAAGTCAAATTGGCAAATCTGAAATTTTCAAAAATTGGAGATGGACACCAGCTTTTAGTATTTGGGCGGGGTTTAGTATTAGGAGGAAGGGATTATACTACCCAATATATTGGGGATTCTAATAATCCAAGAACGGGAAATCATGGGAAATCCCAATAAAATCCTATAAACCAACCAGTATTTCATAGAATGATAGAGGGATTTTGAACACTGCTCAAGCATTTGGTTGGATCATGACCACCTCCCAAATGGTTATATACATGATTGACAATCGAATTATGAATTGCCCTCCGGTAATCATTGGAAATCCCCATTTCAAATGGAAGTGTTTCTATGATGTTCATTTCATTTTCGGATGTTATTTCATATAAAAGATCCCTGGAAATCGAATATCATAGAATCCATGGTGCTTCCTGGAAATGTATATTTCTCTTCAATTCCCATGAAAACATCCAAGAGAATGACCCCTTGCCGAGACTCCAGGCAGTGCTCCCTTGCCGGTGACCACGGTGGCAGCCCTCAGGGAGGCGATGCTGGAGTTTGGTTGGTGCTTTTGGCGATTCAAAGTACCCTCTGGTAATTTCACCGTTTGCAACATAGAAATAGGTCAATCTTAGATGGATACTTTAATCCTTAGTCTTTTGGTATCAATGGGAATATCTACTAATTAACCAGCAAAGTTTTTTTTTGCAGGGTATCTAAGATTGGCAATGGAAAATGACCATAGAAATAGTTGATTTACCCAGCAACAAGAAATGGTGATGTTCAATAGTTTCTGGTATGTTTACCAGAGGGTACTCCCCCGTGATTTTTCTGAATCTTCCCTAGATTGGCTGTGTCTGAAAATGGTGTATATCCTCGAAATGCTAATTTTCATGGGAACATATTTTAGAAAACCATGATAATCCATTGGCTTTTTGGACACCCTATTTTCAGACAAACCTATATATGTTGGGATGGGTCAAAACCTATTAATATGAATATATCAATGGGGGAATACACATCCAAATTTATCCTAGCTATTTTCTTGGGTACCATCCGGGGGCAATGGGAATGGGTCAAAGACCTAGGGGACCACAGATACAGATAGTCTATCTTTAGTATAAACCATCCAATTATTTGCATAATGACTCGGCCCATACCCATAACCCCAAAAAGACAGACATGTAAAATTAAAATCCTGCTAAAATAGTGGTACATTAAATGTTATATTTTTTGGGGGGTTATTCTAGATCAACTAATACTGTATATCTACCACAAACTCAATCGTTAAGCTAGTTCATTATAGACCAGGGTGTGTCTGACAAGGAGGTACTCGTACGGTATAACCACAAAAATTGTTGCCTGGCTATGTAAATGGGTTTATAACTAGGCCAACCAAGATGTATGGTGCCTGTACAGATAATACAATACAAATGATATATATATATATATTATATTATATTATATATATATAGAAGTAGATGGGATTATAAACCAACTTTTAACCGGGGAGGACCCTTCCTGCAATGAAAATAGCCAACATCGAGGATTTGAAATTTGAACCATCCACGCTATGCCCACACAAGGTGAGGGCGAACTTTGGCGCAGCACAAAACTCTCCTGAACGTCTCGAGTTTCATGGACCAAATGGTTTTCATGTGTGTTCGGTCGAGGGTTTGAAGTATGTTTCATGTTCCATCTCTGTATTGAATGACTAGCCCAGAGAAGTTTGATACAAGCCGAATGTGAGTTCAAGCTACCAACGAGTCATGCGCGAACAGGCCAACTCCAAAGATGCCAAGAGGAAAGTGGAGCAGGCTGAGTCCAAAGGACGGGCGGGTGACTTAGAGGTGGCTGCAAGACATCCCGGTTGGTTATTCTAGGGGACGCTTTTTGGGGGAATATGATAACTATATATAACTATTTTCCGCTAACTATTATCACATGATTAAAAGGGGATTCCCAGTTGATCATTCAATCCATGGGAATCCCGTAGCGGGCGCCACCCCAGGTTGGCAATTTCCCACAATGTGAGGCCCCCGGCCACGATAGCGTTCAGTTGGGGCCTACATAACTCCAATTTCACTATGGTTTATGGTACGCAAATAACGAACTAGCTACTGGGGCGAATCTGTTAACCAACTTAGCTATCGAACGGGGGCCTCACATTGCAGAGTCGGGTATATCTTGCTCTGCACCGGGTTGATGTTTGTCAAGAGATTGTATATTTTACCCCAAGATATATGTGGAGTGTCCAATGATAGCCACCCCTACTGGGTCAACCTTTTCTTTACCGGGATCAACCAGCTCCACCACCATCGCACGTGGGTGTTGCGGTGTTTGCGATGTGGGGTATCTCAAATGAATCGTTTGTGGTGGGTCAAGAGCCTGGTACTTTATATGGGTACCCTTATAGCTGGGACTTCTTGAATCTTACGGATACTATATGGTAATATTTATGGTAATTTCAGGTAATTTCTGGTAATTTCAGGAATCTTCTTCCGCCAGTCAATATGGTAATTTCAGACCCCCAGGTCCGACATTGCAAACCGAATGTGGTTTTTTTCCAGGAGACTCGGGCCGCTCGGGCAAGAAACGGCGCAGGTCACTGGACGATCCGGGAAGGCTTCCCAGGTTCCCACAACGGGTCAGAAACCCAAGCAATGCCATAAACCCCAACAGAGGTTTATGATACCATGGGAAAAACCCCGCAATGATTTGGATGATGTCTATAAAATGTTCATGAACATTTTCTATCATGACCACCAGTCATGCTTACTTGATGGGATGGTTTATGATGAAGTTTACCACATTGTATAGTTCTTTAATATTTCTTTAATCTGTTGCAATGTTCAGCAAGTCAAGGGGATATGATACTATATAGCAAGCTATTTTCTTGGTATCTGAGATTGGCGATCATTTCAATCCAAGAAAAACTCAATGAGTGAACTGGAGAAACTGGGAATGATTGAAGAGGCTGAGTTGGTGTCAAGAAAGCAAGCTGTGAACCAGAACCTTTAGAGATCCCTGAGCCCTGAAGGCCACAGTGCAGCAGGGCACACTGTACCCCCTGTGAGGTGTGTCATAACTTGGTCTGGTTGGTGGTTTGGAACATGAGTATTATTTTTCCATACATTGGGAATTCCATCATCCCAACTGACTTTCATATTTTTTCAGAGGGGTAGGTATACCACCAACCAGCTTGGTGTTGTTGATTCATTGCTGTTGGAAACAAGTTCCTCACAGATGCCGGTGACAAGTGGAGATTCCCCGACTTGGGTTGCTTGCCATAGGAAGGAGTTCCATGGCTAGGTAAACTAGGGTTGATGGTGGATATCTCATCCATCAAATCCCGTCCTAATAGAAAACATCCCCTAATTGCTCCCAAACCTCGTTTTGTCAATGGCATTGGTTTAGTCGGGAAAATCTAAACCGGAAACCATCGATTTTCCCATGAAATATGGGGCTTTCCGGTTAACATTTTACCTTAATCCAATCCATTGATTTTCTTATCCCCGAAACATGGTTACACCATGCTGGGAATCTCACCCAAAACGCTGGTCAAATCCCGTGATTTCCGAAAACATAAGCTGCAGCTGAATCTACCACTGCTACTTTTAACCCTTTTTTTCTGGTTAGTAATGGTTAGTAATGGTGACTTTTCATGGGATCTTTCATGGGATTTACTGGGATATACCCTCTGGTAATTTGTTACATAGCCATGGTATAGATGGCCCATAAAAAAAGATGGTTTATCGAACTTAAAAATGGTGGATCTTTCCATGGCGAACTGGCAATGTCATAACCAGATGGTATCCCTTTGGAGATTCCCCAGATCCATATGTAGGACCACCCCCGGACCATGTGATGATGACTTACCTAATTAATTGGATCTTCCATAGCTGGTTGACCACAAGCTAAGTCCTCATCATCCCACTAGGTGCCAATATAAATCCCATGAAATCCCATGAAATCCCATGAAATCCCTCCATGACTGATTGTTTCATCACAAAAAAACCGGCCGCGTTTTCAGGAAGTCTTTGGACAGTGTCGCAAAGGAGGTGCGGATCTTTGAGAGGATCGTAGGAGGTGGTGCCAGGTCTGTTGCTTGGTTACCACATCAACTATGGATAATGGGCATGGGTCAAAACCTATTATTACCATTAGGGGAATAAACATTCATGCTATTTTAGGATACCTAGGGTGCCAGGATTTTGAGTAGCCCAAAAAAAATATCTACGATGAAAATCGATAAACCATATTTGACCTAAGGAAATTCGTCCAAACTATTTGGGGAAGGTTTTTAAGCTGGCACGGTTTAACCGGATATTCATAGTGAAATCAGGGTCCAATTTTGCAACGCACAGCTGCTAAAGGTTTTGGATCTTAAAGTCTCTATATAACAAGCGAAAATTTGATGCGCGGTATTTCCTGGAATATACTATCTACCCTTTGTACGGGCTCTCATTTGGAGGGGTGTTTTTGTTATTTGTGTTTTTCTTTCTTGTGGCGTTTGTGGCTTTTCGGACTCTTGGAATTTGGTCTTGTGTGGCTTTTTGCTCCTTGGCTTGTGTTTCTTTTGTCTTCTCTGTTTCTTGGCTTGTGGCTTTTGTTGCTCTTGGCAATTCTTCAACTATTGTAAAGACAAAGAGCAAGACATCAATTAGAACGAAAAAAGGGGCAATAATTAGCAAAATAAGAGAACGATCCAATGATAGACTTTATAGGAACACCTGGTTAACATCCAATGAAACTATCCGCGCCCAACACAGTTTGCCTCAACCTATATTCTACATGTTCACAAGGTGCATGTTGTTAATTATATACACACTGCATACCAAATTCAACCCAGAACATTACATATGAGGATGGGTATCATCATTGTGCTTTCGGCGGGAGGCGGCGCGCCCTCCCCACCAATCCCCTTCCGTTTTTTTATTCAAATCCAAACTTGCACACTTTTAAATACACTACTCTACATGCGTGTATAGATAGATGTATACATGGATGGATGGATGGATGGATGGATGGATGGATGGATGGATGGATGGATGGATGGATATATATATACATACATGGACGTGTGATATATACATATGTAAATAACATGTATCCGCATATTGAAAACTATTTGTCTGCACAGCATTGTATCCCCAAATTGTATCCCTAAACACAACCACTCCACCCCTAAACAACCGTTGAATAAACCCTAAACCAACCCCAGATAAACCTTAAACCAACCTTACGTAAAAAGCCATACCAACCCCAAATAAATCCTCATCCCTCATCCGACGCCTTGATAACATCCAATGTAACTATCTGCGCCTAACACGGTTGTGCCTCAACCTACATTCTGCATGTTCACCAGGTGCATGTTGTGCTTAATGTACACTCTGAGTACCATATTCAACTTACAGCATTACAGCATTACATATGAGAATAGATATTGTTGTTCTGCTTAGGTGGGAGGCGTTGCGCCCCCCAAATCGCCTCCTTCTGCTGCGTTTTTTATTCAAATCCAAACTTGCACACTTGTAGCTAGACTACACTACATGTATATGTAGGTTCCACACCGCTGAAGGCATGAAATTCAACCAACACATTGCAACAATATTGAAAACCGGAGCAAAATCGATGAACAATGGAAACATCAATAAAAACCTTGGAACATCGACGAAAACCCAACACAAAAACCATGAACACCCTTTAAACATAAATGAAGACCATGGAGATCCATTGAGAACCAGGGAGAAATCGATGAAAACCATGGACAATTGATGAACACCATTGACGAATCGGTGAAAACAATTGAACACATCAATAAAAACCATGGACAATCATGAAAACCACCAAACAATGATGAACATGAAACTCATGTAAAAATCAATGAACACCATGAAATAACACACATCTATAAGCACCATGGAAACGTTGATGAAAACCGTTGAACAATTTGATGAACATTGTAGAAAAACTGATGATAACGTCAGAGAAATTGATGACAACCATTGAACATGAATGAAAGTCCTGGAGAAAATCAATGAACAAACCATTGAAAAATGAATGACAAACAATGAAAACTATGGAACAACCGATGCACACCATGAAAAATCGATGAGCAGCAATGAAAACCATGGAAACATCCATGAAGACCATGGAAACCACAGAACAAAATTGAACACCAGCAAAAAATCGATGAACACCTTTCAGACATTGATGAAAACAATGGACAAATCAATGAACATTGATGAACACCATGGAAACATTGATGAAAACCATGGCAAACATTGATGAACACCATGGAAAACATTGATGAACACCATGAAGAAAGTGATGAACACCGTGGAGAAATCACTGAAAACCATGGAAAATTAAGTGAAAACCATGGAAACAAAGATAAAACAAATGAACAAATCAATGAAAACTAATACAAAATCGATGTAAACCTTGCAGAATTTGATGAGCACCATGAGCATCTTGAAGAAATTGACGAACACCATGGAAACATTGGTGAAAAATTGAGCAAATCAATGAACATCATTGAAAAATCGATAGAACAGAGGAAAACTCGATGAAGCATCAGGGAAACCATGGAGCAATCAATAAACATCCATGAAGACCATGGAACCATTGGTAAACACCCTGGATGAAAACGATAACGAAATCGATGGGGACCTTGCAAAACTTGATGAAAACCATGGAAAAGTCATTGAAAATCAATGAACACCATTGAAACATCATTGACAACCACGGGAGAAATTGATGAGGACCTTTGAAAGATCGATGACAATCATTGAGAAACGAAGGTTGCAGTTGCTAGATTGGAATATTAAGAAATCATTTAAAGAACAAATGAATCAATAGTAAAAATATGCAGGCGTTTCACATCCCCAGAGAACACAATGACACCGGTGCCTAGTGCACTTTGGTGGCAAGGGGCTAGCGCACTTTGTATCAATTCTGTCAATGCACGTTCATGATCAAAAGTTACCACTGCGCTTAAGGTTACGCTTTGTATAAGTGCTGCACGGGTCCGCATAGTTCTGCATAGGTCTGCTTCTGCATAGTTCTGCATAAGTTCTGCATAGTTATGCAGATTTTTTGTTTTTTTTCTGTTTTTTCTGTTTTTTTTTTTCTGCATAGTTCTGCATAGTTCTGCGTAAGTTCTGCATAGAATCCAAATCCTATGCAGCTTATGGCAAGACCTTATGCAGCATATAACACTGCATAATACTTAGCTAAGTATTGGAAGTTCTGCATAAAACTGCATACTATGCAGCTATGGCAAAACCCTTATGCAGAACTTATGCAGAACTATGCAGAACTATGCAGACATATGCAGAAAAAACAAAAAAACAGAAAAAAAAGCAAAAAAACAGAAAAAACAACAAAAACCTGCATAACTATGCAGAACTTACGCAGAACTATGCAGAACTATGCCGAACTTATGCGTACCTTTGGCGTATGGTGTTCCAAAGTTTCACTTTGCGCCAAAATCAAACTACGACCGGCATGTTGTAAGGCGGTAGAGTTTCTTGGATGTTTTTTGTTTTTTCTTGCTGTTCAGCCTGGCTATCCTGATTTAAAAACACAAATGATCTACAGAAAAGAAAGCTGAGCAAATTTCATCACACAGCTCACCTGTTGAATCTTTTCACCAACTATGATTATATCGATTTGATTTACGAGTTCTACAGCCATTTCATGCCTGAGAGAAGTTTAATTCTGAGCTTGTTTGCATGAAATGCGGGAGGAGTTGGCACCTTTTTTCAATAAGTGTCCTTCCTAACTATTCCTATCTTGAGCTTTGAAAACCGTATTTCGGGACACTGGTTTAAATTTGCGTTCCAGCTGTATCTTCCTGACTTTTGTCTCCCAACCATTGCATGACTGTCAGACGTTTACTTGTTGGTTTACAAGCATGTTTGTGAGAGGCATTGAACCCTCTTTCAACAAGTGTCCCAACTAGCCTTTGTTATGGCCTAAAAATTGTATTTCAGGACACTTGTTGAATCTGTTCTCCAACTAATCTATCTATCTATCTATCTATCTATCTATACTTGATTTGCTTTCAGGAATGTCAGAGTTGTCACATACAATATGTCAAAGTAGCCACAAGTTAGAGTGCATGAATTCCACAAGTGAACCGCTGGGGAAACATAGTCATGGTTCAATCAACCTCCATGCAGTTGCTCAAGTTCAATATCAGAATGTAATTGAAGGAACCCTTCAATAACATCCCATCAAACTATATCCGCCCAACACGGTTGTGCCTCAACCTACATTCTGCATGTTCACCAGGTGCATGTTGTGCAACATGTACAAACAGACTTTAAAAAAACAACCTGCAAACATTGCATATGAAAATATTTATTGCCATTCTGCTTAGGTGGGAGGCATTTTGCCCTCCCCCCAATCTCCCCCTTCCGCTGCGTGTTTTTTTAAAATTCAAATCCAAACTTGCACAGTTGTAACTAGACTATTCTACATGTTGTAATGTTTAAATCAAAAAAACATGTATCCCTCAATAAACCCTAATCCGACCACAAGCCACCCCCAAACGAACTTTAAATAGCCCCTAACTAACCCTAATTAAACATAAACCCTAAACCAACCCCAAATAAATCCTCAAACGACGCTATGATAACATCCAATGAAACTATCTGCGCCCAACATGGTTGTGCCTCAACCCATACATACATGCATGCATACATACATACATATATATATATATACACATATATATATATATTATGTATTTATTTATAGGCTCCAAACCATTGAACACATGAAAATCAACGAAAATCATTGCAACAAACTCGTGCAAAATCGATAAACAATGAAAACATAAATAAAAACACTGGAAACATCGATGAACACCCATCACAAACTCAATGAACACCGTTGAAAAATAACTGCAAACCATAGAAATATAAAGGAAACCCTTGAGAAATCAATGAACACCATGGACATATAGAATGAACACCCATGAGCACCATGGAACATTGATGAAAAACATGGATAGTTGTGATGAACATTATAGGAAAAAACAATGAAAACCTCGGAGAAATTGATGAAAACCATTGGACATCAATGAACATCATGGAGAAATCACTGAACACCATGGAAAAAATAAATGAAAAAACGAAACGCCAGCAGAAAATCGATGAACACTTTGCAGAAATTGATGAAAACAAGGGAAACATCAATGAACATGAATGAACCCATGGAAGCCCATGAAGAAATTGATGGACACCTTGGAGAAATCACTGAAAACCATGGAAAATAAATGAAAACCATGGAGAAGTTGATGAATGCCTTTGGAAATCGATGAAAACCACTGAGAAATGAACGATTTCATTTTCCAGACTGGAAAAAAACACAGCACCCTTTTGTAAATGTATCATTTCCCGTGAATTTCAAACCATTCAAACTGCTTGGTTGGGATTGACGCTGCGCCCTAGAAAATAGAACTCAGAAAATAGAACTCAGGGTTGAGACAAGGTGGGCCTGGGAATCAGGATCGCTGAGGCAGGTAGGTTCAGCAAAAAACATATTTGAGATGTCATAGTACAAAAAACATGGGCCGATTTCCCTTCAATGATGCTGGATGACCTCTGGGAGGTTAAGTTTTTTTCCGCATAGCACGAGTCCGCTCCCAAGAGGTGGAAAGGTAGGTCTATTAAAAAAACTACTTGGTTGTCATAGTACAGAGAAAAAAACGTTGAATTCCTCTCAGTGATGCCGTTTGACCTCCGGGAAGTTAAGTTGTATATTTATAGCACCAATCCGCCCCCAAATGGCTTGGACGAATTTCCTTAATTTGACCTAGTGAAATTTATTCGAATTTGGCTATTGTTTGGTGGCCTACCTTGTGGAAGTTGTGATCCATTGGATCCATCCAGGAGTTAATTGACATATATGATATATTATCATTTGGTTGGTGGTTTGGAACATTTTTTATTTTCCATAATATATGGGATAATCCTTCCCATTGACTTTCATATTTTTCAAGATGGTTAAAACAACCAACCAGTCATTGTCCCATTGAAATGTTCATTTTGGGGCTCTACTTCAGTTCTCGACGAGGCGAAATTGACCTTCCAAATTTCATGATTTTCATGCTCTGAGGGAAGCAAGTGCCACATTTTATGGGTCATTTAAATACAATTAGTGAGGCCCCCAAACGTGATGTGAACGTTGGTTTAGATTCGCCCCAGTAACTATAGTTATAAGTACCATAAACCATAGTTATTGGAGTTATAAACCAACCATAGTTATAACTAGTTCGTTATTTGCGTACCGTAAACCAGTTCGTGAAATTGGAGTGATTAGTAGGCCCCAACTGAACGCGTTCTCGTGGCGTAGCCATTGTACCTGGATTCCATGGGATGAAGATAGGGATGTCAATCTCAACAAAAAAAGGGTGGAACATGGAGCCTATCACAACGATCCCATCAAAAATAAATGATTCGAATTAGTGTAACTTGGCCAGAAATAGAAAACGCTTCAACTTAGAAAAAAAATATGGGATGATTTACTAGCAAACAGGGGATGGAACTACTCAACATGAAGAAATCTGGATCATTTGGTCCAAAATTCCAGCTTCGTCAAAATCCTCTGCAGGCACCAAGGGTAACAGAGGACCCCATCTCAGATGATGAGGCGTGGTGGAATTTCAGAGGAAAAACGGTATGATATGATTAAAACATGTGGTTACCTACATCTTGCATAGCTCCTAAAGCAGATAGATATAACAATATATATATATATACGTATATATATATATACGTATATATATATACATACATACATGTGTGTATATATATATATATTATTTTTGTTTCTATCACATACTGTCAAACAGACATGTGTTTCTTTACAAAAAATAATGCAAGTATATTGTAAGAGAGTTAGCCAGTTGTGTTTTACCACTCACAATTTCCTTATTGAAGAACTACAAGTACTTCAATTTCCAGACACACGGATATGGGCATATTTTGGAGTTTGGTCAAAGTGATCCAATTGATGGTACGAAAACAACACAATTGAATAGTAAGGGATGTATAGGTAAGTTCTGCGAAGGCAAAATGACTGACCTGTGAGTCAATAGGGATGCAACCAATCAAACAGTGGACATCATAGATACCCTCTGGTAATTTGCTACATAGCTTTTGAAAATGGCCCATTTATAGTGGATTTACCCATTGAAGATGGTGATTTTCCATAGTTATGTTAATTTACCAGAGGGTGCATTTTTTTCCGATCCACGTTTTGGAACATCCAAAATCCGTATACTGACATGTTATGACATGTCAAAAAATTGAGCTGGAATTGCAGCGGGTATCTTTCAGTTGATATCCACTGGCACTGGATGTGATTACGAGTCCTGAATTGTGCTCATCACTGGTCCCAAGAGTGTAGCATCCTATCATTTACAAGGCGAGGCTCCCAGATTTCCGCAGCAACCATTGCAGCAACCTTTTCGGTTGGAGTCTTCTGACCTTTTGGACCAGGGAAATGTGGCTGGGTCAGATGTAGACCTTTGGTAAACATACAAAAAACTACGGAAAATCACAATTTTCAATGGGAAAATCCGCTATAAATGGGCCATTTTCAATCGCTATGTAACAAATTACCAGAGGGTAGACCTTTGGCCTGTAAGTGACTTCGAAGTTGGTCAGCTTAGCTTTTTTAATCAGCACGTTTCAGAGACATTTTTTCCGCATGGTAGTGACAACATGGATGGTTTTCTTGACTGGTGATAATTTATGACAATTTTCTTTTACAGTTTTTACAGTTGATCCACTTCATTTATAATGTCATTTTATAGTGTTTACAGTTGATCATTCCTATTCGTTATCTCCTTCTAGTTGGCATATGGCGAGTTTATCCTAAAATCACATCCAAATCACTACATGCCAGAAACATGCAATAACACTTATTGGCAGATGGTAAGCAATTTACCCCGGCTGTATCATCGAGATCCAATTTTTCAGAGCCGCAGGTGGATTCAAAACCATCACTGCAGGGTTCGGTGTCTTAGTGGGCAGGCTGAGTGTGTCTGGAGCCAATAACCATCAATAACCAATAACGCTAGCAGATTTGAACGTGACACATGTGGGATAAAAAAAAACAGAGATTCTCCACTACTTGGCTTGTCCATTGGTCTTGTTGATGTTTTCAACATGTGTTGTTTCGAACCATACGTGTGATTCGTGTGATGATGATTCCTGATTGGTTTCCATTTTTGGGGATTGGGTGAAAACAAACCAGCATGTGATGGTCAAGATCCCGATGTGTTTCAACCCTCTCAGTTTGGTCAAGCTGTGACTTGTGAAACAAGTGGGTGACTGCCATACAGCAACCCCCCCAAAAGGTAGAAAAGTAGAATTCTACTGCACATATTTGTACATGTCACTGTCCTTTTGGGGGGTTACTGAGGAGATTGCCAAACTCTGGTTTCGTCCACAGTGGGATTGGAAGCATCACTGGAACGCGTAGCCAGACAGAAAAAAGCCACTTATCGACTCCCTATGTCTTGTTGACTTCACCCTGCTGCAACCCATAGAACAAGGGATGATGGATGGGGGTAGGCATATCATGTTGAAAACAGCCATAGCATGGATACGACATCACCAACCCTGGAAGACCCTAGAAAATTCTGTTGGTGAAATATCGTCATTTCTGTGGGTGAAATCTCAAACGTGTTGCTTTTTACCCCCATGTTTTCTTGAGTACGCATGTAGAATGTAGAGGTTTCCTAAAATGCTGGTACCCCCAAATCTTTCATTTTAATCGGATTTTCCTTTATAAACCATCCATTTTGGGATACCCCCATTTATGGAAACCCACATTTTGCTGGATGAAACTTCTTCCAGGCTCCTCCAGTTGGCTCAGCATTGACAGTGACGACGAAGGCCGGCAGTGGCAGTGGTTTCGGATGCTTTCGGTGGGTTTCGGTCCACAAAAGCTACAATTTGAGGCCCCCCAGTTATGTTTGTTGGTTTATAAGCCCCAGTAACTATAGTTATAAGTACCATAAACCATAGTTATTGGAGTTGTATACCAACTTAGCTATCTTGGGGGCCTCACATTGTATATATTTTATATGGTGGTTTCAGTCCTTACCTAATGGTTTCAGTCCTGTGGTTGGAAAAAAACTAAGGAGCTTTTCAGTATCACTAGGTATCCTCATATTCCCTAGATGGGGAGCCAGTTGGAGCTACTAAGAATTTCCCAACCATATGATAGGGATACCAATTTGGGGATGAGTCAAAGTCTATGAATTTCCCAAACTATGGATGGGGGTTTATTATAACCATTCATTAACCAGTTTTTTTTGGGGGTTACCTAGGGTACCAGGGTTTTGACTCAGCATCTCGTAGCCATAAAAAATGGCAGTTTTGATACAGTTTGGTAGAATGAGGTTTTAAACAATTGGATTTAGGGTACCCTGTCCTTAGACAAGCCCCTGGGAAAAAACACTTGAGTGGACGCACAGAATTATCAAAGATTAACAATTGCCCTAAAATCTAAACATTTGATAAATATTAGCACTAATGACTAGTTGATATAATCCCAAGTCGCTAAAGTCACTATATTTACATAAATCGTAGTTTGGGTTTGAGTCAAGGCCCTTTGAATGGGATTCATATGTCACCAATGAGTCCCCAAGACTGAATATGTTTATCCTGGTTGGGTCCGTTGGTAGATAGTTTTTACTCATATTAGGCCCTATGTTTCACATTACTGATCAGGCTGGGAGAGCCTTGATAACCGATGGTATCATTAGCAGAAGGGTCCCGGCACAGAGGTTCAATTTCTCAATTAACATAGACCCGGGCAAGCCGGCGGCGGAAGTTTCCCAAACATAAATGACCTATAGTTCAAAGACACCCTGTCCCGACCGTGTCCTTCCCTCGACAACCGTTTGATTTTTTCAGCGAGAGACAAAGCAAAGTCTTCACACTCCACACTTCACACTGCACTCTTCGCACTCCGAACTTGAAACTTCACACTCCAAACTTCACACTTCACACTTCGCACTTCACACTTCACACTTCTCACTTCCCACTGCTTCCTTCACACTCCAAACCTCACACTTCACACTGCGCGCTTCGCACTCCAAACCTCGACAACCGTTTGATTTTTTCAGCAAGAGACGAAGCAAAGTCTTCACACTCCACACTTCACACTGCACTCTTCGCACTCCGAACTTGAAACTTCACACTCCACACTTCACACTTCACACTTCGCACTTCACACTTCACACTTCTCACTTCCAACTGCTTCCTTCACACTCCAAACCTCACACTTCACACTGCGCGCTTCGCACTCCAAACCTCGACAACCGTTTGATTTTTTCAGCGAGAGACGAAGCAAAGTCTTCACACTCCACACTTCACACTGCACTCTTCGCACTCCGAACTTGAAACTTCACGCTCCACACTTCACACTTTCGCACTTCCCACTGCTTCCTTCACACTCCAAACCTCGCACTTCACACTGCGCGCTTCGCACTCCAAACTTAAACTTGACACTCCACACTTCACACTTCTCACTTCCCACTGCTTCCTTCACACTTCACACTTCACACTTCACACTTCCCCTGCTTCCTTCACACTCCAACGTCAGAGCAGAAAAAGTTGATTTTAAATAGAAAATGAAAGCAGCCAGAATCTGAAAGATCCTTTTTTTGTCACATGTATGCAATACGATCATGGTTTCTTGTGTGGTTCGTAACAACGCACACAGAAACGAAAATGAAGTGACACAGGCATTCTGCCGTCTGCAACTCGAAATGAAAGGCGAAGCTACTGAAGCACAGCAATTCAGACTCGGATGCGGTTCACAACAACGCACACCCAGCCTCGGCAGTCAAACGAGAATTGATCCCTCTGCGGCAATACCACGTACTGTTGCTGTGCAAGATGTTGAGCCATTCTGCGCACTGAGCTTTGGTTCTGTGGCGACGCAAAGCGTACCAGAGACTTCGGCTTTCTCCAATGGCCCCAATCTGAACTTTTGGCGCTCTAGTCATTCACCACAGGTGGCTGCACATTTGCCGCCGTGCTCGTCTGACTCTCCGGCGCCGCCTCGACCATGCTGGACGCGGAACACAACTTCGCACGTCCAGTTCCGGGAGGAAAGGACGTTGCTATTGTGGCTTCTGTGAAGCCTCGGAGTAAACCAGCTGGTGACACGACGTGTAAGACTGACACAAGAGCTTGGCCGCGTCGCACGTCGAACAAATTGCAGTGGGCGGACGTGTTTTGCAAGCTTCACACCAGCTATGTGTCCAGCATCCACACAAGTTGCATGGCGCCGCGCCGAGGCTACGACCCATGGCCCCTCGTTCATAGGTTGCGACTGCGTATGCCTCACGAGCTCCCGGAACCACCAGTCGCTGACCCCAAGTGAGTTGCAGCGCAACTTCCCGAGGGTGAGCCCGCAGAAAGCTAGCAGCTCTATCCTTCCATACCAGCCAGTCGTATGCGGGGAGCGCCATGGCAAAGGTAAAAGCAGTCCGTAACGACGTACTTCGACAATAAGCACTGAACGTTAGTTGGTGCGTCTTGCATGTACGACATAGTAACTGTGCTGTCCGTTGTGACCGCGTTACGTAGCTGTAGTGTCAACCCGTCGCACCGCAGAGGTAGATCATCGAGGTTCGGGGACGAACTTTGTATGGAAAAACATAGGCTTTCGTGCATCTGCTATCTCTCAAAAACGCATTTCGTGCGAGACTTCCTCCAAAACTCCATCGGCAACTCATCCACCAGCACCACTTGCAATCCCATTTACATTGCGGGAACGATCCTAGAGTTGCAAATCACAATGGAATTCCATCGGCAACTCATCCACCAGCACCACTTGCAATCCCATTTACATTGCGGGAACGATCCTACAGTTGCAAATCACAATGGAATTCTGTCGACCACACATGCACGAAAAACAGTTGACACCCCATTTACAATGCGGAACCGATCCGAGAATGATCCGAGCATGATCCGAGCATATCCGACCATGATCCGACCACACACGAGACCGTCTCGCACCCGTCGCACCGCAGAGGTAGATCATCGAGGTTCGGGGACGAACTTTGTATGGAAAAACATAGGCTTTCGTGCATCTGCTATCTCTCAAAAACGCATTTCGTGCGAGACTTCCTCCAAAACTCCATCGGCAACTCCTCCACCAGCACCACTTGCAATCCCATTTACAGTGAGGGAACAGTTTCTTTGCTAACTCTTTCTGTGACTAACTCTTTCCCTCACTAACTCTTTTTTGACTAACTTGTTTCTTTGCTAACTCTTTCTTTGACTACCTCATATATCCTGACTAACTCTTTCTTTGACTAACTCTTTCCCTCACTAACTCTTTCTTTGACTGACTCTTTCCCTCACGAACTCTTTCTTTGACTAACTCTTTCCCTCACTAACTCTTTCTTTGACTAACTCTTTCCCTGACTAACTGTTTTTAACTCTTTCTTTGACTAACTCTTCTTTGCTAACTCTTTCTTTGACTAACTCTTTCCCTCACTAACTCTTTCTTTGACTAACTCTTTCCCTGACTAACTCTTTCTTTGCTAACTCTTTCTTTGACTAACTCTTTCCCTCACTAACTCTTTCTTTGACTAACTCTTTCCCTCACTAACTCTTGGTTTGACTAACTCTTTCCCTGACGAACTCTTTCTTTGCTAACTCTTTCCCTCACTAACTCTTTCTTTGACTAACTCTTTCCCTCACTAACTCTTGGTTTGACGAACTCTTTCCCTGACTAACTCTTTCCCTGACTAACTGTTTCTTTGACTAACTCTTTCTTTGACTAACTCTTTCTTTGACTAACTCTTTCCCTCACTAACTCTTTCTTTGACAAACTCTTTCCCTGACTAACTGTTTCTTTGACTAACTCTTTCTTTGACTAACTCTTTCCCTCACTAACTCTTTCTTTGACTAACTCTTTCCCTCACTAACTCTTTCCCTCACTAACTCTTTCTTTGACTAACTCTTTCCCTGACTAACTGTTTCTTTGCTAACTCTTTCTTTGACTAACTCTTTCCCTCACTAACTCTTTCTTTGACTTATTTCCCTGACATTCTAAAAGTCCGTAACACGGAAGTTTCTCCCCCTAAACTTCCTTTGATAAGATGTATATATATATATAATTATATATTTAATTATATATATAATTATATATAATTATATATAATTATATATAATTATATATAATCCATAATCCCATGAAGTCCGCCTTCTCTGGAACAGCTGGACAAGGGAAGTTGGTGAGCAGCCATTGATTCTTGCACTTCATAAGTATCCAGGCATTAAAAGAAAAGTCAATGCTGCCAAACAAGCGGCGATGATTCATATGCAGCAAGTTGCCTGCACCTACATCAAAAACTATTACTAAAACTTCCCCAAATAAAACACATAGGAGTGGTGTGGCACTTCCGTTTTTTTTGGTTGGGCACAATTGGATTCTCAATTGTGGTAATTGAGAACCAATAGGAGAACAGGATGGTGAAACAATGGGTTCAACCCCCCTACTAATAAAAATAGATTGCCACCTGGATGTTTTTTTTTTTTTAATTAGGGTCCCATCTAACAAGTTCTATTTTTTATGTTTATTATTATATAAGGTTTTCATTGGAATATTAGGGGAAAGTCCGAAAACCAGTTTTTGGCAATATTTTATATACTGTAGATTTTAATAAGGGATTTAATCAAATTTGCAATCGAGTTGTTTTATTTCATTATTAAGGTGTTCATTGGAATATTAGGGGAAAGCTTCGAAATCCAGTTTTGGGCAATTTTTTTAAATATAGATTTTAATAAGGGATTTAATCAAAGTTGAAATCAAGTTGTTTTTTATTTTTATTATTAGAGTCTTTCATTGGAATATTAGGGGCACCCTAATACAACATACCCCCTTAATAAAAATAGATCACCGCGTTTACCATTTGGGGGGGGGGTGTTTTAGTAATAGGGAGAGAGGATTATACATTATTTTGGACAAAAACTTGTTCTACGGGAAAATAATGACTGGGAAGAAGGTTGCACATGGTTGTGCGATAGGGTTGTTTTCACAACTGTACACCAAAGCTGCAACAAACCAATGAAATCCGTGTGCAAGACATAAGTGAGCTTGTGCAAGGGTTGCAGTGGATGAAATGATTTGTGAAAGTGAAACTTAGTGGTGACTCTTGAAGGACCCTGACACTTTGGTTGGCTGATAAAGTCTCTACTTCTTTTCATGCGTCCCAAAAGCGTTCTGCCGGGGAGTGAACTGACCGGTTGTAATACTGGATCCCTCAACAAGAGGAAACATCTTTGAGAAATATATATATATACAGACATCATTTGGGTTGGTATGTTGTTGTTTGAGTTTTTATCTACCAATGTTTTTTGGGACAGTAAACATGTTGAATCCTCCCTTTCGCATGGGAATTCCCTAGGTTTCCTCACCATGGCAACTTTCACAAGATTTGTAGATATCTATAGAGGATTTCCCCATTGAAAAACCTACATTTACCCTCTGGTAATTTAACATAGCTATTGAAAATGGCCATTTATAGTGGATTTTCCAATTGAAAATGGTGATTTTCCATAGTTACGTTAAATTACCAGAGGGTACACGGAATTTCCCATTGCCACGTTTGATTACCAGAGGGTTTTTGGTGTTCAATCCAGGAATCCTGGTGTTTTAAGGGGCGCAGCCTGCATCACCTCGTGAGCTTCGTTGGCACGACCATCTGCCAAGTCGGAAGCTGAGCCCTACCAAACATGGGTGCCATAAAGTCAACCAATTTATGGATATATATGATTATATTACATATGATTATATATATATGATTATATATATATATATGATTATATAAATGATTATATATATGTGATATTATATATATAGATATGATTATATATATATGATTAAATATATATATATATATATTACTATATATATGTGACTATAAATATATATGATTATATATATATATATACATGATTATATATATATGATTGTATATATATATATATGATTGTATAATGGAGATATCAGTCCGGATTTTGTTCAGGAAATATGTCACCAGCTTGACATAAATTATACATATATATATATATTATTATATTTGGGTCTGAACATACGGTTTTCAAAAAGTACCACACCTTTGCCCTCTGGATGTTTCTTGTCTGAAAATCCGAACAAAAGAAAGGATGAGCCTCTGAGGGAAAAACGCAAACAACACAGTTGTTTTGTTTAGGCGGGCTACCCGGCTACCTGTAGCTCGCAAACTTCCAGAACTCAAGAGCATACGCTTGAAATGATCATGATCATCCAAGTCTTAGGACTGGTGTTTCTTCTCAAAGCCCAGCCACAACAACGGGATCCAGGATGATCAGCCACGATATGTCTTTGATGCGTCATGATAAATATACCTGCAGGAAACTGACATACATACCCTCTGGTAATTTAACATAGCTATTGAAAATGACCATTTATAGTGGATTTACCCATTGAAAATGGTGATTTTCAATAGCTACGTGAAATTACCAGAGGGTAATATGGAGCAACTACCCCAGTGAGGCATTAGCAAAGGCACCCAGAAATGCTTGAACCCGCCAGCAACAGCACCCGCTTTCCGCACTTCCAGTTCTTGTGAAATGCAGAGCATTGCAATAATTGGATGTAACTGGAATGATTGTACTGATTCCACATATTATTGGAATGGCTCTAAAAAGATACCCTCCTGTAAACTAAGATAAATGTGAAAACACACAATTTTCTATAGGTAAATCATCGAACTAAATGTGCCATGTTCCACATCGAACTGTTCGTTTACCGGGAGCCCAGGCGCGTGAAAACACCGCAGCGTCTGCAACTGGCCACTGGAAGGCGTTAGGGATGGCTCTGGGCCATGGTGGGCCCATCTTTTTGTTGTCAATTGGGGGTTACCCTCTGGTAAACTAACATAGGTATGGAAAATTGTCATTTGTAGTTGATTTACCCATAAAAAATGTTGTTTTCCATAGGTATGTTAGTTTACCAGAGGGGATAAACCAAGAAATTCACTGCGGAAATCATGATATCATGGAATATACTGGTGATATTTTACGGGATCTGAATGGGATATCAATGGGATACTGGGGATATCTGATGGGATATCAATGGTTTTCAATGATACACAATGTTCACTTGCCATTGTGGGAATAAATTGTAAGGTGGCTCTCTGCCAGTTTCAAATATGCTGACATACAACTGCAACTACCCAGTTGCAAGCACAGTTTATATCCACATTGCAAAGGATTTTCAGGGCGTCAGAAGGCCAGGCCGTAGTATCTTATCCATTACAGGCCCAGCAACGGCCGTATCATCACTGCTGTTCCCAGCTACCTTTGTGAAAGGTAGCCAGGAGTACAGAAGAGTTTTACGAAAAAACTGTTGGATATTGAGCTTGTTGAACAAGGGTTGAACTGAACGCTCCTTGAGCTGATCTGAACTCCCAATGGATCAGGTCATTTAGACATCTTTTGGCCGCATATTGGGGTATCCCATATCACCTATCACCCATAAATCACCATATTGTGGATTGTATCCCCATAATGTCCCCACTAGGACACTAGGACTGGGTTATATGTACTGTGCATGTATATATATACACATGTATATATGGAAAGATAGATAGATATGTATCGCGCGAAGACAAACAAAAATATCTCCCTTATTCTGGTGTGTCACCCAAACAAATGGAGGTTCACTTGTCAATGGGTTGATCACCGCCCTGGGTTTTGCTCAAAACGGACAAACTCACACACACAAATACATAAATACATAATACTGCTTATAATCAAATATCTGGGTATGGATCAACATCTATAAAATTCAATATTGGGGTGGAGGAACATCCACTACTACCAGCAATTTTGCTATGAACACAGAAGGGTATCATGATTTTGACCGAGTCCCAAATAATAATGTTTTTACATCTACTAGCTGGACCATGATTAATACTCAAAATCTCAAAATCCCATATAAAATCATATGTAATCCTTAGACCTGATGGTGAAATCCCATTAAAATTCCATTAATGTGGGTAAAACAATAATAAACCATCCCCAAATCACCATAAATATCATAAACAGGTGGTATAAACCATTCCCACATGGCTGATTTATGGCCTTGTTTTACCCAGATATTTTACAGCCCAATGCCTAGCTACGGTGGTCATCCGGTGCCTCGCGTTGCAGCCGCATCTTCTCCTCCAAGAGCCGCGTGGTGGCCTTGGAATGCCCAGCGCGACGCACCAGGGCCACACCTGGCGAGGCCCGATGCCGAAGGGAACATCCCATAGGATCAACAGATGGCTGGTGGGGAAAAAAAAAGTGTATGTATATACATATATATATATATATATGTGTGAATGATGTTAATGGCTTATCATGTATATATCAATGTACAATCATATCATGTTTTTGTAATGGGTTATCATGTATACTTATATATTCAAAGTATATTGATAATATTGGATAGTGGTTGTCTACAATGCCGTTGGGAAACTCTTCGTAGCTCCTTCGCTTCCCAAACTAGGGAATAATAGATACAGTACCCCTTGCTCCTGTACTCCCTCATCACTGGATAGTTATTGTCTTATATAGTCAATACGATAATGGTTGATACAATTATATGTCAGGATGATGTCATTATTGTATTAACTATCCATCAAACACATGGATATACATGGATACTATTTGTGGCCAAATGGATGGTGAGTTGATGGCCACATATCTGGCAATCAAGTTGTGTTTAAACACACATGTCCCTTGGAACAAGACATCCCCTGGCAAAGTTCTTACTTGCAATATTCAACAGTTTGCTTTGAACGTCGCGGTCCATTCATGGATGAGTTACCTTTATGTACCTGTTAAACATGGTGGATTTCTCATAGCTATCTCAAACTATCGTAGGGTAACTATACTGCATGCATTTTTTCTTCCGAACCCTCTATAATATACACGTCAAACAGTTAAGAAGTTAAATAATTGTTTGACTACCGCATTCACATCAGGGCATATGTCACGTATTGTTGTTTGAACCCATGGGAAAATATACGTACAAACTCTTGTTCTACTAAGCACTAGGCACAACGCTTGCAAAGCTTCAAAGGCTCTTGAAGGGTTGCTTTGGCGGCAGGCTTTCCAGGTCAACGATGTTGCGAAGCCCACTGAAATAGTTCGCTGCCTGAAACGCTCCCCAATTCTGCAGCCTCATGACCATGATCACAATCGAGATGGCACTTCTGTGTGCTCCGTTTTTGCAGCAAACAAGAATGGAATGCCCCTCCAGCAACCGCCTCACCAATTGGTCTGTGACTGGAATGAAAAGCTTTCCAGGCTGCAGTCTCCGTTCGCCAAGCCAGTGCCACCAGTGCCATCCACGTATTTGTACACCTTGACCCCCAAACTCTCCACCGGCTTTGGAGTCCTGCTGGCATCACTGTGATTTGGGGTGACTCGAAGAGGGCGAGGTCGCCGCTGGGTCGCAGGTGTTTGTTGTCAGAAGCGCTCTCGGTCATCATACATGACAATGATAAGGCTTTGGGTCCAGAATGCTTTCCACTGAGAGGTGATAACTCACTCAAAACTGGATCAATGAATTGCTACTTCTGGTTGCTTCCAACCAGAAAAACATGCTAGACGGCCGGTGACCATTTTTTGGCCTCTAAGCTTCTATCAATCCAGTGCCGGAGCATGTAGCAGGACATGTAGCCTATTATGCTGCAATGCTCGATTTCATGCCACTATTTTTCACGTTGTGTATATATTATATAGTGTGTGTCTATGTGAAAATGAAATTGTATACATATATATATATATATCCACATATATATATATATACATACTACGTACTCATATATATGCCATGTACGCAGTTTTCTTTGCCAAGCGTCTCGCATCTCTGTGAAAAACCGACCTGCAGATCCACACCTGCACAGCAGCTGATCTCTGCCACATGGCGCTTCTCCTGCTTGAAGGCAACAGGAACCATGCTTTCGGTAAACATAGGGAATTTGCCGATGTTAAATATCTTATGCTCCATGATTGCTGAGCCTGAAATAAGGCCATGTTGGATATTTTAAGGGATGATTCCTCTTATGAATTTCACCTGAAAATATCACAATATCACCATAAACAAACCCACCCTTTTCACCATGAGTCCACTATAGTCCAAGTTGGGATGGTCGACGAAAACCAGTCTCCTCTGCCAGGGCCAGAGCCCAGGCGCGGAACGACAAGCTGCAAAGGATGCGTTGGGCTTGGTCGCCTAGGCGCCCTACGCATGGATGTGCATCTTACTTAGTATAAGTGGCTTATAATGTTAATGCATATCTATAACCCATATGTATAATATATATATATATATATATATTATAGTCTCATATGAGTCGGGATATGTCGGGATATTCCATATTTAACTGGGTGTATAACCCATTTACTAAGTGGGATGCACCCCCAAGTAACGTTTGCAGGATGAGATTTTGTGGGTTTATCTCCCCATTTCATGCCATTTCAATGGTGAGAAGGATGATTAACTAGTGGTTTTGTTAGTGGAATTTCCAGGGACCACCAAACCCCTATTCCGTATGGGAAGCGACTATGGGAATAGGCGGTGCCATCATTGGAAGTCCCTACAAATATCTACAAATTCCATGGATTTTGGGTCTGGTTTTTGGGGCATGGTTTAAGACTCACCAAATTGCACATTTAGGTCGTCGCATTGAAGTCACTGGACAACTTGAATTGAAATAGACACGTCAATTGGGGTTTGCTTCCTCGTATAGCCAGCTTTCTTGTCGTCATTGTAATGTGCCCAAGGAGATGGGTCCGTCAGCCCTTCCAGATCTGGGGTAAGCACTGACTTCAAATCAACATGTGCACACTGCACTTGCAGGACTTACAACCAACACATATTCATGGATTCATGCAAAATAGACCTGGGTTGGCAATTATGATAATATGATGACAAGCACACATGTATAGTAGGAAACCAAGTTTTGTGAACTTACCTACCCACGAATTAATATGATCCAAAGCAGCCGTAGCTGATATCAAACTGAGATCCGAACTTTGATCACATTTGGGGTGCGACCAAAATGATTGAACCCCAACATAGCTTCAGATCGTAAAATAAAAAACCAAAATAAAGATCTAGCCAGGCACCCCAATAATCCCATTCCCCTCTCATATTAAACACCCCCTAGAAGCCATGATGCATGTAGCGGATGAAACATGATGAAACCACATATCTGGGACCATTTATACTGGGGTTGTAACTAATATGAACCGGGCATGGGATTGATCACTCATTGCCGGTTGGTCCCGTTGGTCCCGCGCCTACACGTGTCATGTGTTGTTTCAACTCTTCGTTCTCCTGGCGCCAAGGAGACCATGAGATGAAGATGTTGGAATGCAAATGCTTCTGAAACACATCGACATATTTATGTTTCAGTATGCATGTATGTATGTATCATAGTGTGTACATATATATATAGTATATATATATATACTAGATTATGTTGGTATGTCTATAAAATTATAAAACTATATGCATAACTATTTTACATATCTACATCATATCATGTTTGGTGTTGCTCTATACATTGTGTATTAGTGAGCTGGTGGATAATTCTCGGTCGGTGGCTATCTATATAATTATAATTTTGCAGTATATACAATGACAACATGCGAAATGTTTTATGTATATATATAATACACAGTATATATTCAGGGGGCAGGGATTGCGATCTAGTTCTTAAGTGGACAACTGTTTGCACCGTTCTCAGATGAGACCAGACCTGTTGTGGATTGATTGTTGGAGGGGGGTACTTCCTGGTTTATTGTAGGTTGAGCCATGATGAGAATTCCTATCAACCCATTTAAAGAGAGGACAGGTTGGGTAAACCTGTTGTAGCTTTCATATTGCTGGCTGTGTATATATAATAAATACTGTATATACATATATAATATATAATATATACATATATACTATTATAATATATTCCAATGACGTTCCCATGAATGCTTGGTTTGATACCCTCGCAAAAGGGTTCCTTCCAACACCCTAGGTACAATGGGGGAAAACTGTGCAAACAAGGAGGTAAAATGGCCAGTTCCACTTCTTGTGGCTCTATGATTCACCTACAAAACGGTTTGCTGCTTTCAACTCATCTGAAAAAAATATGGTTGTCATTGGGGATCATCATCCTGGTCAGCAGAATAGGTTGGAACAACCCTGCTGAAAATTGGTCCTTTGCTCCCTAAAGACTGGTTAGTGATTATGTTTTGTAAATATGATCACTCTTAATCCAGTCATATGATCATCATGGATATTTACATAGACTAAATTCAACTATACATATATATATATATATATATGTATGTATGTATGTGGGTAATATGGAGGTTTCCTAAAATTCGAGTACCCCCAAAATCATCCAAGTCATTAGACCATGACTTGATTTTTTAAACCAATGGTTTTCTTTTAGATCCGCCATTTCAAGAAACTCTCATATGACATCTAATATGACCATATGATACCATATGAGGTAATCTTTGCACGTCAATCTATGGTCAAATGACCACATTGCCATAATTAGCTACAGTAAATGGGCTATGACCATATGGATTAATCTATGATTAATCTGTGGTTAATCATAGCTCCATCCCAACATATCCCACGTCTCCCATGCCTGCGTCTCTCGCGGCCGCGCTCCGGGAAAGATGTTTTTTAGGCGCGCCTTGCAGGGCCCTTTTGCCATAGGAAGAAACAACCTGGGGACAAACAAAAGTGGGATACCTCGCAACTTTTTAATATCATGTAATATCCAATAGCAATATCTAATAGTAATATCTAATAGTAATATCTAATAGTATCATCTAATAGTAATATCTAATATTCCCATTCTGATTTGTTCATGGTTAGGTCCTCTATTTTCCATGGGTTAGTTATCGCCTCGATTTTCTTGATGCTTCAATCGCTATGCGCCTCATGTTTGGCGGCCAAGGCAGCTTGTGCCTGTCAGGATTTTCCAGGGAAAATCGATGGGACAATTGTGATTTCACCATCAACAAAGTGGAGTAAACAATCTTAGTCAACCATCAACATGGTGATTTAACCATGAAATATGGGAGTTAACCAAACATGTTGGAACACAGGGATATGAATGGGATATTGCATACGACTCATATATGACTTGTATGACCGATACTTCTTGGAACATGATGGAGAATAGATTAACATGGGTTGTGTCCCTGCAGAGGAAAACAAAACATGTGATTTGAAGCGTGACCATGTTTTTGATTTGCAACCAGCAGAACTGGAGATACAAACCCACCATCTGTATAACATATATAACCAGATAGTATATACAGATAATATACAGATGATATACCAGATAATATACCAGATATAACATGATGTAACCGATAGCTACATCGTCAACCCCATATCGGATTCCTGGGTGCACCCAGGATCCTTCTTCAAGGGGGCCGATAGTTATGGCTGCCATCAACAATTCTCCACAGAAATTGCACCAGAAAAACCAACTGCTAGAACATTAGAACCAAACCACTTGACCAACCATTCAACCACGTTTTTTCCCCGATTCTAAATTCAACAGCCTACATCGGCAACAAACAAGACATGGTTCACTGATGAAATGACCACCTCCTGACGATCCATCTCGTCAGCGATCGACGAGACAGGGACCTGGATGGGGATGGACCCTTCTCCAGCGGTGCAAGAAATGTCCCTTTTTGATCAACAAAAACGGGAAGAGTTGTGATGAAGGAACATAGGCAGATCACAATGTTATCAACCCAAAACTGAGGATAGTATAGGATAGTGTGATTTCATTGTTTTGCACACACATGTGTTATTTCCTAACAAGGGTTCAACATACATGGCTGATGAGCCTACAACTTCTGTAAACCATCCAATGGGATGTGTCTGAAAATGATGTGCACCCTCCAAATATCGAAATTTGCCATTTCAAGAGGGACATTATAGGAATTTATAGGAAAATGATGATTAGTTAATGCATTTTTGGAGTACACGATTTTGAGACAAACCAATTGGCACCTTGAAACTTCACAAAACCCATCCGCCAATTCCGCCCCATGGGCTACCCCACCATCTGTCCCCTGGGATATGGTCCAGGCTGATGGTCATTCGTTGGGAATTTCGTCATAGTTCAATAGGTTGATGGTTAATCAGTAATACTACATGTCACACTTGCCAACTATTAATAATGAATATATATATATATATAAGATTGTATTAGCATGTCTCTCTACCATGTTGTTGGGCTATCTCTTTAGAAGCTGTGGGTTGCAATTATTGTCCCCAAGTTTTGTGGGAAGTTTGTCCCCTTTGGGAATTTTTGTCCCCAACTTTTGGGATTTTTTGTCCAGGAATCCCAGAGGGTAAAAACCCATTGAACATCGATAGAAGCTGCTTGTATGTAGCAAATACTCAGCAAACTACCAATGTTCTGTACCCGTTCAATGGTACGTACCCATAGGTGCGAAAGCAAAACAAGGTTTCTTCTTCCAATCGTTTAGGACCTGTGCGAACACAGCACGGGGTGTCAATTTCTGTTCCATGAACCTTTGGGGAAAACCGATTCTGCGGGCCTCTAATATCCACATAATTCCACATATATCCACTAATGCACCACCACAACAGAGGGGTGCTTGCTTCGAGTCCAAATACTATGGGAAACAATTGGCTGAGGAAAAATCACCCATTTCCCCCACTTCTGGCCATCATAGGACCCCTATAGGTTGGAGTCACCCTGGTTGAGGTGGCGTTTCAAACCCCAGCCATGGGGAAATCCCTGGGTACCTTTCAGTTGCCATGCGGGGCACCCAGATTCCGCACTTGTGGCGGGAAGCCTTTAAAACGCTATGGGAAAAGGTCAATTGAAACCATTTGGGTATGGGACTCAAGTTCGGACCTGCAGAGAATCGAAAGGGCTTCATGATACAACATAAAGATCCAACATCTGTAGGTTGATGATCTTGATGTCTGTGAAGTTTTGACCCATCTCCATGTCTTATTGTTCATCCAAGTATAACCCAATGTATCAGAAATCACCTTGATCCAACCTATACATCAATGTGTATTCCATTTTTGCTGCCATGATTTATCATCCTTTGTATCTCTTCAGAAGCTTTCAATCCCATTTATCCTCCTCACGAAGATGGCACGCCCTAAAGCCAAATGGGGCTCAAGAGCTGGGGCTGAACCTCCTGGAGTTTGCTGCTCATAATCAACATCCCTTAGAAACCATGGTGGATGCAGGTGATGAAATATGTGAAATCACTTTCTGTGACAATTTTTGGGGTGTGTTTAATTCATCAATGAAACTAAGAATGTTCATCATCATTTCAAGATTTTGTGAGGAATTTGTGACCATTTTTTTTGACAAATCTCTACCCTAACATTACGTGAGTGAAGCCGTGGGAGATCTCTCAGTCATTCCCAAGTTGCATGACATGTTGCCACCAGAAAGCGTCATGCTGCTGCTTGACAATGGTTTCCTGGGGTGTGACTTGATGTGTCCTTATTTGCTATATAGCAGCCGCTAGCATTGGAGAGGGAGTAGTCAAGAATGACTGGGATGTCCTTTAGGAGACAAATTTGCTGCAATCGTCATCGCGCGGTTCAAAAAGTATGTTGCAGAAACTGTCATTCTCCTAATTGGGCTGCATGAAGAAGCTAGCACCCTAAGTTCCCTAAGCAAGCTATCTGAGTCACAAAGCACATGATTTTCTATGCCTGCACTTGGCATAAAGCAAAAGCCATCGATAGGTCCTGTAGGCCTCAGGCCAACCTTCATCCCTCATCATTGGCGCGCTTAGCATTGATCGTTTTCATGTGTACTGAGGACCAAAATGCTTCAGACTGATCTTCAGAAAGGTCATCCTCCAGGTTTCACATGTTTCACATGTTTCACATGGCACGGAACGGTCCCTTTATCCCTTTTTACTACGAAACAAAGACGGAATCACACATCGAGAATATCCACGTGATGGATTTCCCATGGATTTGGGGGCCCATCGTCCAATCAGCGCGGCTCTCAGCGCAGCGACTCGACCGGACTCGACCGTGACCCGACCGTGACTCATCGGCCAGAAGCTTTGGTGGCCCACACTGTGTCAGCAAAAGGGTCAACAAACATCAATTAATAAATGACGTTGAATGATAACTAATTTGTTGATATCTGATGATCACTAAAGTTTATTTTGTTTTTTGAGTTAAACATTGGTAACAAATTCATCGATTGATCAATGGTGTATTGTTGCGATAATTATTGTTGGCCAAGAAATGAATTGAATGTCGAGGCAAGATCCAAAAAAAATGACTCTGAGAGTATACTGAGTGGCACACAATCTGATACTGCTATGGTAGCAAACTATGTATATATATGTATATATGTTCTCTTATCCATCTTCCATGTGAGACCTGAAAATATTAGAGGGTAACCATCATCTACGTACAAGATCCTGAAAGCACTGGTTTTCAATATTTTGGGCAACCCTAGCAATTTGTCGGAAAAAAAAGGACAAAAACAAACATATAACAACATCCTACTGGGGTACAAGTGAACAATGTCGGTTGCGTCTTTTCTAGTCCATTCTTTGAAGATGTCAATGATATCACGCAACGACAATCCGACGGTCAGATTTCATCGTGGATGGCTTCGCCAGCCCCGCAGTATCGTGGCTCATCCGGAGGCGGGTCACCCCTGTTCAAAAAAGGGGGTTCCTGACATCTGGGTCCATCAGAACAAAACAAACACAGTCTGAATTAATGTGTGTATATATAGTATAATAATGATAACAATAATAATGATAATAATAATAATATATAATAATATATAATAATATATATATATATATAATACATATATATATGTAATAATTACATATATATATATATATATCTATGAATTTCACGTATTCAACCGAAAGCTGCATGACTTTCCGAAATATGATTTGTGATATTGGGCCTCTAATTCTGGATAAATTGGTCAAAGCTTTCGGATGGCACCCAAGAGTCATGTTCAACGCCTCCAAAAAGTGAAGGTATTTGGATCCTTGTGTACTCTGAGAGGCTGGGGGTTCTGATTCAAGCACATTTAATTATGGATATCAATTTTGATTGCTCACCAGCGGCAGTAAAGCAGTACATACATGCTGTAATCGAAACATTAATGAGGAAACCTTCATAATACTATAGAGAAAGTATTTCACAAGCTCTCGGGATTCCCTACAATCACTCACACTGGATCACGTCACCGTCCTAACATGTGATTGTATCAAGCGGATCATCGCAAGTCATGTCATGTTGGGATGCAACAGCTTGCAATAACAAAACCAGCCACTACCTTTTCAGAGCTAGGTTTGACCTCAGCACCTTAGTACAATAGGTGATGAAATTATACGGTACTTCCCCTTTTCTGGTTTCTGAGAATTTATGTGTTTTAATGATTGGCAATTCCTAAATAAGAGATAAGTCCATCTTGAAGTTTCCCCGAAGAACCATCATCATAACCATCACATGGATCAGCGAGAGAAGACTGTCGCTTAGATCATTCTAGGTATCATATTCAGCAGTTCAATGTCATCGCAGGACATTATGCACCCTACTGTACAGTACTTGTTTTTGGTGAAACCTTGTATGTGTATATATTTATACACACGTTATGTGTATGTGTATGTATATATATATATATACATGTTATGTCTATATACATACACATGTTATATAATGTTGTATACTATTGAGTTTATTATATATATATGATACATACCTATACATGTACTGTATGTATATAAATAAATATATACATAATATTACATTATAATATCTATGGTCTATATGACATTGACATATCGTGCCAGACCATCGGACAGTAACACCTACAAAAACTACCCAACTGTGACGCAGCCACCATCGCAGTGACAAGGATTTTATCGGAACACCTCAGTTGGAGAAAAGTTTGAAGACTATGCAACTGATGGAGTTCTTCTTTCAGACACTTTCGCGAATCATGACGAATGATTAAGAAAGGAATCACAAAAAATGTCAGGTTTGTGAATCTTCACTGTCACATGGATTGAGGTTGTAGATATCCAAGCTACCACATGAAGTTTGGGATGTAATACCGGTATTCAGGCTCTTTAGATGATTAGATTGCTGTTGGAAATTGGACTTCAAACATATCAGGTTTTGGGACAAAACTCGAGCCACCACTTCAAACATAACCGTTATAGATTATCTCTTGAACAACAACCTTTCACGAGAGTGCATCGAAAGATCTTCGACGAATCGACGAGTCGGTGAAACTGGAAAACTGCCGGAGCCCTCGGGCAGTCATGGGGATTTTTGCCCATCCGGTGACCCTCCAAACAATAGCTGCTCCTCTTGGGGGCCCTCACTAGTGGTTTTTGGTGGTCAACGAACCCTGATAAACCCCGAGCACTGTTGGGGGTCAGCCAACTTGGGGTAAACGATGAATCGGGCAGCCATCAGTTTGTTAAACCTCAGGGAGGCCAGGGACGTGCCTGTACAGTTCAACATAAACACCAAGAGGCTCCAAAAACAACACTAGGGTCCAGATATCAAGAAGTATAGTGTGTATATATAAGTTCTTCAAATACCATGAACCTCCAAAACCACCTATTTCAACATGTTGCTTTTCCAGGGCTCATAAAGTTTGTGTCTTTGTCTCTGAGGATTTCCTAAGCTTCAGGCTCAGCTGCGCGTCAGCTGCGGGTCCGCATGTTCTGCTCGCATCATCTTAGCGACCACCTGGCCCAGTTGGGACCTGGAAAACAGGGAACAAAAGGTTCTTTCCCAAAGACATAGAGCGACTAACAAATGAATGAACACAACTTTAAAATTCTGTATAATTTTGCCAAATATGGTCAGTAGCCTACTGCCCAACCCTAGTTATAATGTGAATACTAAATATGACTGAAAGCTTGATAATCCATTGACGAAACCTTGAATACATGTTCTAGGCCGGTGTTTCTTGTGGGTGCGGGGCTAGTTTTCTGACTCCCAGATTGGAACACAGGGATGATACAAAGCCAACAACATCCAAACACCTTATGACGGGGATCTCAAGCTTACCACAGAAAAAGAAAATACCCAAAGCCTTCACACATTGCACCTTTATTCAAACATGGTCCTTTTCCTCAAAAACTGGAATGTTCTTGTTCCTTGACGCAAAGCCGCAAAGCAAACAGCTGATCTATAGTAATCTATAGTGCATTTTCTGAGAAACAAAGGTGTAAAAAGGTATCATGCTGGCCTCAGAAGTGTTCTTATAGTCTACTACACCACGGTCTCTGCAATACCACCACTTTCCTTTGAAACGTCATGTTAGTAAAGCAATAGAAAACCATCCCCAATTTTACCATAAATGGATGGTGGTACAATATAAACCATCAACATATATATATATAGGGTGTTATTATTACTCTATATATATATACACAACATTACTTGGGTTTCTTTTGGTGGCTATAGTTTAATAATGTTTAATATATTTTACCAATCATAATCCAGAGCCACCTATAACTCCACTTTCCACATCACTGGGGTCATCCTTTGAATTAGTAAATAGGTATAGCAATCCGAAGAAGATAGAAACGTCATGTGCCACTATTTCAGTGAGATGTGTGTTTTCCATATTGTATTTCTATCCTTTTCGAATGGTTGCCATACTTGTTATGGGGTAATGTTACAGCCGATGCTACAGCCAGTGGTCAGAGGTCATCTCCAGGTTGCTGAAAGTGGGGGGATCCCCAAGTCACCATAGGTGTCAATACAAAAATGGTCATCCATGACTTGGATAATTTGGGGGGTACCCTCATTTTAGGAAACACCCATCTATCAACTTCAGAGACCATTCGAGTAGTGACAACATCTGCCAAATAGTCCCTTATGGGAGCGCCTTTTTTTGCTCGAAACTCACATGATGGGACAAAGGGTCCTGGAACAACTCACGAGGCTTTTCATGGATCCAAGCCAGCTCCAAACCAAAGGCCCGGTTGAGGTTTTTTTTTACCGATGGATTCATAAAATTGGTCAGGGCATCTATTCAACCATCCAATTTCTCAATTTTGGTCGCATGTCTTTGAACCACACCCATATCTACATCACTGCTCGTTGGTGAAATCCGCAATGTTTGTTGGTTGAATCCTGATCTTGAAAGGTTTAACATATTGGCTGGTCGAATCCTAATGGCTTGGAGGGTCAAATAACATCAAATCCCCATGGTGTTTGCTAAAGTAAGGTTGATCAGCTGAGGAGCTTATGTGTAATCCCAATTTCATCCCCATTTTGAGAACCGGTCACGTCAGGTTAGCTGGAAATTTTCCCATCAATCTCATTGGATGATATCCAAAAACTACGCTCTGATAAACATACAAAAAACTATTGAAAATGACCATTTATTTTGGATTTACCCATTATTAAAAAATGTGATTGTCCATAGCTATGTTAGTTTACCAGAGGGTATATATCCAAATAAATATCCCCATTTCAATTGATGAAAGGGTTCTCATTATTATGATGCACCCAATTATAAGTTTGCCATTGAGTATACTTAAAATTCCCCAGAACCATACGTAACCAATTTATGTGCAGAATCACCTTGATTTTTATCCTCATTGATATCTTGTTATCATAAATATACATTATTGTTTCAATAATTATCAATGTATTTCCTATTATTCCTAATGCAAGGCAATAATAATCGTAATAATAATTCCTAATATATTCCTAACAATATATTCCTAAGATATTCCTAATATATTCCTAATTCCTATAATCATTCCCTGGTATTCCTAATAATTTGCTAAACCCACTGTCATAAACCCCACGTTGTCACCCAACCATCTCCAACAGAGCTAGGTAGGTTTATGGCAGCCAGGGGTTACCGCATCTTACCCTGGGGTACATTGACAAAGATCTGGAAGTCATAGCCAATTTATAGATGAATTACCTATAAAAAAAATAAACATCCACATCTATTCATCTATATGTTAGTTTACAGGAGGGCAACTCTTTCATGCGTGAATTCCCTTGCCTGATACATGGGAAGTATTTTGATGATATACTGATATGATGATATACTCCAGTTACTTAACCATTATCAACTACTATCAAACATTAACCATATATTTCCTTTAAAAAAACCGTTTAATCCCATTGCATCCCATGATATTCCTATTAAATCCCATGGTATCCATAGGATTTATCCCAATAAATCATATATCCCATCATTGTGGATATCCATCGGATATCCTATATCCCCGTTAAATCATATACTGGTTGGTGCTTTCAACCCCTCTGAAAAATATGAAAGTCAGTTGGTATTATTATTCCCAAGATATGGAAAATTAAAAAAGGATCCAAACCACCAACCAGATATCTCATTAACCATTATGAACCACTATTAAACCACTATTAAGCCACTATTAAACCACCATAATCCCATAGGATTTCCCCCAAATGATCCAACGAGACAACGCAGCTGTCCATCTCCTTCATCTCCTCCGAGTCGGTCGGAAGCAGGCCCTTGGGCGCCGCGAAGGTGCCGGCGGGCAGCCGCGCACAGCGCTCCTGGCACCGTGGACAACGCTATGGGATGAGGAACCTTAGATACAGTATATTAATTATACATATATATATAATATGTAATACGTATATATACATATATTATATTATATTATATATATATATATTGTGTATATATATACATATGTATATAGACTCCAATTGCTCCAACTATATGCCAACTATATATATATATATCATATTGTTTTTTGATGGCAATGGATTTTAGTAGTATTGATCAAAGCATGACAAAGCAAATAAATGGGGACTTACGTAAGAAAAAGGGGCAGGTGACAAACACAAACTGGGATTTGATCAACATAAAGGGGGTTATATAATCGTCAGCAACGACCAGAAATGGGCAGATTTAAGTCATACCAATCAACACCCAAGACATCACAAGACGCATTCCCCGTCACAATAGGCAACAAACATGTCGATTTGCCACTTCTAGATGGATAGCGCAATTACTATATATTGGATATACAGTAGTTGGATATTACAATATGATAAATTGTAGATGTTAGATACTTACTATAGATACATGTGTTTTTCTTTTTATCATACTATATCATATAGACATATGATCATATATCATATACTGTAATTGTTTATATCTATTATTATCATACTATATCATACAAACTTCGAGGTTTCTTCCCTGAAAAATCGCTGAACTCGCGGTCGCCTTGCCAAAGGTCGTACCTGACGGCTGCAGCCAAAATAGAACATCTCATCCAATGGGCGGATGTTTGAACATCAAATAAATAATAAAGGATTTAAGCATGTCTAATTATGTTTTAACCAACATATTTTTTTTAGCATCATGAACTGTTGCCAGCTCAAGCAGCAGGGTTGCATGGACATGTCAGAAGGTCAGAAGGTACGGTAATAACAATTAGCAACTTGGGCAAACGAAAAAGGAACATGTCGGAGTGTTCCGCGGCAACAAGTGCCAGTCACTACCCTTGAAATTTCTTCCTCCTTGATCTTTGTTGTCCATGATGCAACCATTGTTGGTGTTGCTAGATTTCCCTAAAGTTCCTCTCCTACTCACATTGCTGGTGGTTGGACCTCAGGGTTTTTGGCTAACCTTGGAAATATCGAAGCAAGTCTTCCTAATCGTCTTTTCTATCCATATCTTTGTTTTTGCCGTCAAAACCATGTCAATATAGACAGAAGGGGCTAAATCCTGGAAACGACCAGACCATCTGACTCACTTCGATCATACCTGACCAGGCCCTGTCCTATTGTGTCCAAGATACGCCGGAAATTTGTATGCACAGTGTGTGTGTGTGTGTTTGTGCATGATATATGCGTATATATATATATATTCATATAATATATATTATTATGTATATATATATATTATTATATGTATATATATAGTATTATATTATATTATTTTATTTTATTTTATATTAAACTATATTATATTATATGCATATATACTACTATAAACTAACATACCCACACATCCAAAGCGCAAGTCATTTACAACCCATCTTTATACAAAGAGGATGATCCTATGGTTGATGTATGTGCCTGCATGGGCCTGTCTGAGAATAGCCAAAAATCCAGTGGTTTATCATCATGTCCTCGAAACCAATACTCCATTGCTACAAAGAAATACATCCGTATAATGTCATTGTAGATAAGTTGGACGTAAAATGCAATTCAGATGAGTTGGCTAAGTTGGCAACGTATTCCCCATTCAGTTGGTCAGTTGGTCAAATCCAAATCCCATCAATATCCTAGTCATCATCTCTTCGTTGTTTTGCTTAGGAAAATCATGTATCCAAGTTTTGTATGCAAACAAATCCTACATCTGAGCAGTGTTCAAAGCCCGCTACCCTTCAGAAACTACGCAGGGATTGTCCATAATCCCTCATAAATCAGGCAAGTTCATAACCCCCTATAACAACTAGTCGAGTATCAGAGTATCATTTATCAATCGTTTTTTTTTCCCATCGGCGCTTGAAACCGACGGTGAACTCCCCAGCCTTGATCTTGGGTTTGCTGGGGGCATAGAAAATACCCTCTGGTAAACTAACATACAGTAGCTATGGAAAATGGCCCATTTATAGTTGATTTTCCCATTCAAAATGGTGACTTTCCATAGTTATGTTAGTTTACCAGAGGGTAAACATATTTCTATGGTTTTCAATCGATTCCTTATGTGGAATCGAATCACGAATGGGAAAATGCCAATAGAATCCTCGACTTAGCAAATTGGTTGGTTAAATCTCCATAGATCTCCCTGTGTTGATCCCCATGTTTGATGGTTAATTCACCATTTTCATGGTTCATTTCTAAATTTGTTGATGGTTAATTCCTATATAATATATTTCCCAATTAATTCCCCATGTCTTCATGTGTAAGTCCATAATTTCTGGTAAAGTGGTAAAGTAAAACATAGTAAAACTATATAAATCATGACCAAAAACTAAATTTCTTACAGTAAATTTCTGGTACCAATTAATTTCTGGTCACCAAAAATCAATGCCGCGGCGCTGTTGACGGAGAAGGTCTTCCCCAACGCCCAGCTGCTCGAGGAACTGTGAATCCCAGAGAAACCCTCCTCCTTGGATCCAAGAAACCCTCCTCCTTTGGCCTCAAGTGGCCATTTGGTGCTAAGGATCGACGGACTTTTCCCAGAGACGATGAAAAACCACATCAAATGGGGGATACCGTATACGGTATACGGTATATATAGCCTACCAAAATAGGTGTTGAATCAGCAATGAGTTACACCCAACCCCCCAAACACACATATCAAACCCAATAGTAGCAGTGTCGAATATATATATATAAACAAAAACGCATGAAGGAACCTTGTACTACAGCTACTTCAATACCCAGAGGATCATTTTGTTTCGAGCTGGTCGGTGCAAACACAATGGTAAGTATATCTATCCACCGACAAATGCCACAAGCCGACTTACAACCACAATGATTGCACTACTGCCACCGCATTGCCGGGATTGCCACTTCGGGTTACCCGTTTTGGACCATCACCCGCCCCCCCCCCGCAATTGTTGCGCAAGGACAAAGCAAAGCATCGTTGTCGGTTAAAAGCATGTGGTTTCATGAAAACACCTTACAGTGTCATTCATTGAAACCATATTTTTTTCCGGAAAGATTAAAACATGTTCCTTTTTTGTCTTAGCCCAATAATTAGAATCATATCATTGACACTCCCACTCAACCTCCTTGTGCATTGGTTAACACTGGTTCTAGATATATTATTTCCATCGTATCATAGAATCACATCCCATCATATCCCGTTGATATCCCAATTAGCATGATCAATCCCCAGCGGTGCATATAATTGCTTGGTTAGGACCTCCATTAAACCCCACATAATACACTACAATTTCAGGTTGGTATGATCTGGTATGATATATTCCGTTAGATTCATTTGTATATATATATATATCTCCTCGCAAACATATCCCCAAACATCATATGGTTGCAACTCTATGTATATATATATATACATATTCCAATTATTCCAATGTATGTTATTTCTACACATGTATTGTAAACAAAATAAAAATACCTTCATATCCCATGAAATACATTCATTTTTGTACATCAACATGTTTGTCGTTTAGTACCAAAATTAATCTATTCCAAATAATCCAAAATTAGAACATGCTAGTATGAAAAACCTAGGTTTGCGGGATCTCCCATTTTAAGTAACCCCCATTTGTTGATGCACAAAGCCAGCGGCGATTGGCTAAATCTGCCATTTTTGTTGATTGACTCAAACCACAAATTCGCTATTGTTACCCTCTGGTAAACTAACATAACTATGGAAAATCACCATGTTTAATGGGTAAATCCACTATAAATAGCCATGTTCAATAGCTATGTTAAATTACCAGAGGGTACAGTAAATCCAACTATGGTTAAACATGGTTAAACCTCATGTTTGATGCTTAAATCCCATTTCCTTCTGGGTAGTTTTTGATACCCATTTGTGCTGATGAAATCTCCATGAATCACCGTTTTTGATGGGTAGACCAGAAGAATGTCCCTTGGTGATTCTTAAATATCCACTATCTGTGGATGGTTGCGAAATCCTGCACCAGTTGATAGGCGGTTTATCCGGCTTATCCTCATTTATAGGGTTTCAACCATCCCATTATATATGTGGATTATCCTCATTTATACCTAATTTTTCAACTTACCATTCCCATTATATAATAGTGGTCTACTGTGGTTTATCATACCCAAGATTTCAACATATTCACCATCCAATCATCTACACTTCCAATCGCCCAGCTGCCGGCTTCTCGCGCCGCCGCAGCTCGTGGCCTTTCCGATGTCTTCGACCTTCGCCGTCGCGGCCGTCGCGCTCGCGCCTCTCGCCGCACTCAGAAACGTGATGTTCACGCGGCTCGTAGCCGCTCGAGGCCAGGCGCAGCCGCAGCGTGGTGCCCATGATCCTTGGAGATCACATAGAAAAACAAGGTAACGCCGCCCGTAAAGACGCGGGTTTTCTTTTTAACTCATTTTTGTCGGATGTGCTCCAAGACAGGTGGCACAACTGTCCAAAGGTCTTTGCCATAATTGTTGTATCTGTATTGCCAGCTGTAAGTCCACTGCCAAAGACCTTACACGAACGTTAACATCACCCCACACACATCCCTGTAACAAACCCAAGCAACGTGATCGATGTAGTGCAGAAAGCGTGCAAGTTAACACAAATTTTAACATCACCCCACCCATCCCCGTACCCAACCCAAGCAACGTGATGGACGTAGCGTCCAGAAAGCGTGCAAGTTAACAAGAACGTTAACATCACCCCACCCAGACCCATACCCATATCCACGAGAAACATCGGACGTTAAAAAAACGCTAAAAGTCCCCGCGTCTTCATAGGCGGCGTTAGCAAAAACAAAGTGGATAGATACCCTCTGGTAAACTAACATAACTATGGAAAACCACTTTTTTTTAATGGTTAAATCAACTATATATAGACTATAAATTGCAATTCTTAGAATAGCTATGTTAAATTACCAGAGAGTATGTAGTACTTTGGGATTTATATATGTATTCTATGAATTGTAATACATAGATATATGTATATACACACCAAACATGTAAGGTGGGGAAGAAAATAAATATCCCTGGACCCTGGATAGCTAAGTTGGTTTAATGTTCATAACTATAGTAAACTAGTACAACTTCATCTGGAGTTTATGGCAATCATAACAGAAGGCTTCAGAAGTTAACGGGGGTTGTAAACCAATTTATAACTGGGGGAGGCACCGTGTTAAACATAGAGAACTATTACAGTCGAAAACTACCTTGGGGAAAATCAATCTGGAAAATTAGTTGCAGGTGAATTACTATAATCTATCCATAGAGAGAGAAATAGACATAGGGGGATATATCCAGAAAACAAAATCATGATCCAACCTGAAAAGTTCGACAGAAGCCAAGGCTGGACAGCTTCGGAGTCTCTGAAACGGCAGTCGCGGCAGGAAAAAAGACACAGCAACACAAGAAATAGACCAAAGTTAAAATCCAAGAGGTTCCAGAGGCGATTTGGGGATGAGTCCCCCAATCCTATCCTAACCACGATTTACAGATCCGCCGCGATGTGAGGTCGTTATAATAATTTATCTGAAAATCATAAATTATTGTGTATACATATATATATATATATACTCATGTGGTCAAGTAGTTTACTAGGTTTACTCCATCAACCCTGGCCCGTTGGAAGTGATAAGTACGAACTTCGTGGGGTACAACATGGGATGCCCTGAAGCATGGTAGAACATGCCGCCTGGGATCATCATGGACCTATCTGGAAAACATGGAGCATTTTTGTCGAAACTCTGGAAGATTGTAGAATATGTTTAACCAATCAACAACAAATACTTTAACCACTATAATTTTAACCAGTACTGGAGATAGATTTGCTTTTCTCCAGGATGTAATTACATCCTAAGAAAAAACCTAACAACGGGATCCACGAAACCACAGTTTCTGGGCAGGTGTTGAGCTTTTCACTGAAAAGACTGGCTAGAAAATTAGTTTGAGGGAAGCTTCGCAGGAAAACTCATTCTTGATGGTAAAACGCAGCCAGCCCTAGCCAATCCTTCAACGGAGGGGGTTTGTTGGTCACAGCTATCAACAAATATCGTAGGATCATTTGAAAGGAATGGTTTGTGTTCCAAACACTGTATAGACACCTGATTCAAAACACAGGAATCAGCATGAAAGAAGGAACAACATTTTGAGAATGTATAATGATTAAGAGAAAACATGTTGCCCTTCCATATATCAGTCATATTATATAACAAACAATGGAATGTTCAGCTTCCATATTTCCAGGATGCTTTTCCAGACAGCAGACCCTCAAAACGGCTGACCTTCCAGCCTTCCAGGATGGAAGCTCAATAAAGCATGGACGTGAATACCCAATCTTCAAACATTTGGGGGGTTCCTAGAAATGGGGATACACCCCAAAGTCACCATGGGTTTCAACACTTCAACAAGATCCAATGACTTGGATGAAAACTGGGGGTAGCCCTATGACTTAGGAAACCCCTATTTAAATATCATATGAAGTTGGTCAAGGAAAGGTCACATGTTTCCCATGTTCTTTCCATTCACCCATCTATACATATGAGATTTGATGGTTAAACCGTGTATATATATATAATCATATGTATATATATATATGGTTATATGTTTTCCATCAATTTTTAATTCTGCCCCATTACCCCATATCACATAATATAGCATTATAAAGCCCGGCTGTTGGCCAAGTAGCGCCATGGATTTCTTCAATGCGCCCTCTGTGGCCGTCAGCACATAGCGTTCCAAGCTGTCCATGGCAGCAGTGAGTTCATCGACCTGGAGGTGGCCACCCTTTGGAAGACTTTCCGCCGAAAATATGGAGATCTACCATCTGGTTATTTAACATAGCCATGGAAAATCCCTCATAAATGGAGGTTTTAATGGGAAAATCATCTATAAATGGGCCATTTTCCATGGCTATGTTAAATAACAAGAGGGTAAATATTAAAAACTGTGATTTAACCATGATCTATAGATGATCTATAGATGACTTATAGATGATTTACCCTCTGGCAAATTAACATAGACCCTGGCAAATTCAGGGTCTATGTTTATTTACCAGAGGGTATGATTTAATTATGCAAACTGGCGATTGAACCATCACAAAATAGTTCTATAGTGAGATATAATGGGGATATGATGGGGATGTATATAATCGCTGATATTATGAGAATACAATGGTATAGGACAAATCATATCATATCATATACATATACATATATTATCATAATATATAACATGTATATGTATACAAGGGATCATAATGTGGACATGGATTTTCATGTCCGTGTTATCGTGTTGAATATTAGATCAATAAATGATTACTGGCTGGGAACAGTGTTGAATATTGTTATATTATATTGGCAATTAATGAAATTACCAACTGGTGTCATCAAACGTGGCTGGGAAGTCCACCTTTTCAAAATGGAGGTTTACAGCTGGGAAAATCATCGAACCAAATGAGGGATTTTCCAGCAATTTGACTACCACATGGTACAGTACCCACAAAAATTTGAGATCTAGAACTGAGCATGACCTGCCGGTCGGTAGACAACTGTAGACTGTTCATTCTTGAACGGTTGTCATATACCCCATTACACCGCTACTGTGGCTAGGTGTATGACCCATATCACAAACAACGTGGACACCAACGATTCATCATGGATGTACATCCACACAAAACTCATAGAAATGTGAAGGAACGGGATTGCACTAATATTCTCAACATTTGATCTTACTTGAGCTGGAACGACCCTATTATTGGTGAAAAATCAGGAATCTGCTCTCGGTGCACCGGCTGATACAGTTTTGCAGGACTTTGCTGGTAAGCAAACAAACCAGCAACAAGATAAGAATGTGGGTCCAATGTGAGTGTCGTTCCAGCTAAAGATCAACACTTGCAGCATTGCTAGTCTTGCAGGATTCTTGTTTAGTTCAATCCATACCCAGAATTACATTAATTTAGGTATCTGAACATGGTTGACAAAGAATCAAACATCATATTGGGCTGGGTTTCTCTGAAAATAGGGTACACCCCAATCATCCACCAGGTTGAAAGCTAAGTTTCCCTATAAAACCTGCTGCATGTTGTGGGTAAATCCACCAGTTTTGGACTGGAAAACATCCCATGTTTGTTCCAGTTGTTGACTGCCAAGTTGGCCCTGGGCTTTCAGCTGTTCGCATCATATTTCGGAAAAAGATAAAAGAAACTGTCCCTGACTGCAACTGAGTATATTTACCTGAGGTAGTATGTTACCGTGTTTTTTTTAAGTATCCTCCGGGCCTCATCATAATATCGATGCAAAAGGCTCCCATGAAAAAACAAATATCTGAGCAATGGCCATTTCAGGGATCTAAACTAAAGTAGAGAGGTACCCAAAATATATAAGGCCTAAAGGCTAAGCGAATATTGCAAAAAAATGACCAAAAATATGGTCCCACGATATCTCCATCAGCCACCAAGAAGTTTGAGGCACCGCATGGAGCGAGGTCACTTTGACCTTCTTGGACAAATGCGGTTGTTCAACTCCCTCAGCTAGGGAGTCAGCCTCCGTCCTGACCAAATCTGCTAGCCAACTTCAGCATGGCGAATTCAATGGTCAGTACTGGTTCATATTGGGGAATAACATTGTCAATACTGGTGATTCATGGAATTGCGAACTGGTGTCGTCAAGCATGGCTAACTGGAAAATCCTCTATAAATTTAGGTTTATGGCTGGGAACATCACCTATAAATGGATGTTATTTCATCATATTCCAATGACCAGAATTTTGATATATTTTGATTGTCATCGATTGTCCATATCTACAAATGATGCCAACAGTGTCATCCCCACAGCATGGATGGTTTCTGACTAAATCAGAAGCCCAACATTGTGGCACGCAGGCGGCACGACAAAGAGGTGGGTGTGGCTGAAACCCAAATCCCATGCCTTAAATTGCCGTTAGGGGCATCCAGTTTTTGGACAACGCTCACCTTTCTGTTTGTGAGGTGTGTAATTGCTAAGCACGATCTTCGGTGTGGCGAACTTCTGCAAGAAAACCAAGAATCTGAGTTTTTGGCCTCCTCTTGGGCTTCCCAGCATGCGGCTTACACCACATATTACGGCAGGAAGCCTTTCCACTTTGAGAACGTTGCTTCCAACAGGGGAAATGCCTAGATAAAGAGTAATGTAATCAATTTTCTGCCTTGTGGGTAGAAAAAGTTCCCTAGAATTAATGGGTTGGAGCAACCGTTGACAGTAGGTGCTCTGTTTTTTGGGGGCATCTCCATAAGAGCCATCACATTTTATCTCAATAGGATTGACCATCCTGAAGGACAAGCTGTTTTAGTGGTAGAATGTTAAGCTGAGCGAGTTAAATTTTGATGGACAATTGGACAGTACAATAGATTCAGTAGATATTTGGTCAGTGAGCAAGTGCTCGGGATAGTTACCCCCTGGTAATATCTAAGTACCTTGACATAACCTGGGAACTCTACCATTTATAAATGATTTTGGTACATGTTCCATGGGAATTGTGACCAAGTTCTACCCAGCTGCTTCTGGTTACGGTACTACTCAATTGCCCTACTGATCCCTTCACACCCCCAAAAGGAAATTTACGTTAATGCCATGGGATTCCACTAGATCTCAGGGTTTGTAAAACATAGACGTCTGTAAATAATTTGGTCATGGAAGTCTGTCTGCTTTGACTTCAACCTCCTGTCAGCAAACATGGTAACGAGACTTTCAAGTGAAACATGCAGACTTTCCATTCTCCACATTTGATCACCTGAGTGTAGGTTTGTGGGATGAAGACCCCACTTGAAGCCCATGAAGTCCATTATTTTCCTTACGTAAAGGGTTGCAATTGTGGGTATATCAATCTATATCACACTACCCAATTCTATATTATACCCAATTATATCCAGTTACACACACTATTACAATGCCGATGTTTATTGTCTATGAGGAAAATATCGTTAAACATATTGCAATGTTATGAGTACTACATATTTCAATATCAGTTTCTACCCTAATGAATCGTAGCCACTAGATTTGACCATCAATTTCGGAAAACTGGTCGCTTTTGTCAAAGCCGTTTATAGAGGTCGTCGAAACCCATGGCTCCGCGGTCCTCAAATCTAACTTGGAACCATCCGAAGCCAAAGAACCTGGTGGACCAAGGTGGACTGGGCACTACCAGTGGTGTAAATCTATATGTACATATATATATATATATATACACAGATATATATATAGAGTTATATATATATATATATATATTTATAGTTATATATATATAGTTATATATAATTAAATAACTATTAAATATATATATATATATATAATTAAATCACTATTAAATATATATGTATAAGTGGATCCGAATCTATATGAATGGACTTACATGGCTATGTATAAATGGATATACCTGATACTGGATATAAATGAAATTGCAAAACATAAGTATCCGCAACTGGGTACTGATTGCGTAGCTACAGTGGGAGCTGCAAACATGAATCATCTAGCATTCATTCGATTTCATTTATCTCACTCCTCCATATGTGCTAGGATCTAGGGTCAAACCAGGGTGTATGGTTTATTGTCATCCGTCCCATGATGATGATTCTTACATCAGTGAGTGTAATATATATATATATACATACATACATATACACATAGATACACACATCCGTATTATTGAATTGCTGACCATCCCCCAATCCCCCATGGCTATGCAATCCCAATGATTTGATGACCATGGCATTTCTAGATTCCACGCATTGAGGCCTTAAAAAACGGCATGACTTGCACTGCCAAAAAAAAACGTGGTTCGCAACATTCAATGCGAGTAAAACATGAAATGTTGGGGCCACATAAGTTGAAAAACATAAAAATCAATGAACTAGTATCATGAGTTTTTCTCATTCATGAAATTTAAATATGTTCAGGCCTCATATTCAGATATGCAAGTATAGAACTGATATTGGGATACTATCCAAATATCACCCCGATCTATTTGTTATCCAAGTAGCCATCCTTTCCCTCCTCCCGGCCTATCGAACTTCTGGATTGACAGGATTGATCGGACTTTTGATGCTCCAAATTCTCAAAATCAGAGCCTCTACCTGAGAGCGTAATCTCCCTAAACTAAAATGGCATGTAAATGGGAGTTTCCTAAAATGGAGGTACCCCAATAGCTGGATAATTCATGATGGAAAATCCTATTAAAATTTGCTGATTTGGGGTATCCCCATTTTAGGAGACCACCAAATGGGAGGATCATCAAATCAAACTAACTGGTGGATCTTCCATTGGCATCTGTGGTGACCAACACAGGGTAGTTGAAGTAGCCGCTGGCTATGGCACTGACAGCCAGGACGCCGAGAAAAGTTGCTGACAAATGAAGTTGGTTCATGTGAAAAATCCCTTCGCCCTAATAGTTGCTGTAGACCCCAAAAAATAAACAATGACATCCTGATTTAATGCAAATCCATCCAAAATACCTAATTCCCCACCTGCCAGGTGAGGGTTGTTAGTTAGATTTTATCACAGTTGTTCTCCTCCTCCTTCTCCTCCTCGCTAGCTACCTTCCTCCTGCTCCTCCTGCTCCTCCTCCGCCAGCATCTCCTCCACCGCCTCTGCCTCCACTTCCACGTCCACTGTTGCCTTGCCAACTCTTCGCCAAGCTCTTCGCCAACGTCCGAGCTCAGTGTGCACCGCTGGACCTCAACCTGGGACCTTCCCAGCTCAGTGGGCACCGCTGGACCTCAACCTGGGTGGGCACCGCTGGACCTCAACCTGGGACCTGCCCAGCTCAGTGTGCACGGCTGGACCTCAACCTGGGACCTTCCCAGCTCAGTGTGCGCTGCTGGACCTCAACCTGGGACCTTCCCAGCTCAGTGTGCACCGCTGGGCCTCAACGACCAGATAGAATGCCAGAAGATATGCCAGATAGAGTGCCAGAAGATATGCCAGATAGAATGCTAGAAGATATGCCAGATAGAATGCCAGAAGGTATGCCAGATAGAATGTTAGAAGATATGCCAGATAGAATGCCAGAAGGTATGCCAGATAGAATGCCAGATAAAATGCCAGATAGAATGACAGAAGATATGCCAGAAGGTATGCCAGATAGAATGCCAGATAAAATGTCAGATAGAATGCCAGAAGATATGCCAGATAAAGTGCCAGAATGTTTGCCAGATAGAATGCCAGAAGATTTGAGTAGATAATATGCCAGAAGATATGCCAGATAGAATGCCAGAAGATGTGCCAGATAGAATGCCAGAAGATATGTCAGATAGAATGCCAGGAGATTTGCCAGTAACAAAATGTATAAATGTCATGGCGGGGATCACACGAAGTAAAGTAATTTTTTGGGCATCCCCGTCACCATCCCCCCAACAAACCCCAACTCAAGGGGCAGGGTCTATGTTGGTTGGGGGCTCACTATCTCAATGTGATGGGATTTTAATCCAACAAATGCAACCATCACTGAACCACGCTTTGAGGCCTGCTTGTCAATACTAGAAGGATGGGATTCCCAGTATGGGTTTGTCCATACGGTATATGTACGTATATATGTCAATACAGTCAATATATGTCAATATATATATATTTTTGATTGGTGGTCATACATGTTATATCCCACCATACCACCACTATATCCACATTATCCCTATCATTGCCCTATTAAACCGTCATCTGGCTGGCGGTTTCAAACCCCGAGGGATAATCATCACAAATGATGGTTGGGATCATCATCAGAAATAAGGTTGAACAAACATATAACCACCAACCAGATCATCATTGGCACTGTTGCCCTTTATACCCCTGGCTTAAATGGTTGAACCTCCATGAATGCTGTTTAAAACCTATCACGAACCACATCATTATCTTACCATCTTTGTTAATTTTATATGGATTTATGGTTAAAATGGCCACAGGTTTATCCCCATGGGAATGGACAAACAAAATCACAACCGGCCACAACCAATCGCAGCCCAGCGGCTCTCTGCGGCGGCTGCCAAGTTCTGTTGCAGCTGCTCCAAGTTACCACCACCTTCCTTGGGGGGCAGCCGCTGATCTGGGGATCCATGTGATCCACCAAGAATGGTGATGTGAACTGAGCAGCCCAACACATGGGTTTTTTTTAGAAACAGTAAAAACGATCCCCCAAAAAAGTATAAAAGCCTCAAAAGCATCAAAAACTGGAGATAGGATTTCTGGATTGCCGAGATTTGGAATGATACGCGTGGCAATCTGACCTGGTTTGCTGGATAGCCCTGTGTATTTATATGTAAATATTATATGTGTATATATATATATATGTAATTAACATATATATTGTATATATATATAAATTGTAAATATATATTTATATTGTGCATATACATATATGTAATACATACATATTATATATATTGCATATATATATACATATATATAGTGTATATATATACACACTGTAAATTATATACATATTGTATTGTATCTTATATAATCATTCATGGAGTAGTTACCAGTAGTACCGCACAAGGCGGTGGCGGAAGTTTCAAAAATAGGAAACCTATAGGAGAGGTTGGTTGTTGTGACTCAGGGATGGCAGAGCGAAGCCACTGATGGACTGAAAGGTGCTTGATCTCTCTCTCTCTCTCTTTTTTCTCTTTCTCTCTTTTTCTCTCTGTTTCTCTTTCTTTCTCTGATTATCTACTTACCTACCTACTGATCTATCTGTCTATCTATCTATTTATCTGTCTGTCTATCTCTCTATCTGTCTATCTAGCTGTCTAGTTTTCTAGCTATTTGTCTATCTATCTATCTTTCTATCTATCTATCTATCTCTCTCTCTCTCTCTCCATCTTTCTATCACTCAAAACTGTCTCTCTATCTATCTGTCTATCTGTCTATCTATCTGCCTATGTACCTATCTATCTATCTATCGATCGATCGAACGATCGATCTATCTATCAATCTATCTATTTATCTATCTATCTCTCTATCTGTCTATCTATCTATCTATCTATCTCTCTATCTGTCTATCTATCGATTTATCTCTCTATCTATCTGTCTATCTATCTGTCTATGTATCTATCTATCTTTCTATCGATCGATCTATCTATCTATCTATCTGTCTATGAAACTATCTATCTATCTATCTTTCTATCTATCTATCTATCTCTGTCTATCTGTCTATCTGCCAGATTTAAAACGAAGCTCTTCTGCGAGACTCTTCATTTTTTGAACTTAACAACATCAAAAACAGACGAATTCTGTGACACGTCTTTTATTTTTCAACCTAACAACGTCCAAAACCGCAGCAATTGTGTGGACCTCCTCAATGTTTGAACTTAACAACGTCAAAAACAAAGCAATTCTGCGAGACTTCCTTCGTAAATGGAAAGTTGAGTGCAGCGCTAGGAGCCTCGTGCCAATGCGTTTTGCGATTTTTCCAGTCCACCTGTGTAAAGTACTGCGCCTGCCACGAAAAATTGATGCCAGGTCATACGACGTGCCGCACCTGTCACGCAAAATCATCTCAGCAAACCTGAAGATCTGATGTTCCAAAATGCAACCCCTCTCAGGAAATCAGCGCCCTGACCTCCTAACATCTCTGATGAACATGTCTTTTGTACTGCGCCTGCCACGCGAAATGCACCTTTGAAGATCCTCTTCAAATGTCCCACGCCTGCCAGCGTTTTTGGACATGCTACAAAACCCTCACGTTTTGCTCACTTTTGCCAAGGTGCACAATCCCTTGCGCTTGCCACGCGAAAGCACATCTGAACGTCCAAAAGTGCTCCGTACCCGTCAGTCTTTTGCACTTTTGACTTCGAAATGTGCTTCGCGCCACAACGGCGTGCACTTTTTCGACATCTCAACTTCCAAAAGTGGTCCGACCATGGTGTGTTTTGTGCATTTTGACTTGGAAATGTGCTTCGCGCCACAACGGCGTGCACTTTTTCGACATCTCAATCTCAACTTCCAAAAGTGGTCCGACCATGGTGTGTTTTGTGCATTTTGACATGGAAATCCACTTCGCGCCACAACGGCGTGCACTTTTTCGACATCTCAACTTCCAAAAGTGGTCCGAGACCCAGGTGTTTTGCACCTTTTCACTTGGAAATGTGCTTCGCGCCACAACGGCGTGCAATTTTTCATCTCTCTTCTGGCCAGCTGGCTCCGCACCCGCCGCTTTAGCGAGGCTACTTTTCGACCCTCCGGAGCCACAAATCATTGGAAAAACACAGTGTTTCGCGACTTTCCTACCTTTTCGCGCATCTGCATCTTCTTTCCTCTGACTCTTTCTCTTCTACTCTTCTCTCTTCTAATCTTTCTCTTCTCTGTGCCTCTGCCCTGCTCTGCTTTTCATCTGTCCATATTGTCGGAAGTTTGACTTCTAAACTTCCTTCGATAATTTATGTGGAATTGTCGATATCATTCCCACTTTAGTGCGGATTAAAAACAAAACACACATACAGTGTATAATGATATGATGTATGTATCTATACTTCAGCACTATTATACAATCATAAGTATGCATAAGTATGTATATATATATACATATACATATGGATATGAGATATTCCAAATATATATATATGTATATATATATGTATTCCAAAGATATATATATATATATTATATAATTATATATAGATATGGATATTATATTTTCTATTCAAATTCCAGGATGGTTTTTCCAACCATTTGATCATGCCAAGAGTCGATCCTGTCCGACAACTCCTCGATACGATCTGAAATCGAGTTGAAACAGTCCTGGCGACGAAGATCAACATATTTTGGACATGTAGAGTCCCACGTATAAAACCCCACCAACATGTTGTTTTTTAACAAGCAAAACTGCAATTTCAGCATCAAAATCATGTTTAACCTAACATATGGCAAAACAATAGGATACAATAGGTAAAACGCGCATTTTCATATGGACGTCAACTCAAATCTAGACGTCAGGTGGTCGAGAACCATTATTATGACTCGCAACTTGCCGTCGGACAGCCATGACTATGAGTCTAAAATAAATTTGAACATGTTACACTTACCTCAGATTTACCTTTCTCTCTGAAGTATCAAGTTTTGGGGTGCCCTATTTGCAAACAAACCCAAATATAAAATATCAATGTAGATGGCTGAATCTCCCAAAGCGCAATTCGGTGGGTTGGTTGCTACCAGTAAGCACCCTGTGTTTGATTTGTACCCACATTGAACTTCCATTTTCGTGAGAATGAGCCGTATGTTTCATGCAGCAGGGGAAATTTTGGAGCACATGCACCTTGTAACAACGAGATATTCAACCATCACATATATGCACCAACCCATGCATATTATATATATATACACATACATACATATCAACAAATACATAGTAATGGTTTTGTTGATTTTTTGTTTTAACACATTAACTTGTCCAATCTCAAATCAAAAAATATCTCCACAGTTATAGTGGCAAATTAAAAATGACTGTCTATTGGCGCGTAAGATTTCCAGAAGGTAGATGTAAAATGTGTGGCAACAAAGATTCTAAACTTTGGGAAATCCCAATGATTCAACTGCGCTGTCATGCCACACCCAGGTCCTGACAGAAAACAAAGAGTTCTTCCTGCTGATTCATCGTTCGCCTTGCTGCCGCCCCCACGTTAGGTTTTCTAACTGTACTAATACCTATCTACCAACCCAACCATGAATCTATCTGATCATGTATCCATCTATATAAATCTAATAGCAACGTATAATCATTACACATAACACAATAACACAATACCTGTCATTACATATCTATCTACTCACCTATGTATCTATCACTCAATCTACTGTATCTATCTGTCTACCTATCGATCTATCTATCCACCTATTTACATAATTAAAGATCAATGTATCCATCTATCCATCTGTCGTCTATCCCTCTATCCATCTATTCATGTCTGAATCTTTCCATCTACACGACCCATTATCTATCCAACGTTCCATGCATCCATCCATAAATCTATCTATCTATCGTTCTATCTGTCGTTCTATCTATCTACCTGTTTATTCGTTTATTCACCCTTTCATCTATCCGTGTATCCGTCTAACCATTTATCCAATATATCCGTCTATCCATCCATCCACCTATCTGCTATCTATCTACCCATCTATCTACCTATAGTCAAAACATATGCATCACAATATATATATATACGTATATAATTGTGTGTATAGTATATATGTCTACGTGTATACATATGTAAATATTTATATATACATATGTATATAACTATATATATATATATATACATATCATATAACTATGAATATACACACACATGATCACATATGTATGTAATTGTATGTAATTATATGTGCATGTATATATTATGTACATACATGTGTATATTATGTACATACATGTGTATACACATATTATATATATATGTATATATATATATATATTATATTTAATGTATATTATATATATATGTTACGCGACATATCTTTGTAATATGTTTGTATATATTCAGCTTCATGCCTCACAAGGGGTTCTGCATTCAAATGTGGTTTCACAATTCCAGAAAATTCCATCGGCTCACCAGCTCATTTGCCACCAACGTGGTATGGATCCTGATTGGTCCAAGTCCACGCTTCAGTAAAGCTACTAAACATCACTTTTTGATGGACATCTCCATTATCTCCTCATATCTCCTCAATTTTTGCTGGTAAACCATCAATGTGCTCGCCCTGTAAGCATTACTCCCCATTCTCGCTGGTGAATATCACCGATTTGTTGGTGACATCGTCCCTCCGCCGAGTTGCTGTAAGTTGTACTTGATGAAACCTCGGACATTCGAGTAGACTTCGGCAGCCCCATGATCCACCGACTCACACAAGTTGTCATTCGGTATATTTAACCATCCATTTTTCGAGGAAAGGGAAACATTGCATATATTGCATATCCAAAAAATCATGGGCAATATATGGCAAAATATCATTGCGGCAGATGAAAAACAACATTTCGCACCAATCCAGTGGCTTTCTCCGGGATGGCTATGGGATGGCTATCCCCGGGCTGGAAGCCAATCCAATATCCCCTCGGTACACTGATGTTATGGTGAGGTCGTTCTCGGTTTCAGCTCACCTGGGTGACGTATTTCTCGGTGGTTGAAACTCCCATTTTTGCTACTAGAAAGCCTTTATCAAAGCAAGTGAGTTTGTCTGGAATAGAGTTGGAAAATTTTGATAAATATTGATGGTTGATCATCATGCCTCCTATTCAATGGCCATAAAATAAGGGTAGGATAAGTGACATTTTTGTCCTTTTGTTTTCAACCAATGCTTAAATAACCAAGAATGTTAACAATATGCCTATCCCATCCCGTCATACTGGTTGTTTAACAGGCATCCCTATGATGGGTTATCACACTCATAATCCAAAATAAACTGGGTAGGATAACCCCCCTTTCAAAACCAATCAACCAATCAGCTATCAGTTAGTTATACAAATGACATCCCCATGATTTTGATATGGAAACAAAATACCATCAAACCATTACAGTTGATGGTTAAACATGGTTAAACATGGTTAAACCATGTTGAACCCCAGTTTCAGATTCCATGAAACTTTATTCAACAAATCAACTATCAGTTATGTAAATTACATCAGAGAGAAAACCACCATCCGTCCCTGTCCATCCCTTTAAAATGCCGCGCCACGGGGGGCCGTCTTGGAGTCGTGGACCCAACGGCTCAAAGGTGCGATGAACTCCGTGGCATTGATGTAGCCTCGACCAAGAAACATGGGAAATCTATGGATATTGGATGAATTTTGCTGCCAAAATGTGCCAAATTCTCTGGAAAAATTAGCAACTATAGAGGGATTTAACCAAAGTGGATGGCAAACATACAAAATCTTGGTGCTTGACGAAGTGACATGTACGAAATTTGTTTATTTAATTCAATCACTAGAAGATGGATACATAACCGACTGACACAAACAAAATAAGGGGACTTGACTTAAACAGTACAATCAGTATCTCATTCACTTCATCACTACATCATATACTATGACTGAGAATTTGTATGAATTTGTAATATAAATCATATGAGTCACGGTACAGAAACATCAATTCAGCAAACTCGGACACTTACATCCACACTATCTCACACTCATTCAGCGTCAATGACAGTCCCTTACCACAGTTTTGTAAACTGTTCATATACCTCATGTTCTGTGGGTATCGTTTTATGTCAGTGTTCTGCCGAGGCGAATGCTGCGGTCAATGTCTCACGGCTCCGGGGACCATCCGACAGTTGGCAGCTCGAGACAAAAAAGAGTTCTGCCATTTGTCAGAAATGGTTCAGTCTCAAAATTTTGCGATTAACTTGAAATTTGATGGTTGATCAGATGATCATGTGTTTTTCCCGAGAGCGCCTGCGAAGGGTTCTTCGTAAAAAAGCAGCCGTTATACTAGATCTTCACACCTGCACACCTTCAGATCTAGATCTTCACACCTTCACACCTGCAGATCTAGACTTCACACCTTCACACCTGCAGATCTAGACTTCACACCTTCACACCTGCAGATCTAGATCTTCACACCTTCACACCTGCAGATCTAGATCTTCACACCCTCACATCTGCAGATCTAGATCTTCACACCTTCACACCTGCAGATCTAGATATACTAGATCTTCACACCTTCACACCTGCAGATCTAGATCTTCACACCTTCACACCTGCAGATCTAGACTTCACACCTTCACACCTGCAGATCTAGACTTCACACCTTCACACCTGCAGATCTAGATCTTCACACCTTCACACCTGCAGATCTAGATCTTCACACCTTCACACCTGCAGATCTAGATCTTCACACCCTCACATCTGCAGATCTTCACACCTCACATCTGCAGATCTACATCTTCACACCTTCACACCTGCAGATCTAGATCTTCACACCCTCACACCTGCAGATCTAGATCTTCACACCTTCACATCTGCAGATCTCTTCTCGCTCTTCTTCTATTCTCTCTTAAGGCGGGGGCGGTGCCGCCGGAGCGCCACGAAACGCAACCCTTTCGCACGAAATGGACGTTGGACGTCCAAGACCTAGGTAAAATTGCGATTTTGAAGCGTCCCCGGCAACCCTTTCGCACGAAATGGACGTTGGACGTCAAAAACTGAGGAAAAATTGCAATTTTTATTGGTCGCGCGCAACCCTTTCGCACGAAATGGACGTTGGACGTCAAAAACTGAGGAAAAATTGCAACTTTTATTGGTCGCGCGCAACCCTTTCGCACGAAATGGACGTTGGACGTCAAAAACTGAGGAAAAATTGCGACTTTGAGTTGGTCAATCGCAACCCTTTCGCACGAAATGGACGTTGGACGTCAAAAACTGAGGAAAAATTGCGACTTTGAGTTGTCAATCGCAACCCTTTCGCACGAAATGGACGTTGGACGTCAAAAACTGAGGAAAAATTGCGACTTTGAGTTGTCAATCGCAACCCTTACGCACGAAATGGACGTTGGACGTCAAAATCTCGTAAGGAAATCGTAACGCTTTCGTCTGTGTAAAAGCCTCTGTGTGTAAAAGCCTCTGTGTGTAAAAGTGTCTGTGTGTAAAAGTGTCTGTGTGTAAAAGCGTCTGTGTGTAAAAGCCTTTGTGTGTAAAAGCGTCTGTGTGTAAAAGCGTCTGTGTTTCAAAGTGTCTGTGTGTAAAAGCGTCTGTGTGTAAAACCGTCTGTGTGTAAAACCGTCTGTGTGTAAAAGCCTCTGTGTGTAAAAGCCTCTGTGTAAAAGCTTCTGTGTGTAAAAGTGTCTGTGTGTAAAAGTAAACGCTTCTGTGTGTGAAAGTGTTTGTGTGAAAAAGGGTCTGTGTGTAAAAGCGTCTGTGTGTAAAAGCGTCTGTGTGTAAAAGTGTCTGTGTGTAAAAGTGCCGTGTGTAAAAGCTTCGGTTGTGTGTAAAAGTCTGTGTGTTTGTGTGTAAAAGCGTGTCTGTGTGTAAAAGCTTCTGTGTGTAAAAGCGTCTGTTTGTAAAGGAGTCTGTGTGTAAAAGCTTCTGTGTGTAAAAGCGTCTGTGTGTAAAATCGTCTGTGTGTAAAAGCGTCTGTGTGTAAAAGCCTCTGTGTGTAAAAGCGTCTGTGTGTAAAAGCGTTTGTGTGTGAAAGTGTGTGTGTGTGTAAAAGCATCTGCGTGTAAAAGCGTTTGTGTGTAAAAGCGTCTGTGTGTAAAAGTGTCTGTGTGTAAAAGTTTCCGTGTGTAAAAGCCTCTCTGTGTAAAGGAGTCTGTGTGTAAAAGTGTCTGTGTGTAAAAGCGTCTGTGTGTAAAAGCGTTTGTGTGTAAAGGAGTCTCTTTGTAAAGGCTTCTGTGTGTAAAAGCCTCTGTGTGTGAAAGTGTTTGTGTGTAAAAGCGTCTGTGTGTAAAAGTCCCTGTGCAAGCATCTGTGTGTAAAAGCCTCTGTGTGTGTGTAAAAGAAAAGCGTGTGTGTAAAAGAAAAGCGTGTGTGTGTGTGTGTGTGCGTGTGTGTGTAAAAGCTTCTGTTGGTGAAAGTGTCTGTGTGTAAAAGTCTCTATGTTAAAGCTTCTGTGTGTAAGAGCGTCTGTGTGTAAAAGTGTCTGTGTGTAAAAGCTTCTGTGTGTAAAAGCGTCTGTGTGTAAAGGAGTCTGTGTGTAAAAGCTTCTGTGTAAGAGCGTCTGTGTGTAAAAGCTTCTGTGTGTAACAGCTTCTTTGTGTAAAAGTGTCTGTGTGTAAAAGTGTCTGTGTGTAAAAGGGTCTGTGTGTAAAAGCGTCTGTGTGTAAAAGCGTTTGTGTAAAAGTGTCTGTGTGAAAGTGTTTGTGTGCAAAAGCGTCTGTGTGTAAAAGCGTCTGTGTGTAAAAGCCTCTGTGTAGTAGCCTCTGTGTGTGAAAGTGTGTGTGTGTGTAAGTGTGTGTGTGTGTAAAAGCGTCTGTGTGCAAAAAGCGTCTGCGTGTAAAAGCTTCTGTGTGTAAAAGGGTCTGTGTGTAAAAGCGTCTGTGAGTAAAAGCGTCTGTGTGTAAAAGCGTCTGTGTGCAAAAGCCTCTGTGTGTAAAAGCGTCTGTGTGTAAAAGCGTTTGTGTGTGAAAGTGTGTGTGTGTAAAAGCATCTGCGTGTAAAAGCGTTTGTGTGTAAAAGCGTCTGTGTGTAAAGGAGTCTGTGTGTAAAAGCTTCTGTGTAAGAGCGTCTGTGTGTAAAAGCTTCTGTGTGTAACGGCTTCTTTGTGTAAAAGTGTCTGTGTGTAAAAGTGTCTGTGTGTAAAAGGGTCTGTGTGTAAAAGCGTCTGTGAGTAAAAGCGTCTGTGTGTAAAATCGTCTGTGTGTAAAAGCGTCTGTGTGTAAAAGCGTCTGTGTGTAAAAGCGCCTGTGTGTAAAAGCTTCTGTGTGTAAAAGCCTCTGTGTGTAAGAGCTTCTGTGTGTAAAAGCCTCTGTGTGTGAAAGTGTTTGTGTGTAAGAGCGTCTGTGTGTAAAAGCGTCTGTGTGTAAAAGCTTCTGTGTGTAAAAGCGTCTGTGTGTAAAGGAGTCTGTGTGTAAAAGCGCCTGTGTGTAAAAGCTTCTGTGTGTAAAAGCGTTTGTGTGTAAAAGCGTCTGTGTGTAAAGGAGTCTGTGTGTAAAAGCTTCTGTGTAAGAGCGTCTGTGTGTAAAAGTGTCTGTGTGTAAAAGCTTCTGTGTAAAAGCGTCTGTTTGTAAAGGAGTCTGTGTGTAAAAGCTTCTGTGTGTAAAAGCGTCTTTGTGTAAAAGCGTTTGTGTGTAAAAGCGTCTGTGTGTAAAAGTCTCTGTGTAAGCGTCTGTGTGTAAAAGCCTCTGTGTGTGAAAGTGTGTGTGTGTACAAGAAAAGCGTGTGTGTGTGTATGTGTGTGTGTGTGGGTGTAAAAGCTTCTGTGTGTAAAAGTCTCTGTTTAAGCGTCTGTGTGTAAAAGCCTCTGTGTGTGAAAGTGTGTGTGTGTGTAAAATAAAAGCGTGTGTGTGTGTGTTTGTGTGTAAAAGCTTCTGTGGGTAAAAGTGTCTGTGTGTAAAAGTGTCTGTGTGTAAAAGCGTCTGTGTGTAAAAGCGTCTGTGTGTAAAAGCCTCTGTGTGTAAAAGCGTCTGTGTGTAAAAGCGTTTGTGTGTGAAAGTGTGTGTGTGTGTAAAAGCATCTGCGTGTAAAAGCGTTTGTGTGTAAAAGCCTCTGTGTATGACACAGGTTATTTCATTTTATTATGGAAAATCCCACATAAATGGCCCAAAAAAGCTCGGTACCATGATGCCGTGCATGACACATGTTATTTCATTTTATTATGGAAAATCCCACATAAATGGCCCAAAAAGATCGGTACCATGATGCTGTAAATCACACATGTGACAAGACTTCACTAGTGAAATGTCTGCAAACGTTTGCACAAAAAAGGTCCAATACCATAATGCAGTAAATGACACGCGTTATCTCATTTTATTCTGGGAATATCCCACAGAAACTATCAAAAAAGCTCGGTACCATGATGCCGTGTATGACACATGTCATTTCATTTTAGTATGGAAAATCCCACATAAATGGCCCAAAAAAGCTCGGTACCATGATGCTGCGTATGACACATGTTATTTCATTTTATTATGGAAAATCCCACATAATTGGCCCAAAAAAGATCGGTACCATGATGCTGTAAATGACACATGTGACAATACTTCACTAGTGAAATGTCTGCAAACGTTTGCAACAGAGCTCGATGCCATCATGTGCTTGATGTCAAAAACAGAACAGTTTGAGTTCAGGACCATAAAATGTCATATAGAGACACTCTTCAAAAGCTTCTGTGTGTAAAAGCCTCTGTGTATGAAAGTGTGTGTGTGTGTGTAAAAGCATCTGCGTGTAAAAGCGTCTGTGTGTAAAAGCGTCTGTGTGTAAAAGGGTCTGTGTGTAAAAGGGTCTGTGTGTAAAAGCGTTTGTGTGTAAAAGTGTCTGTGTGTAAAAGCTTCTGTGTGTAAAAGCATCTGCGTGTAAAAGCTTCTGTGTGTAAAAGCGTCTGTGTGTAAAAGTCTCTGTGTGTAAACGCGTCTGAGAAAGCGTCTGTGTGTAAAGGAGTCTGTGTGTAAAAGCTTCTGTGTAAGAGCGTCTGCGTGTAAAAGTGTCTGTGTGTAAAAGCGTCTGTGTGTAAAAGTCTCTGTGTGTAAACGCCTCTGTGAAAGTGTTTGTGTGTAAAAGCGTCTGTGTGTAATTTCACAACTTTCCCCTCCATAGCTCATATCAAATTCACCAACCATTCACCGACTATTTTTTACGACTACCATACTCAGAGCTGCTTGAAGGACGTGTTTTTCGCTCTCGGGCCAACCGTCGTCTAGTTTCTTTTGGTTTCATATGAAGACAAAGCCGAAATAGGTGTCTATGGATGGACCCAATGCAGACATGCTTGGTGACTTCGTCTAACAAACCAAAGAAATTGCATAGGTGTGCCTGAGGGTCTTGTGGGGGATCAATTTGTATGTTTATGTATGTTTGATATTCGATTAAATAGTGGTTTATGTGCAACTAATACTTGCCACAACTATATCAGACTGAGTGATTCAGGTTCAGGAAATATCTCTATCTGATATCCAGGTTCCTCCAAATGGATGTGTATGCCATGATGGTCAAGAACTGGGGAACCCTGCTGTGGGTCCGAATCACATTTGCTACTGAATATACTGGTTGATTTTGGCTGTGTGTACCTTAAATATGTAAATTATGAGTAATTATGTATATATATATCATGATATTATATATATATATATATATGTACCTGTGCGTTTGCTGGTTCATTGGTTATATATGCCTATACTTCATAATATGTCAAATCAAAAGAAGATATTGAAATGTAACTACATATAATATCATATAGTTATGATAGTTGTTCAGCCCTTTTTTATGATACATACATACACAATAGGCTTGACACAACTCCCGTGTTTGGCATCTTTAACCACCTCAAGTCACATCGGCCTTGCTCGTGAATGTCAATCATCTCGAAGAGCCTGAGAAATCAAAACCAGCAATGATGACTTTCAGTGGGGCTGATCTACACGAACTGTTTTAAAGGACAGTGGGTTTCTCAAAATACAATAGAATAAATATGATATGTGTGTGTTTTCTTTTTCCAGTTTCCTGTACATTGTATATGTTCTCTTTCATGCCTTCTGGGGTGCACTCTTTGCCTGTCTTTCCCGCAATGTTGCCTGGTTTAATTGGACACCTACGGTGTGCCTGACCAACCCTGATAGTGACATGCGCGGATTTGCTTCATGGGGGCCTCTTTTTTATAATTTCTTTACCATTAGATTCCCCAGATGGGGAATCCACTATTTGGCAGAAACATTTTCAACTCTTTTTTATAATTTCTTTACCATTAGATTCCCCAGATGGGGAATCCACTATTTGGCAGAAACATTTTCAACAAAACCAGATATTCAATAATCAACCCAAGTTATGTTTCAACCAACATGAACTTTAGGCACTGCCCAACTCACACATGCATAGTTTTTAACCAACACAGTCAATGACGACACGAAACAACAACAAGACATGTAGCACTGGCTATGGTCCACAACATTATTCAGACTCATTGCCACCGAGCCAAATTCGCTATAAATGGATGATTTAATGCTAAGATCATCAGGGATTTTCCATTGATTTCCATTGCCATGTTTGATTGCCAGAAGGTACCTAAATTTCAGCTACGTACCATACGTAATGCCTATGCAAACTCTGAATATTCATCCCAAGAATATGGCTAATTAGTAACCAAACCGACCTAACCTTAGTACCTCAAGTTTAGGCAACTGAATGGACCATTGATCAAATCTGAAAGTTCCTGAATTCTCACGATGACACCGTTGATTACCGTTGACCTAATTAATTTCACTGGGAACATTGTCTTGAGATGGGATTGCGTATTAAAAAACACGGTTCACATTATTGCATCATCTTCTATCTCGCCAACAAACAAAACAGGAACACAAATCACTAAGACTTCAACTTGGTCACTTTTGGCATGGTCCCCGAAGTCAATACCTGGTTCAGTAGCAATACCTGGTTCAGTAGCAAGGTCCTGGGGATATACACCGTTACACCCCAGTTCCCATCTTTTTCCTCCACGTCATCCCAGGTGCCCTGGACCAAGTCACTGCTGCAAATCTGCCTCATCTATGTCCATCACCCGCAAGCGGGACTGAAACTCCGGGTCGCGTCGCGCCCCTTCCACCAGCTCCTGCGGCTGAAATGTGTTACTGTAAAATGAGCAATCGCATATGCGAGGAGGATTCTTTCAATTTCGGACAGAAACACCAAACATAGTCATTTAAATGTCATGTTTGTGTTGAACAACTCAGATTGGTGGTCTCTTGGCCACCAACTTGGTCTACAACCAACCCATGAAAATAGAAACCTTTGATTTGGCCGAATTTCTGCAACGATGTTCTCCCAACTGTTGGAATAACATCGCGTGTGCTGCCATGTATTGCTGATCGTGCCATGCATATTAAGGTACATTTGCACATTTATTTACATGATTTTACGTGTGCATATGCACATATATATATATACATATGATTATAAGTTAATACTTAGTATAATATGTTATAGTGTCTTACAATTGTATTTCATATACTTACATTTACCGGCCATCCTTGAATTTGCAGAATGTTACCTCCAGCTGAAATTTGTTAAAATCCAGGGTAAAAGTTCTTCTTGCCAAAGACTTGTACAAGTCCAGGGGGGAAGTTCCTTCAGCACAGCTTCTTGGGTTGTGTCTTTTCTTGGCTTTGCCCCCACCAAGTCACAGCAATTGAAACACTTGTGGGAGCACATGTGTAAAAAGTGCATCTATTATGACCTATCATGTATCATATCACCGCGTCAAGCTGGCGCACTGCACCGTGGAACATCCAAAAAGCAATCGGCTGCGCGCAAAACGTAACTGGCAATCGACCGGAAATTTGTTTACAACGACATTATATATATATATATACATACATATTTATGTATATACATATATATATATATATATATATGTATGTATATATAATTTAATATAGTACAGACATGTCACATGTACGGATTGGTAGTTAGGCGTCTACTGTAGTCCTCAAAGGTGACAAGGCCAGAACCATCTGCGTCCATTCGGTCAAAGACTTGTGTAGTCGCGCGCCGCATGCTGCCCATGCCCCGCCGCAAGCAGCAGAACACAGTGCATAGCAGCCCAAGGAAGCCACGCTTCAGCCTCAGCCAGCACCCGCAGGTGCCAAACGACGAGCAGCTTCAGCTGCCCGGATTGTGCCCATCTGCACCAAGAGATCCTTAGTGACTTGATGGGAGCTGCTCCAACCAATCCTGGAGGCGAGAGGGCACTCAGGCTGCGGAAGCAACCTCAAATGAGAAAAAGCCTGACAGCTCCACAAGACATGAATGACGCCAGGAACATCAAGCTGCAAACAATACGGACACTGCTGAACAGGAGCGACCCCTTGATGCAGTCTCTCAAAATCAAGTGAGACAGTTTGGAAACCTCCACAGGCAACAGAGACAACATGAGCATCACAATCTCTGAGAATAGATCTGACAGTTTTAATCAGAGGCTCGGAAATGATAAGATTGGTATCACGACCTATCCCACTATCAATCCTGGTGCGGTGCGACAACCACTGACGCACTTTTTTCAAACGCCAAGCGTCTCGAATGTGATGGAGGCATTTGTCAACTTCAGCCTTCACTGCCCCAAAATGAATGCAAGGGACATCCCCGCTCTGGCCGACAGCATTGCTATGAGCACACCAACCCAAGTCTTGCAGGATGCTATTGAGGCAAAACACCGTAGACTGGCTCCAGCGACAGTTCTCGCCCAAGCTGGCACAGTGACGTGCCCAGGCAAAACCCGAACTGATGGTGCGGAGGGCCCCATAGAAGGCCAGGTCGCAAGTGTGACCAAAGAAGAAAGCCCGCTTGAGGTCCATGGACGAGCGCCCTTTGACAAACCGGTTGTCACTTGTCGCCGCCTTGTAGTGGCGGAAGAAGCAGGCAATATCCTTCTGGGTCGGGCAGCGACCGTTTATCACATGGCCCCACACTGCTTTGGGCCCCAACACGGTGGCTGCCAAGCGACCTTTGAGGCGAGCACTCACAGGCAAACAAGCAATGCGCCTGGAACGACGAGCGACATCAAGCAACGTGTCCCTTTCACGGTCTGAGAGAGCACGTTCCTCTGGACCAAGCGTAGCCCCAAGGACCTGCATGGTGAAGCTGGCATTGGAGCTATAGTGGGTGTTATCCAGCTTTGCCAAAGCCTCAGGAGAGCGAGCCCAGATTTGACTCTTCTCCTCATTCGTGCGGAGCCGCAAAAAGGACTCCATGGTAGACCAAACGTTGTTGACCACATCAAGATCAGCAACAGTCGGGCACAAACAAGTCCTGTCGTCAATGTACGTGACCGTGAAGATGTCTGGGTGAAGAGCTTGCAGTTGGCGAAGCACAGGTGCCAAGATGACGGCCATGCCAAGAGGAGCAAAAGGATCACCTTGAAGCAAAGCTGGGCACTGGACTATAGACTTGTGTAGTCGCGCGCCGCATGCTGCCCATGCCCCGCCGCAAGCAGCAGAACACAGTGCATAGCAGCCCAAGGAAGCCACGCTTCAGCCTCAGCCAGCACCCGCAGGTGCCAAACGACGAGCAGCTTCAGCTGCCCGGATGTGCCCATCTGCACCAAGAGATCCTTAGTGACATGGGAGCTGCAACCAAGAAGATGAGAAAAAGCCTGACAGCTCCACAAGACATGAATGACGCCAGGAACATCAAGCTGCAAACAATACGGACACTGCTGAACAGGAGCGACCCCTTGATGCAGTCTCTCAAAATCAAGTGAGACAGTTTGGAACCCTCCACAGGCAACAGAGACAACATGAGCATCACAATCTCTGAGAATAGATCTGACAGTTTTAATCAGAGGCTCGGAAATGATAAGATTGGTATCACGACCTATCCCACTATCAATCCTGGTGCGGTGCGACAACCACTGACGCACTTTTTTCAAACGCCACGCGTCTCGAATGTGATGGAGGCATTTGTCAACTTCAGCCTTCACTGCCCCAAAATGAATGCAAGGGACATCCCCGCTCTGGCCGACAGCATTGCTATGAGCACACCAACCCAAGTCTTGCAGGATGCTATTGAGGCAAAACACCGTAGACTGGCTCCAGCGACAGTTCTCGCCCAAGCTGGCACAGTGACGTGCCCAGGCAAAACCCGAACTGATGGTGCGGAGGGCCCCATAGAAGGCCAGGTCGCAAGTGTGACCAAAGAAGAAAGCCCGCTTGAGGTCCATGGACGAGCGCCCTTTGACAAACCGGTTGTCACTTGTCGCCGCCTTGTAGTGGCGGAAGAAGCAGGCAATATCCTTCTGGGTCGGGCAGCGACCGTTGATCACATGGCCCCACACTGCTTTGGGCCCCAACACGGTGGCTGCCAAGCGACCTTTGAGGCGAGCACTCACAGGCAAACAAGCAATGCGCCTGGAACGACGAGCGACATCAAGCAACGTGTCCCTTTTTCGGTCAAAGACTTTCTGCAAAAACTTCCGGTCCTTTTCCTTGGAACAACAAAGATAAACGAATCGTGCTTGGAATCATGGGTAATCTACGCTGTAATGCATATATATATATATAAATTAATTATATTTAATATTAATTATAATATATATATGTGTACATTATATATATACATTATATAAAATGCGTATTTACACATATTAACACATATTAATACATGATTACTTAAGCATAATTACAAACTCATACTATGTCTATGGCATGTGAGTACTGATCAGACTGTATCAGACTGTGTGATGAAGCGGTCTTGAACAATACCGTCATTGCCTAACCGTAATCATTTGGAACATATATGTGAAAGATAGACCAAACATTGAGTTTCAAGGTGCCACATGACTAGAGGACCATGTTGCCATCATGGTGTGTCTCAGCAGGGTTTCACACCAGTGCCTCTGTAGTGCAAGGGTTTCCCACATGAAGTTCTTCCCTTTGAACCCTTGGAGTATAGAAGCATCCGATTATCCATCACCTCAATCCTTTTTCACATGCACATCTTGGACATGTCAGTATGTACATCTTCTGCGGGAAAGTCACCTGTTCAGCGCTAGAAGTTATATCCATAATCGTCTCCTTTGACTGCCGCCGATTTCATGACTCATTCGTGGAACGCATCCATGTCCCAAACGTCTCCAATCACTTGACCCAATCCCCATGTTTTTTGTTTTAGCCAGTAATATTTAATTTCCCGCGTGTTTCCCATGAAAATTGGGATTCGAAGTGCCAAACCAGCAATCATATGCATGCTTTTTCCATGTCTTTCCTATCTTTCCCTTTGAACATAAATTGGGATTTCTAACTGCCAAGTCCCACACAACGCCAGAGGCGACAGCGTCAATTCCCCTCAGACAAGTCTCGAAATCGTATTCCAATTCCTCCGCCAGATTCAAGATGTCCCGTTGCCGCGCCTCTGATGAATGCCCGTTGTCTTGGAAACACGCAAGAAACACCATATATTCTGGGGATATTCCCTGAAATTTTGTCCTGAAATTTGGGCCTTATATATGGTACCTCCAACTTAAGTTCCTGAAATGGCCCATGAAATATTCTCATGATAAGGAACTATAAATTATCCATAAACTATGATGAACGTGGTTGGTATATTGTGTTTCCTTGTTTAGCTTCGGAACAAATTTCAGTGCAGTTCGTACAGTTCAGGAAAGTCGTTTGCTCTGACAAGCGGCAACAGGAATTCACGAAGCATGGAGGTGAAACGAATGGAACATACTGGAAAAATATGAAACGATACGGTTCAGATAAGACAGCAAACGAGCAACTACACTAAGAAATCACCTAGAATTATTGCTTTCGCAATAGATCATCGGAGTCAGAAGCAGTTAGACATTGCACAAATTGAAAAAAAGAACAGATCGTTGATCAGACATCCACGCCACGCCTCTGCAAATGTGTCAACAACAACCTCAGCAACGGCGCCGCACCCATGGCTCCCAACAACTGCCATGGGATTAAATCATAGGGCATACCCCCAGCCAACCAAAAGATTAAACGTAAAAACTATGATGAACTAATTACTAAGTATCGAATTGTTGGGTGCGATATTTTCATATAGAAACTTAAATGAATCTGGCCACGCGCAAAAAAAGGTAGAAACTGAATCAGAATGAACATATTTTTGAACAATTGGCAATTGTGTACAGCAGGCAAATCACCTGTGTCACTGAATGGTGTAAAAACCGTACATGCCAAATTCCATATTGGTTCCCATGGGCATGCTATAGCTTCTACAAATCCTCATATCTGATCGTTATCGGTCATGTTCGCATGATGGAAGTCTCCTACTTAAACAACTGCAGTTCTATAATCCCCAAATCTCCCAGTCAACTCCTAGGCAGGAACCCATCGATATACGTATACGTTTATACTGTGTATATAATATATATATATATATTATATATATTATATATATTATATATATATTATATATTAAATATATTATATATATTATATTATATATAAAATATATTATATATATATCATATATTATATATATTATATGAGGAGAACTGTGTCAAAAAACAAATGTCTATCCAGGCAATCCAGACTTATACATCCCAAATCTGAAGAATCTTTACATGAAATTCATCATATTAATGTATACAAGATTATATAAGTGTACTTGTAGTAATCTAGTTCACTAAGTTCACTAACCTCAAAGTGGGGCCGTTGTCCATGATCATTTTCCACACCAAGCTCGAACCAATTTCAGTACCCCAAGGTGGGATGGCTTAACATCCAAAACGGGCCAAAACCTCAATGACTGCAGCCAGAATTACTGGATACTTATGTCACGCACCTAAAATCTGCATTTATCATGTATATGTAAATTCAAATACAGTATATAAAAACCATGTAAGATATATATATATATATATACATGCTTCAAATCCTGAATCTGATGCTTGACTCATCGTGGGGTTTGACCCCAACAAGGTGATCCCCCCAGCTCTCCACATAACATTCCCCGCCAAATGGTTATTACCCCCATGAGAATCCCAAGAAATGTTATAAGTGGTTGATTAACTTTGGATAGCGGGTTAATCTGTATATTTATGAAAAAAAACATAACCCTTTAAATGCTTGATGAACTCACTCTGGCTGATCATCATTTTGTACTACCATTACTATTAATCAATATTTATCTTAGTGCTTAGTATCCATTAATTGAGTCTCTCTCATTAATTTCATAAATCATGATTAATATCCCCATTATTATACATTACTCCACTCTTTCTCCATTAGTTGCATGTTTTTGTTTTCCCATCATCTCTGCATCTGACAGCCCTACTGTCCCCCTCCAAGCAACTGCCACAATGAGATTCAGCACGCCAAAGACCTAAAGAGGGGATCCGTGGCGCGACGCCACGCCATCCCCTGCAAAATGGCATTTAACTAATCCAAAATGGGGATCTTTGTGGATTTAATATAATTTGATCGACAAAAATGATATATATATATATATGATATCATGGGAATATGCTGGGAACTTGGATGTGCATCACAGGAATCGGAAGTGATTCATAACATTTCATAAGCGTCAAATGACCAAATTGTGTATAGGCTATGGGATGGGATGCACCCCCAAACAAAAAGTATACTGTAATATATGGTAAGACCAGTAGCGACATGTAGCGGCCTCCGGTTTTTTTTGTGGTATGGATTGAAAACACCCCATTTCTATGGTCCCAATTATGAGGAAATTCCCTACATCACCATGGTTTCGTTTCGGGGGTGTTTAATATTAGGGGGAAGGGATTAGTTCATCTTCAACCATATCATAGAAAAGGTAACCAAGTAGATCAACGAATGTGGGGATATCCACCAACATGGGAAATACATGGAATATGCACGCCGATACTGTGGAGAACAAATGCTAGAGTTGCCCGAAATGTGGAAACACCATGTGGTAAATGTCAAATTGTTGCGTGTTGGCCGTGATGAACTAAATATGGTCGATTAGAATGTTCAATGTTTCCATATTTTTCCCCGGAAAACGTTCATTTCCCTCGCATGAATAACACGTACACATGGATTAAGTGGGACCACGAACCGAGTCAAGCGAGCAACCGAGTTTGCACAACAGGGCGATATATTTAATGTCATTTATGGACATGAAATAACTTATTGGTCCAGAAAAACTGGTTGGTGGTTTTAACCATCTTGAAAGGATTATCCCATACCACCAACCAGAAAATGTCCATAGATTATATGAAAATGTTTCTACAAAGAATTTCTTATGGATGTGTTTGAAAATAGCTTCTAGGGCCTAGATGTTAGGGCACCAAGATCTTTTCACAATTATTTCATGTACATGAATGAGGGTATTCCATTTCTGGACAAACCGATATGTTTGGTCAGCCCGCCATATGATGAGGGATTTAAAGTTGTTTCTTTTTTTATGGCTGTATTAACCCCTATTCATCTTAGTATGGCAATCCTCCCGTATGTGGTTATGTCATCCATCCCAGAATGGGAATCCATATGGGTACATTAACTTGTCGATGGATTGATAACCCCTGTGGGAAATGTTGACCCTGGCGCCGCAAAGGGTCCCAACACCGCCGCCCGGAATCTTTCGACCCAAGTTGCCAGGGTGACTTGAGACCCAATCTGAGCAGCAGATTTTTTTGAGCTATCTCGTGGTATGTCTCTTGGGATTCCAGGTTGAAATTAAATTAATTATGTAAATCCAATTGACATGGTGTAAACAAAAAACAATTTGTCTCAGAAAAAACATATCGTTTTCTAAACTAAATCCTCAATCTCGCTGGTTTGTTGATTGTTTTAAGCTGGACACCCACACATGTAAATAGTTAACTACTGGCTTGGTGGTTGGGACAAGTGATGCGCATGACATGCGTAATTTGATAAACCCAACAAAAACGATCCCTTCATATTGAATAATACCTTAATATTGCACCCCAAAATGAATAGATCTAAGGGGGGTAATCAATACTAGGGGGAATTCTGAGTACTAGACATCGGTGACCCTTCCAGTTTTCAGAAAAAATACACCTACTTGGCACAGCTACTTGGATGGCCATCCTGACCAGTTCCCAGCACCTCCGAAAGCCCCGAAACTGATGAAATCCCCATTGCGTAAAGTGAGGAGACCCCTCAACATTGATTTCCCCTTACCCAAATTAAACATGGTTAATTTTGGATGATTTTGGAGTCCCGGCCTTTAGGAAACCACCAAGTATCCAATATCAAGGAATATCATATCAAGTTGGTTATTTGTCCGATGCGTATCCCATAAACTCACCATTCAAATCCCAATCAAACACCCCTGCTATCTGTTCTTGGCAAAGTCCATGAAAATCCATAAACTAACTACGGGTACATCCGGCGAAATCCAATGAAATCCCGTAAAAATCACCATTAAAAACCAACTCAGTTCATTGCTAAATCCTGTTCACAACAACATCACCCCCCCCTTTCATGGCTAAATTGCATCAGATCCCATAAAAATCACCGTAAAATCACGATCTTTCGTGGCTAACTCCGCTAAAACACATATCTGGTTGGTGGTTTCAACCCCTCTGAAAAATATGAAAGTCAGTTGGGATTATTATTCCCAATATATGGAAAAATAAAAAATGTTCCAAACGACCAACCAGATATGTTGTTTCTTCTTTCTCCCACCGCCACCGGGGCGCAAAGATAAAGGCTGTGGCCGGGTACGCTTGGATCACCGGCACAGCAATGAGCCCCCAGCTGTCCCCAGCGATGACCTAAAAAAGGTCAGGGAACCATGAAACATGGGAAAAAACATGGGATTTCACCCGCAAAAGTGGTGATTTAACCGATTTAACCAACAAAGATGGGACTTTACCAATCAAACATGGTGATTGAAACACCAAAAATGTTTTCGTTCTTTAATAAAATGAGTTAACCAACAAACATGGTGAAACCCGGTGATTTAGTTGACGAATATGGAGATTAAGTGTGATTCAACCATGAAAAACGATGGGGATCTGCATGAGATCAACAATCGTGAAATATTGTAAGTGATGTGTTCATCAATGTTCATCAATAATAAACCGTATTCAATCAAAAAACACGTTCATTAACAAACAATGAGCATCATATTTGACTAACACTGTGATTTCATCCACTAAAAATGGAACACAGATAAGGTGTTAGCCGGCAAACATATGGATTTTGACCAACGAAACAAAGGAGATTGCGAGCTAATGATTTTGACCAACACACATGCAGATTTTGACCAGCTCAAGAATCGATTTTGGCCAAGAAAACATGGACTTCCCCCAACATACAATGTGGTTTGACAAACCACACTGGGGATCTAATTCACGAATGACCGCCAAAGACCAAGTACAAATCAAAATGCTAACCAATCAGCGTTGAGGGAAAACCATGCGTACATTGGGATAATGTTGTTTCATAAATACAAGTACGTTCTGATGGGTAACGCAGTAACACAATGATACGTAGGAATGCGCACATATACATAAATCTGTATGAATATAGGCATAAAGGTAGAACATGGCAATTTTAGTCAAATAAACAAAGATGGAAAGGACATTAAGGATATCACCGCTTCATGCTGTACATACCAGGTCCTAGGTATGCATCAACGATGTCCTGAAGAACGACTATTGTACAGTCAATGGATTGGTTTGGACCATTTTACAGAAACCATGCTTTGAGTACGCCATATCCAATTAATTGTGTTTTTTGTCTTTCAACATTTTATACATGTATTGCCATGTTTCCGTTTATTCAGTGACATCTTAGTGTTTTGTGGTTATTTTGAAATATCTATCAACAACAGATATTTTTAATCGTTTATGTTATGTCATATATTGTGTTAATTACATCCCCCCAAAATCGTCATATCCAGAAGGTCAACATGGCCAGTTCTGCATTCCCAGTGACAGTCTTGAAGAGGAGCAAGTTGGCATTCATTACAGATCCAGCGGCGGTTTGGCACTGAACACAATCCTCAAATCGCGCATTGCCAGTCTTTCCTTGAAGACTTGTCTGGCAAACACCTACTTAGGTACCAAATTGTCTTGGAGTTTCATATTTTTCTTGGGCTGGGGGTAGAATATACTGTAGAGTAAATTACTGGTTTGAGTTGGCTAAATAAGAGCGGTCATTGGAGATGTCGTTGCCCATTGTGGGCCAAGGTGACAACTACAATGTACATTGTAGTTATATAAATAGAACATTTCGCTACCCTTAACTACGTACAATAATATAGATCTTGGACCCTGTGCACGACATGTTCGGGTGGGTGGTTTCTCTTTCAAGGGTGCGACTATTTTGGACACCGCGCGATAGAAATCATTTTCCGTTCATATTGTTTCTTAATCAGTTATCTTCTTACATCCAATGACATCCCAAAAACATACTCCCGATATTTCAACATAATATATTCAATTAGCTTTATGGAGAATGGCCCATCTATAGATGATTTCGCTAACAATTTGATGGTTTTCCACAGCGCGGTAAGGAACCCCTTTTTTCAAGACATACCTGCGTGTTCCAAGAGTCTTAGGGTGGAAACAAATCGGACAAATCAATGCTCACAACAACTTATGGATTCTTTCCCCACCAGGTGAGGGTCTCTCGATTTTCAACAAGACATCCCATCGGACACGGACCCACGGACAGAGAAAAGTCCAAGCTCTCTGGCTCTGCCGGACCCGGAACACTATGCCAAAAGGGAGAGAAAATCTCAGAATATATCGAGATAAACTTAGTAACTATGTCATACATGGCGGATATAGAATGTCAGGTAGCATGCCAGATAATATCTGATAAAATGTTTCAAGATAAATGTCAGATAAAATGCAAGAATATGTCAGCTAAAAAACGTGTCAAAATACATGTCACGTAGAATGTCAGATAGAACGGTTGATAGAATGTCAGAATATGTGTCAGATAGAACGTCAGAATATATGTGAGATAAACGTCCAGATGGCATGCCCGTAATTATGTCAGATAAGATGTTAGATAACATCACAGGATTTATACCATTTTGGGGATCACACACACAATTTTAATAATAAAAACAAAACAATAACAATAATCATAGATTAATATTATTTTTTCGCTAATGGATTAATTATCCAGTGTTAAAGTTTGAGGTATTCAAAAATTTCACCCGCAGATCGCCAAACATGCCCCAACCCTCCAAAACCAATTCTTCAGTTCCTTGCAAAGTGTTATGATTGCTGCGTCAAGGTTTTTACATGTTTGATAGATAATATTGGATATGTGTTTTTCGTTCCCAGTGCGTCATCCCATCCAAATCAAGAAAAACCTAGCCTATAATTATATATTTACACCCTCCCCTCCGGCAATTCAACAGCTGGCCACGGAAACTCAGCACTTTGGTAGATGCACCCATGAAAAGGAGAAATTATTTTTGCCCATGAAACATGCCAATTTTCCATGACAAACTGTTAGAAAAACATGAGGTAGCCGGAGTTTCCAGCGCGACCCATCGTGTCCGAGGTGCATCAAACAGTCCAGGTTCGCTGATGATTGGATGCACCACCTTTCAGGAGAATGGTTTTCATCAACCACATTTTTTTTGCCCAAATGCTGGTGGTTAAAAGCGCCAATCTCGCAAGAAAAACACACATACAAAACGAAAGGGCAGAAACCCAACCATCTGGTTGAAAAAATGCCGTGCTGAACTTCAGATTGAATGAGAGTGCGAAAACATGTGAAGGGCTTCCTCCTGTTGACATGTTCAAAGTTTTCCTGGGGAGAAATCCAGGAGGGTGAAAAACCAAATGTTCACCACCACCATCATCATCATCATCATCATCATGGATGATATCATCGTTGTCATCATTTTGTCATCATCAGCATCATCATCATCATCATCATCATCATCATCATAATGATCATCGTCGTCATCATCAGCATCATCAGCATCATCAGCATCATCAGCATCATCAGCATCATCATCATCACCATCATCATCACCATCATCATCATCATCATCATAATCATCATCGTCGTCATCATCGTCGTCATCATCAGCATCATCAGCATCATCAGCATCATCAGCATCATCAGCATCACCATCACCATCACCATCACCATCATCATCATCATCATCACCATCATCAAAATAATCATCATCGTCGTCATTATGAGCATCATCAGCATCATCAGCATCATCAGCATCATCATCATCACCATCATCATTATGATCATCACCATCATCATCATCATCATCACCATCATCATCATCATCATTGTCGTCATTATCAGCATCATCAGCATCATCAGCATCATCAGCATCACGAGCATCATCAGCATCACCATCACCATCATCATCATCATCATCATCACCATCACCACCAACAACAACATCATCATCATCATCATCATCATCATCATCATCATGATCATAGGATATCATAGGCATCAGCATCAGCATCGACATCAAGATCTCCAAAAGCATCATCCAGGTGTGTCTTTGCAACAGACACAGCTTCTTTTCTTCATGCGCGGGCTGCCAGTTTACCAATCTTACGCAACGCAGCATCTATTTCCATGTCCTGCGCAAGATGGAAATATCTACACTAGCCTACCGTAGCATCCAGCATGTGTGCAAATGCAAATGAAAGTACACAGTAGCGTAGCATCCAGCATGTGCACACTTGCAAGCGAACGGAAGCATAGCATCGAGCATGAACATACAGTAGAGTAGCAGCGAGCAGGTGGGGCGACCCCACCCCACCCCACAGTTATGATGATCCAAGCATAGAGAATGTGACAACAGTCGTGAGCCTCTCAGAGCCCCGGCACCAAAAACACAACTGTCGGACAACGGTCACTCTCAAGATGCACAATAGCTATGATATGATGTGACAAAGCAAAATCATGCTGATTCATACTCATTTTTTTCATGCCTCGATTTGCAAATAGGATCTTTCTCGGTCAATATATGTCAAACTCTTGCCCTACCAAACTCAACACTTTGTTTAGTGGAATTCTGCCAGCCAAGGAATTTTGAGTGTGTCGCGATTGTCGACACGGTATACACACACACAAAAAAAAAAACGCAACCACTTCCGGTCCCACCTCAACCATGAACATGGCCCACACACTCATTATGAAGAAGCAAAATACAGACGACCACACCAAAGCTTTCAAACCTCAGGTTTTCTGAGTGCTTGGATTCTGGATGATTCTGGTTCATGCAATTCATGGACCACTCAAAGGTAAATCATGACCTACAAGGTACAAACTCATATGGTTCAAAATCGGGGCACCCAACTCTATACCCGGAGTCTGAAACATGTGTGCCCTTGATGTGGGATGCTAAAAAAATGGGGTCCGATATAAGTGGACTGCACAAAAAGCCCAGGTCAAACAAGCAGCTAGAAACGCCACATAAAAAAAAGGTCTCATTTTGTAGTTTATGTACAAACCTCTAGTTTACTCAGTAAAACATGGTCTCAGATTCGCTCCTCATTCTCTTGCTGCAATGAAAAATCAGCTCTTACTTGTTAATATCCCACAACTAGCCACTATTTCTGCCTTGCATTCCCATTTTATCAGCTGAAATCCTTGTGTTTGGATTGCATAACACCCACCTGCTTTGTGCATCAAGATCCAACGCTTGATGGTCTCCGTCACTCTTTCGGCCCAGCAACAGGTGGCCATCATCGTCACGAGCTTTTGCAGTTCACGCAGCGCGCGCGTCTTTCGCAAGAGCCGCATTAAACGCACCTGATGCGGAAAAAAAAACAGTGTATTTCTTGGGGGAAATTTAATCTTTGAAGTCTAACCTGAGGGTGTCGGTAAGTGGGGGATGCCACCACAATTTCCGTTCAAGAAGGAATAGGATGGTCTACCACTCGTCGGAACTTTGGGTACTCTTTTGCAAGAGAGGCCCATGTTGGACACCCACCATTCGAAACATATTCTGTGGTATTTCAAAGTCAATTGGCAGTCGAAACTAAATTTCCATACCCGAACCACTGGGATAAGCAACAGCACAGCAAAAAGTCAGGCATCAATAACTTGGATCAAGACATCACACCTAATCTATTTGAGAAAAAAACCATTCAACCGGAATTACAGGGGAAATCTGACCGAAGTGACTGCAAACATAGCCCCATATAACCCAATATTCATATATAATCATATAGTCACATTTTTCCATGTTTCCGCAATTTGCAGGAAATAGACATAAACACTGATTGATACATCCAATAATCCGCCTAGAACAAGTCACCGGAACTAACACATGGGATCCATGAACTAAAGCTATCTAAAGGTCTTGAGATCACACACGCACCACTTGCTGGGGGTATATCCTTTTTCACCCACCATTTTTTCTGCTGGCCTTGGATTACCCATCACGGATTAAACTACAATGTATATAACAAGTTCATTTTTTAAAATGTGTGCTATTATTCCTATCAACTCAGCCACAGCCAACCACCATGTGCCCGTTATACTCCCATCTGTGGAGGTTGCCTCAAATTTTGCAAGTCCATCGGCTCCAAATCCCATGTTTTATCACGATTTCCCTGGCTCAAATTTTTAGGATATCCCAATTTTTGAGACAACCCATATCTTATTGGCTGCTGTTCCCGGGGGCAATTGGGCACTGTTCGTTGAGCCAGAGGCGCAATGCGTGCTAGGCGGAAGGCACGAAACATGCCCATGCTCAGGACCAAATCGTTGTCGGCAAAAAGGGTCCTTTAGAAGGATCGGTGTTCTTCAAAACAAGAATGATCGCCACCGAGAATATACAACCATCGGCCTCCCTGTCTGCAAACATAAACAGTAGAGAACATATACATATAAATATCATAAATATACAAAGGTGCAACTTAACACGTGCATGGTCACTCAACATGTAAAACAAAAACACGAATACCAACATAGGTGTATTTGTCTTGATTCTCATTATCGACATACCAGCGTCCACATGACCTTCGTTATGAAAATTGCCATCGTCGTCCAAACAGATGTCAAAACATAGATTCATGGTGGAGAGCATCAGCATCAGCAAAAGCATTGCCAGCATCATGAGCGAAAACGATCGAAAAGTCACCGTCGTCACGCTTTCTCAAAGTCCTGATTTGGACATTAACCACTTCGGCTTTAAGCGGTTTGATGTTCTGCATGGTGCACAATGGCCGCCAGATTCCAAAAATGAAACGCAATCCAGCTTAAAATGTGGGTTTCTCGGCTCAGTTTCTTTACTATGCATCCTGTCCAGGTGCATGTTCAAAAGGAGGATTGTGTCCAGGGTCTTTTCTGGGAAACAAGCCAAGGGCAGGCGTGACCCCTGAAGTTGCAAGGTGGACAGGTGCACTAGTTCACCATCTAAAATCTATCAGCCCTGTTATACATGCGAATTTTAAATTTCCTTGTGTGGTCGGTGGCCACTTCCGGTCTTGAAACAGACCTGGGCCATCACCTGAAAGCAATGGGCCAATGAACAATCCAAGTTGCAACCAAGTCTAATATGCGCATGCTTCTTGAATAGTTTCATGCTCAAGATTTTTTGCTTGCCCTACAAGAAGGCTTTGCAAGCCGAACTTGCGCGTGAACACATGCTATTAGGATCTCTTGGGCTCTTGGGGGCATCGCCGCGCAGCTGGCGTCAAGGGTCTGCAGCCAGCAGGTTAGGGTGAAACGCAACCAGTGCCATGAGAGTGGTTCATCCTTCATTGCGCCAGTCGCGTTGATGCGCTTGATCCAGGACGCGCTCATGGAAAGAGCATTGAACAACTTTGCCCGAAAACAAAGTTTCTGGACCTCTGTCCGCAGTTGCGTCTGCCAGAGATTTGTGTTCATACCTTCCTGCTACCTGGTCAGCACACGACGAGAGCTGCGGTTGCGGGCTTTTCGTCCAATTGTGTGGCTTTGCTATATTGATCTTCTAGCAGCATTGCAGCCTCACTATAGCTTCCGCAAATAACGACCACTGTTTTGCAAAGGAGCCACAGGAGCGTCACTTTCGTATATTGCCATCCACCACCCCCACACTGTTTGGGATTTCTTGCCGGTGTAATTTTATGCATCGGACTCAGCATCGCACATAAGGTCTTGGAAGGCTGCTTTGGTCACCTCCTCCAATTTTTGCTCATGGTCTTTTCAAATCTTGAGGCTCAGCTGCCTGTTTCAGTGCTGCCGCAGCATACTTGAAGTCGTCCAAGCTCACTCGAGGTGTGTCACACTTGTCAGGATGGTTCTTCAGCAGCTGACAAAACAGTGGTTGTGATGCCTTGCATGCACTCAATCCCCAAAAATTCCACGGCCTTTGGGATTTGGTTGTGTTTTTTGGGGGTAGCGCCATTTAGCTGTGAAGGAAGTTTCAGATGTATCAGCGTAGCATATCCCCAATGTTTCCAAAATTGTGGTGCCAAGAACCTGATTGTAGTTGGATAAAATCCCCAGCTGCTGTTGGCAAATAACTGACAATATCTTACAATGGTTCTTCACCCTCGCAAAGTTCGCCAGCATCGAGGATCAGCAGAAATTCCCCATAGCCGCACATAATAATCACCACCTGAGATGCAGCTGACAAACCTCACTGAAATATGTCAGATTTGATTCCTTGATCTGGGTGACTACCGACTGTATATATAAACATTCTGCCTCTCTGGATCTATTGTATATTTGCATATGATGAAGCAGTTGTGCTTTCCAGCTACTTGGGCTACTTGGTTGCTCGCAATTTGCAACTATAGTTCTAGTGATCGTTCGCACCCGACACGATTGAGTAAAAATTCATGCCGTTTGGTTGTGACATTCTGGTAGCTTCTCCACAGTTGGCAGTCCTACATCCGACATATCTGCAAGTTATTACAGGACACAGGGTCCAAACATCTGGATATTTTCAGTATCCAATATGAATTGATCTAGCTGTGTGCGTTTAAACTATAGTTCAAGACAATTGTCAATTCAAGCAAATTGATTGACCAAAACCAATTTTACTGTCCAAGCTTCCCCTCACAATGGATAGTTAAACAACAAACATGCACTATTGTCCGTTGGTACCCCATTTTGGGTGCCTTTTGACACAGCAACCGTTGTTGCCATCGGCCAGGTGACATCCAGAATCATAGTCCAATCCATGAAGATTTCCCGTCCTGCGAGAGTCAGCAAAATAGGGACCTCCGATAGATAAAGAGAGAGAGAGAGACCATTTGAGGATCCAGATTTCAAATGAGATGGATAGATGATTCATACTGGTGATATCTCCAAAATAGATAGATAGGTAAAGCACCAGGTGATTCATTCTATTTTGATCTATTTTGTGGATTGATGATGCCACATCTGGTTGGCGATAGTACCCGCAAATCTGTTGACTGCCTGTGAGGATGGGCTCACCCTACTCCAAGATCGCTCGTTTGTTCATGTGTAACAAACTATGCACCGGAAAGGTTTGGGACGCTATGCCCTGTAAAGCATCTTGTCTCACCCGTGAATCCCGTGGGTGGTCTTCTGTTACTATTTGCTAGCCCATTCCATGTTATTGAAAACTACTGGTTGGTGGTTTCAATCCCTCTGAAAAATATTAGTCAGTTGGGATGATTATTCCGAATATCTGGAAAAATAAAAAATGTTCCAAACCACTAACCAGACTATGACCAGTTGACATTCATAAAACATCGGAATTCCAAGAAGATCACGGTTCAAATTCATTCAACGGCTATTCCGGCTATTCGTTCAGGTATCCCATCTCCCAGGATCGCCAAAGCGGTCCTTTGACGGCCATATTCAGGAAGAGCTCGATGGTGTACATGACCAAGCAAAGATCCGAAAAGATAGCAAACTCCTCCGTGCCCGCTGATACCATGCATCTGGAGAAGGTGAGATCATGTGAATCAATATGCTTCAAGCCAATGTCTCAGGAAAGAGGCTGGAAACCCCATAATGCACTAAGATATGAGCTATTGAGATATCTTGAGAAGCTATTTGTAGATATTTGTAGTCTGGCTACTAGCCTGTTTCGTCCACAAAGACCACAGATATGGTTGAGATGGGGTGAGATGTATATCTAACTGCTTGTCTACAATGACCCTCCTCAGGTTGGCCGCTTGTGGAACATTTTCCTTGGGGATGGGGATATGTGTATGGCTCAACTTACTATATGATCCCCCGTAATCCCATCCCCCGTCAGTATTCAACCCCATTCTATGGTCCCAGTCATATTGTGTCTTTAGTACCTACTGAAAACCGTGGTTTCTGAGGGGTGTTTAATTTTGTTGGTTACTCTATATTCCTTTTATATCATATTCCGATGTTTATTCCAATTGCAGTCTATCCCCAGATATCCCCAGTCATCAGATTAGGTTCCCTTTACTAAGCCTAAGCATCATGGCTCGGCTTAGTAAAGGTCTGTGGATACCCAAAGACTTGATCCCAGACCAAACACGGCCATCTACAAATTGTGTTGGGTGGTGCTACATAATGTGAAACAATGTCGAATATATATATATATATTATAGTGTTAATTAGTGATATTAGTGCTTATTTACGTTATTCTTGGTGCTAAATCACGTTAAATCCCCTTTGGGTCGGCTCATGTCTCAAGAATCACGAGACATCTTTAGAACATTGTGAATGCCCTTAAGGGATGGTAGAAAGAGGTTGACACGCGACTCATTTTTGGGTTAAGGGTTTCATTACGCTCCATCCGGGGACAAAAAACTTTAGATTGATGGACAATGTTAAGCCCTTCCTATATTGCCCAATGTCGGTCAAATCCTATTTTCCATGGTATTCGATCAATCTCAATTATATCCAATTATTTACTGGAAAAAGAAGTGTCCTGTGCCTGCGTGCACTGGTTTACTCCGCATTTTGAGATGGTAAGGCCGTGTGAAAATCAGTACGCTCGATCTCCATATACCCAACAAAACCTATACCCAAGATAAGATAAGTATACACTATACACTAAAAACACATCCAAAATATAGAAATTAGTATATAAAATCATATAAAATCCCATCAAAATTGTGGTAAAGTACGTTTCTATCTTGGGGATTACTATAAATGGAGCATCTGGGATCGCTGCTAGGCCCGGTCCTTAGGAGTTGCTTTGCCGACGGCACGAGAGTCGATGTCAGCACAGGTGCAGTAAGCATCAAAGAGAACCAGGGCCTTGGGAAAACGATGGGGATATCATGGGAATATATCATGGGAATATGTCATGGGAATATCATGGGAACATTAGGGATCTAACTTGATATAACCAAGTTTAAAGAAACACCAGAACTCATGGAGAAGTTCACCAGACAATGGCCTGAACATGCCGGAAAACAAATGAGTTATATATATATAAATCCTGCGAAAAATCCAAAAACACCTTATATCAAACATTAAACAACACCCTCCAGAAACCATGGTTTAGTAGGGACTAAAAACAAATATGGCTGGGACGATAGAATGGGGGTGTTCAATATGAACGGGGGATGGGATTATTTTCATTGAAAAATCCATCTACCTAGACCCTCCACCCATAAAACTGGTTTAAAGATGTTTAAAGTAGTAAAATTCTGGGTAAACTGCCAATGGGTACTTTGAGGGCCCAGATATTGATTTGTTTAACCCTTTGTTGTAACCTTGATGAACCATCTAGAAGTCTAGAAGTTGATAAACCCAAAGGTGGTGAGAAACAGTACATTGCATGGGGACATAACCTACCCTCTGGTAAACTAACATAGCTATTAAAAATGGTGATTTTCCATAGTTATGTTAGTTTACCAGAGGGTACCAATCATGTGGGATTCACCCCCTGCCACATCCCAAAAACCAGTTGTTACCAGGTACCATTCTCTTTTCGAGGCGGCCCCAACGATGCTGAGCTCAGGGCTCCACCCGAGATGCCCGGAAAGCGCCGGGAAGGCCATACGTAGCCAAGTGTGATCTGTAAATGTACTTGTGGAAGATACAAATATGTGTTCCCATTGTAATATATATATATATATAATTATACATAATAATAGTAATAAAACAATGATAATAATAACAAATGATAATAATAGTAATAATAATAATTAGTAATAATAATGATTATAATTATAATAATATAACATCATATATATATATATTATTATATTATTATATAGGCACATATAGGCTACAGGATCTTATAGGATAATATATATATACAGTATATTAAACAGCCGTAAATCATTCGAGGCACCACCATGAAGTTGGAGACATAAGTGCTCTTTAGCACACCTCAGTGGAGCCCACGGGAGCCGCGATGTTCAACGGTGGAATCGCCATGATTTGACAACGGGCTGAACGTTGAAAAGATCATGTGTGTTGACCAATATGTGATATGTGCCATATACTGATGTTATATGATTTTATCACATATTGGTCAACTTTTTCCATTTGTTGACTTTGAAAAGATCATTTGTTGATAAAGTGCCATGGTATGAAAAAAGGTCATTACACGGGCAATCGTCATCCATCCCATCAAAGGCAAACAAATTTCACGGTTTTATGAACCCCAATGGGCCGATAACCATCCTGGAATATTCATAGAACATCGCTAGTTTGACACTGGCACACACATACTCTATTGATACGCATGCCTGTACACATGCCTATCCTTGCTTGTACATGGAGCTAGTCCAAATCTGCTTGCACCAAAAAACAACATAAAATATAAACGCCTGTAAACATTTCACCGAAATGCCACCCCAAAAAAACAGCTCCGGGCCTTTGCTCTTGTGATTTCGAGTTTGGTCATTCAGAGAAATGGTATCGGCCTCTGAAACTGGCACATTTGTTGTCTGAAGATTGAATAATATTAAAATTAATTATGCAACTTGCTGTTTCGGAATCGCTTCATCCGATCGCAAATCAAACCTTGCGTTGAAACCACTTATTGTAGCATGAATCGTTGACCATGATGCTGTTTCGGAATCGGTTCATGCGATCGCGTATAAACCGTGCGTAGCAAACCACATTTATTGTAGCATGCATTTCAGTATGTACGTATGTATGTATGTATGTATGTTTGTATGTATGAATGTATGTATGTATGTATGTATGTATGTGTCTATGTCTGTCTGTCTGTATGCATGCATGCATGTATGTATATGTCTGTCACAGTATGTCTCTATGTCTGCCTGTCTGTATGTATACATGCATGCACTCACGCACGTATGTATGTCTGTTTGTCTGTGTGTGTGTGTCTGTTGTTCAATATATCTGTATGTCTGCATGTCTGTATGTCTGTCTGTCTGTCTGTATTTATACATGCATGCATGCACTAGTGTATGTAATAATTGTATATTGTAATTTTATATATTATAACATGTATATAATTGTATATATATATATACACACATAGCTACAGTCTACCAGAATATTATGCATGCATCAGCCACAAAAAATCTTAGAATATTTGTTTCTTTTTTGTATAGGTTGAGGCCAACCAGACTCGGTACAGTACGTAACGCTTAGTGAGGGAAAGAACATTGGGGCAATCTCGCGTCTTGAGGAAATTCGAATTATTAAATTCTTTCAACGGCCAATGGTTCTCTGAGAGCAAGATTCATTCAAACTCCTGAGCACATGATTCAGATAGTAATGTTGAAGTCCTCAGGAGCAAACATGTACTTTATGCATTGTAAAAACATATAAGATCAAAATCATGTGTATTTGAATATGGCGCCCCTAGTTTCTTTCGTGAGCCCCAAAGCTGTGCAAGCACCACAAAACATACACAATTCTTTAATACTGGCGTCTCTATGAATATCGTTGCACATATTCCCGTCGCAAATCCATATTTACGATATTCAAAGACGCGCATAAATAAGAATTGTGTATGGATCATTAATGGGGATCTAGTCTAAAGGATCACCATTAATGATCACCATTCTTCAATTATCCATGGACCATTAAAGGATCATTAATGGGGATCATTTCACTTTCAACGCTCAGATCCTTTTTCCCCCACCCAGGTAACGTCAAGAGACGCCCCACCATCCTTTTCTGCCGGGTCTTGAAATCCGTCTCCTCCCTGCCGCGAGTTGTTTGAAGGTGGCCATGCCGCAACACTGCTGTAGAAAAGCGTCGCTTCTGATGGAGACATGTGGATTTAATCATCAATAATCATCAAAAATGGGATTTAGACTAAATCATACTTGAAACCATCAAAGTTCGGCCAGGGTCAGGGAACTTTCAAAGAAGTGTGGGTGTTGGGCCCTGTCCATGTGTTCCCATGGCATGGTCAAACTATAGTGTGCTATATTCATCCCATGGAAGGAATCCAAACATAATAGCTACATAAATCACTATCTGGTTGGTGGTATAACGACCCCTCTGAAAAATATGAAAGTCAGCTGGGATTGTTATTCCCAATAATATATGGAAAAATAAACAAATGTTCCAAACCACCAACCAGCTATTCATGGATTGGTGATCATCCTCGAACATAGGTATGGAATCCAACCCTTGACTATGGCACAGTGTTGACTGATGCTGTAAAGGACTGCTGGGCTAGTTCCCTTCATACACCTCATTGACGATTCTTTCACATCTTCCAACTACTTCACCATGTCACTGTTCCACCTGGATTTCATCCCCATCAAGGTGCCCAATTAAAATCATAGGATATCAATGGATATCATCCCCATATGGGATAACAGTGGATATCATAGGATCATCCCAACCCTGCTGAATGGCAAGAAGCTGAAGCTCCAGTTGCTGAAGATTCGACTTGGCTTTGATGAATTTGCCACTGAGACTCACGCTTCTCCTGACCCATGATACAGAGGCCAAGGCGTGCCGGAAAAGCCTCGCGCATATATGTAATATAGTATAATATATATATATATATATATATATGTATATGTATGTGTTACAATATAAACAATTATACATGTGCGGAGAAATAACAACATAATGTAAATAACAACATGTATACAACATGTAGTCATACATAAAAAAGAACGTGATAACTGTGCACATGTATCATCTATAAAAAAAACATATTGAGTATGAACAAAAATTGTAATCACCAATGGCTTCAGATCGAAAAACAAACAGCCATTGTGAGTCCATGCGTGCCAAAACTGGTGGGTGTTTTTAATCCATCTAAAAACATGTTTGTCAATGGATCATCATATCATTTGTCAAATGGAACATGTTCTACAATATTTTTCAATGCACCAACTGCCAACCACATCATCACTATATCCACATGGTCAACTGTATCCGCAATATAAAATCACCGTTTTTGATGGTTAAATCATGTTAAATCACCGTTTTTGATGGTACCCACCCGGAAGTTTGTTCAGAACCCCAGGGTGAATCTGGTCCCTTACCGCGAGCAGCTCGCCTGCCTCTTGCAGCTCTTGGAAGATTCGTTGCGGTCCAGCCTTGCCCCCTCCATGCTCCTACAGCCATTGTCGGTTGCTGGAGCTGGGTTGGGATCATCAAGAATGCTCAACCACCAACCAGCCATAATTAACCAATGATTAACCATCATTAACCACTATTAACCATCCATTTTCAGCAAGCATAAACAACAGGACTTTAGAATGCCTTTAGAAAAAAAAAGAGAAACACGGCTGCCCCAACCCAGACGTTCGCTCACAATTTATCTTCATCAGGGATCAAATACGTCACCTCTTCTCAACAATATATTGAAAGGGACAGTAACTTCAGCTTGTCTTCAAAATGGATCAAATCCGGCAACGGGATATAGTGGGATATAGTGGGATATAGTGGGATATACATATATACATACAAACATTACACTACATTTATCTACATTTCATAAAAATACAGTACATGTTTACCTACATGGACGTATGGAAATACGCAACCCCTCCAGAACTTTAGGGTGGTCAAACGTCAGGGTTGCAGCGATCAAACATCTGTAAGCGTCAGCACAACAAACAACATATTCAAACACGGGTATTCAACATGATTCAACCATCAAAAATAAAGATCTTCAGCCAAGAAACATGCAGATTCAACCAACACTTGATCAAGGTTCTCGCTGCTTTCTGGGGCTACGCGGAAGCTCCGAAAACTCAGTGAAATCATATCATAACATAACATAATACACGTATATTATCATATAATAATGGTGCTTTCCTAAAATAGGGGTACCCCAAACCATCCAAAACTAGAAGAACAAATAAAACCCATGGATTTTGGGATCAATTTTATGAAAACCCCACAAATGGATAATTATAAACAATAGACTCCATAGATATACGGTGAAGGTGGATCAACGTCGCTCCAGGAGCTCACCACTCAGAAGCGAATCCCGGAATTGTCCCGGGAAATGCTGCCGGAAAACCCAGCTATTTCCAGGTAAGAACCGCAATTGCCTCCTGAAACCCAACCCTTGAACTACGTAAGAGATGTGGGGAAGATCACGATATGGTGTCAATGGATGAATTCTTTCTAAAATCAAGCTTCATCACTGCTTGGTAGTCTCAACCCATCCCAGAAACATGTGAATCCAACCAGTTGAAAATTATTTTTTTGGGAGGGTATTCAAGATCGGCTGTGATTAGCAAGGAAGAATGAATATAGCAAATAAGTAAAACAAACATTGACCAAATAAGATCTCCTGGTCAAGTAATCATCGAACATGTGGAGGTACCAACCCCTCCTTGATACTGATGTGGCCAACCCTGTCGCAATCAAAACCCGGGCATGCTGGGGGCGGACGTTCATTCCGTTGTTCCATCGATTCATTGGGAAAATCCGCAGGACACTGTTTGACCACAAGATATTTTGTCCACAGAAGATCAACAAACAATCCAACAAAAGGCCATTACAAATAAGCCTATTGATAAAGATTGCCAATTACAATATATCATAGTACCTAAAGTATCATCAACCAATTCCTAATAGGCCATTACATAGTTGTATAACCCTTACCCTCTGGTAATTTAACATAGCTATTGAAAATTGCCATTTATAGTTTATTTTCCCATTGAACATGGTGATTTTCCATAGCTATGTTAGTTTACCAGAGGGTATATCACTCTATTCACAAATTTCAAAAAAAATGCAGTAATTACCGGTATAGTCATGTTCCGGCGCCACCTGCTGCTGGGTGAAAGCCGCCGCAAATCGGATTCATCGCTCTCCAATCTGCGTTCAAAGCCATGGCCCATGGGTAAAGAAAGTGGCTTAATTACCACAGATCATGGTAAAAATTGGCAAACAAGTACCCTCCAGTAAACTAACATAGACCCTGGTAGATAAAGGTTGGAAGATTAGTTTCCTCTAAAAAATTGGTGATTTTCAGGGTCTATGTTAATTTACCAGAGGGTAATTACAATTGGTTCCTTTCAAACCCCATTTCTGTGCGTTGTGTCCCAATTAAACTTATATGTGTTACGTTGTGTTACGTACCCATCTCTGCCGGTTGTCCCATGTCCAGGGGTTCAGAAGTTCAGAGTGTAAATTGGATCATTTCTAAACCCAAACTGAAGTTTTGTTTGTGAATCCTCTCATTTACAAGCAATGTCAACCCGGATTTTCATAAACCCCTGGGTTGTTTCATGAAGGGGTGCATTTTGTTAGCAATGGATCACAAATTGTGGGATAATCCGTACCCTCTGGTAATTTAACATAGCTATTGAAAATCACCATTTTTAATGGGAAAATCCACTATTAATGGTCATTTTCAATAGCTATGTTAAATTACCAGAGGGTAATCCGGAATCAGCCAGGGTCGGAGGTTCCCCCCGCATTGACGTCACGATTTGCTGTGTAAATTGTGTTGTGAAACTCGGTGGATGTGTATTGGTGTCGAATATAAAGTTATGGAAGCAATGAAAACTATCAAGATAGTAAATAATGGAAAACATATTGCATGTAATCATGTTCCGCTAAATCTACATATCTGTCTATCTATCTATCTATCTAGACTGGAGAAAACAAGCACAGAAACGCAAAGTTAGATACTACAGTACTTTCATACATGCATACAAACGTAATGCAAAACATATTGAAACATTGCAAAGTACATCAAACAATCAAAATGTAATCTAATGCAGCATCATGCATGCCATAATATATATATATATATTATAATATATATATATATATTAGTTGACACTGTCTTTTCAACATGACAACCAAAACAAACATACCATATGATAAAACGTGCAATACGCTAGATTGGAGCAACAAACAACATCAACACCACATATACATCACTAATGCCAAAAAATACTACTATTTGATAGACTAATGTTGTCTAACCAATAGTGATATCTTGGCAATAGTAACGTTTTTTTCCCAACTCCAGTTTTATCTCCAATACTAAAAGTCAATTAGCTTAATTTAATTTTAATATTACCAAACAACTCATGTTCTGACCTTGTCCAGAGGGCATGGCCAATAGTGGACCCAACATGGCAATAGTGGAAACTTTTTTTCCCAACTCAAGTTTTTTCTCCAATACGAAAAGTAAATTAGCCTAATTTAATTTTATGAAGTATTGCCAAAAAACTCATGTTCTGACCTTGTCCAGAGGGCATGGTATAGTATCCAGAATAGGGTTCCAGGAATTTACTATTGGAATGCTGAACCCCCCTTAAAAAAAGGAAAAACATCAAACATTTAGGGGGGGAAGTTTATTATTCGGCAGCCAACATTAGTAATCAATTAAACATACAAAACTAATTGGAGATACACCTACATTAAAGAAAATGCAGCACATAGGGTAATTTTTTTGGAAACAAAACGCACGTTCACTATAGACTTGAGTGAAAAAGGTTAAAGTACCCGAAATGATCAAAACAACAAACAACAAAACATCAAATATAGTCGTGTTTAAGCAGAACCAAATACAATGGAACTTAATCTAAAATCATTTTTTTGAACTTTTTAATAACATATTACATTATCAATAAAGGGTTGTAACGGACACTTAATATGGCGTAATAGGCACTAAAATAAATCAGATACAATCTAGTATGATACAATAAGAAAGGTATAAAGGCAATAGTCATAATCATATTGAAACCCATTGACCAATAAAATCCAGCCCCTCCCTTGTAATCAAATAAAAACATTCATGTTGCCTAAGTCATCAAATGTGATGTGTAGCATTGGCCGTATGACATGTTTGGTCTCACCTTGGAGGATCATCGAAATGGTGATGTGGTGTCCCAATTTTGGACATGCCTAATTTCATCCCCTTTTTTTTGGGCCGTAAAAGAAGGTGTAGGTTTCTTTGACCATTACATAACTCAGAGGGTAACCCATCAAATCCCATCAATATGTTCAATATTCCATTCAAATGTCATTAAGGTACCATTACCAAAGGCTTTGATCCTTTGATCCTTGCGGACACAAAGCCATCATTCCATCCGCTTCACCTGCTTCTTCTTCTGGGCGGCGCATCCCACCTTGGCGGGCGACGTCTCACTTGGCAGGCGATCTACGTATCCATCTACCACTTTCAAGATCAATATGTATATATTTTGAGCTATAAATAAACATGAGGAAACATGTTTGCAACACAAAAAAAAATATGTATGTTATATATATAATATGCATATATATATGCATATATTCAAATCGAATCCCAGTCACATCCTAACTGTCCGCGGGTATGGGTAATGATGACCCCTGGTTATGGGCCCCAAAATTCACCGCTAATCTTGGATACCCAGCGGAATCATGTTCTTGTCGTGCATGGCTAATCCATATGGAGGTTTCCTTAAAACAAAAGGTACCCCTAAATCATCCCTTTCTAGATAAGTATTCCATGATAAACCATCCGGCTATTGAGGATCCCCCATTATGGAAAACTCAATATATACCAAAACAAATTTTACCCAGTAGGAAAGACGCTAATACCTCCGGCGACGGTCTGGTGCTCAACTTTTGGTCGCATGGGCATGGAACAAAGGCTCCTCGCTCCTCCATATCCCAATTACATGGTGTTTTCAAATCCACTTTTTGGTTTGTAAAACCAGCAGAGTTGTATATAGTTGTAATTGAAATTGTCCACTGTTTGGAAGATCATGGAAACTAGCATCTGGTTCACTGCTTAAATCCCATTTTTGTTGATTAAACTCGTCATTTTTCTTTGGTTCAATCAACATGTTTGATCGTTGAGGGTTTAATTTTCATTTGTAAAACATGACGCCCCGCGATCTTGGCAGTTATATCCCCATGTCATGATGTTTAAGGCAGGGTTAATTTCATTTTATATAAATCTCACTGGTTTATTGTTACATCCTGAATTAAATTTAGTTGATGGTTTAAATCCAACGTATGATAGTATGTTTGGTAAAATCACCATGTTTAACGGTTGAGCCATCATTTCTCATGATCAAAACCTGATTTTGGACGGTTAAACTACCATGTTTCATGATCCAAAACCATTTTTTCACTTTTGAAACCACCATTCTTGATGGTGAAAATGTTCCTTTCGCCGAGCTTCGAGAAGTTCGACGGGTTCGACGCCGAGGTCGTCGAGCGCGGCTGGAAGTCCAAGCCCGGCGACTGCCGCGGGCTGCCGGCGGACGAGGACTCGTCCAGCGTCAGCTCAGGAGGCCGCGCCATGGAGCGGAGATGCCAATGGCAAATGGTTAATATTTAATGATGGTTAATGATGGTAAAATGCAAACAACTGTGGATGGTTTTATGTTCGGATAGTTCATAATGTTTAATGATGCTTAATGATGCTTCAAATGGTTCATAATGAATCATAATGGTGAATGATGATGAATAATGGCTAATGATGGTTATCGATGGATAATGGTAGTTAATAATGGTCAACGATGGTTAATGCTAGTTGATGGTGGTTCAAACAGGTTAATAATAGTTAATAATGGTTCATACTGGTTAATGATGGCTGATGATGGTTAATGACGCTTAATGATGGCTAGTGATGGTCAATGGTGGTTCATGATGGTAAATGATGGCAAATGATGGTAAATGATGGTTAATGATGGTTAATGATGGTTCACAATGGTTAGTGACGATTAATGGTCGTTCATAAGGGGTAATGACGTTTAATGATGATTAATGATGGTTAATAACATATGATCAACAATGTTTGATAATGGTGAATGATGGTAAATGACGGTAAATGATGTTAATGATGATGGTCAATGATTGTCAATGATGCTTAAACATGGTTAACGATGGCTAATGACGGTTAATGTTGGCTAATGATGGTTGATGTTGGCTGATGATGTTTACGATTGTCAATCATGGTAAATGATGGTTAATGAATGTTAATGATGGTTAATGATGGTTAACAGTGGTTCATGATGGATAATAATGGTTGGTGATGGCTAATGATTGGTAATCATGGTTTATGATGGTTAACGGTTGTTAATAATATGTTGAATGATGTTTAATGATGGTTAACAATAGAACAATGGTGACTTGATCAACAAAATGACATTTGAATGGGATTTAATGTAAAAAAAAATAGTGGGTTCAGGAAACAGCGAAGATGCAAATGGGTGAATGAAACAATGAGCCAATGGAGATTTAATGGGAATGGGATTTATAAAAAATCATGAAACATGGAGATTCAACGGATTTTTTTCCATCTAACATAATGATTAAACTGATTAAACTATTAACAATGATTAACAATGGTGAGCTAACCATCAAGAATTGGCAGTTATCGAAGACAAATGGTGGGTTAATTATATATTAACTGAATACATAGACACATATTATGACACCATAAGTTATCACATAAGTCTCAGGAACCCATCTATACATGGGGACTGAATGCTACAGTAAACTTTATATATAATTATGTATATATATATATATCATTGGATATACAAAAAACAGAACCAACAGTTTAAGAATATGATTTCGGGATTTATTTTTTTGTGACAATATGTTATAATCAATCTATAATTTAGAATAATGGTTTTCTACACTAACCTAGACACATATTAATTAGGAAACCATCACCATGATCTGATCCTTCTAGATTGCAGATAAATTGCAAGTGTTGCATTGTCACGAACACTGTGGTGGTCGAATGAAGTTGAGAAATAACGTACACTTAAACAAGATCAAAAACACATTCACTCAAAATGCTACTCAACATCGATAGCTACCTAAACTATCCTAAACTTCTCACGTACACTTGCAAATACAAACACACATCACTTGCAAATCTCATCTGTTGAATCACTGAGATCTTTTGCTTGTGTTTGTTCGTCGAAAGTGGATGCTGCAGGCGGTGAAGGGAATGAGATGTGAAATGAGGTGGGGATGGTCAGTTACGGGGCCATCCCAGAGATTGGTTTTATTATTATTGGGGGGGGGGTACCATTTAAGTATTGGATTATGACTATTGGAGGAGTACCCCCCTAATTAATAAACCATGGTTTATGAATCCGGGGTTGACATTATATACATTTATAACAAAGGTTTCTAACAAAAGGCAAAATTTGACCCCGAGATCCAAAAACGAAAGGACAAAACTCTGGTGTGATGCATTCTCCGGGTTCAGCCCTTAGCGCGGGAGTCGTACCCTGAAGAAATTCACGATGGCTGGGACCAAGTCGGAGGCGTTGGTGGTTAATGGTTGATCATATGGCTATATTAATGGTGGTTTAATAGGTGGTTAATGGTGGTTAATGGTGGTTAATGGTGGTTAATAATAGTGGTTAATAGTGGTTAATAGTGGTGAATATATGGCTATATGATGCTATATGGTTCTAATCCTAGAGACCCGAAACATTCTACCGTCCAAGGCTTTTTGTTTCTTCCCTGAGGCCACGCTGAATGTTGACTTTGACATGAGCATGGGTCAGTGGGCCAGAATAATATGTTCCACGAAATTAAGATTATGATAATATTGGACTATTATTGTTTAGGGGAATCAGTCCATCCATCAGTCCACATTTATAATATGTTTAACCATGAAGATGGTTGACTCAATCCCAATCTGGGTGTTTAAAACAGCCCATTCCCATGATCCCAGACAACCATAATCTATCAAACTGGCACATCGATGATTTGCCTATTAAACATACGGTGCGTCTTTCCATAGCTATGTTAAATTACCAGACGGCATGTCAAACTACTTACTAGCCTGTAACTGTGGTTCACCAACGGTTGTTAGATCGGTTGATGGGTGTGCAATTGCAAACAATCATATAATATCATATAATGATAACTTTTATATATAAACTCTTGATAATACTTATCCAAGAGTTCAATTGTTCTGAGAAAAAATAAAAAGAAATATGTCCCATCAATATATCAAGAGGATGATTTATAACAAGCATGAAACACATTCCAAACCACCAGTGATGTTCTTCAGTCCATCTGCGCTTCTTCCCTGCCCCTCTTTTGTAGGCCCGGCTGACAAACGCAACATCCCTTGAGGGCATGGACGCGCCACTGGACGCGGTCAAACCCATTGGAGGCACCATTTTGGCCAAGGAAAATGGTGTTGACATGCTATGAATCGGTGTTTCACTCCAAGTGCTTGTGGTGTTTGTATAAACATATAATTAATAAATAAAACTGTAAAGAGTTGCAAGTGGCTACCTTATGGATTTGCAAATGATTATCTTATGAAGCTGAGTGGTGTATATATGATATATACCTAGACTTATGTTTGCCCATTCCAGGCACCCATTAGAAACCAGGATTGACCCCCAAAGAAAAGAAGGAAAACAATGAGGGGACAAAAAAACGTGATTTTGACCTCCTATTTTTTTCCCGAAGTTTTTCCTATTTTTTCCCTACTGGTTTTCCTATATAATTTGATCCTATTTCTCCTTGTTTTTCTAGTTCTATGGTTTTCCTAATGTTGTCGAGGTTCTTGCAATTTTTTTCCAGAACGGTTAGCCAAAAATCGGAATTCATTTTTTGTGTTAACCTCCATGTTTTTTTCCTATTTTTATGGACAGGTTAAAAAAAGGCAAGAAAATTAGGAACAATCGCAGCGATAAGAGTTTCCAGCTGACAAATGCAATAGATTCTATACGATTCCTATTTTCCTAATTTGCTCGAAGTTTTTCCTAAGTTCACCTTTCTAGGAAAAATAGGAAAAATAAGAAAAAACACGGAGGTGACCAAAACTGAATTCTTAAATTTGGCTAAAAATTCTGGGAAATTGCAAATTTGCAAAAACCTCGACAAAATTGGGCCAAACATATAGGGAAAAAAGAAACTATGGGAAAATAGGAAAATAAAAGAAAACCAATACGAAAAAGTAGGAAAAATAGGAAGTCAAAATCACGGGTTTTGTCCCTTCATATGTTTCCTTTTTTTTGGGGTGAGGTTAATCCTATTTTTGTTCCTATTTATTTCTATTTTCTAAACTCCCAGGATGTGCTTGTAATTCAAACATAAACATAGACATTCAAATCACAAGGAAATACCAATAGTTTTTATGTTTTTAGGAATCAAGATTTAGGGTTTCAGGGGGTCCGTGTTCAATGTGTAGTTTCTTACTTTGAGTTTACCCATGTGTTTCAAGGGTTTAGGGTTTTCTGATTTCATGTTTTAGGATTTTGGTGTTTCTGGGTTTTTGATAACTTTCGAAATGCACGCGCGAGCTAAGCTTTTGAGAGGGCCACATGCAAATCGAGTGTTTGCCCGTACTTCTAGATTCTTACAAGGTACACATAAGCAAGTAGATGAAAACATAGTTGGTGGGCTATCACTGTAGCATCCAAAGGGTTGACCCTTGTTGGACCCCGATCTTTTTGGGCCCCATCCAACAGCGCAATATGTTGGCGTGAGACATCTACACCGTGGGCAGAACCTGGCTCAGATGTTCATCGTCCTGCAGCTGGTTTTGCGCCACACCATTAGTGATGGGAACTTCCCAACTAGTAAAGCCCTTCTCCGACCCCGCTTGTGTGGTACAAATTTAGTGCTTATCCCATCTTATCCCGTTGAGTCCAAAATGGGGACACAAGTTTCAGGGTTACTGACCCTTCCGTAGCTCATCCAATTTTTGTTTCTTATCACGTATCATTTTTTCTCATGCTCATTATATAATTAACCCTGATCATGATCCTGGTGCTGACATTGCTGCTGTTGCTGCACATTTCTTGAATGCTAATAGCAACCCAATTTCAGCAAATTGAGGAATGCCCTTGGAATCACCCTCAAAAAGTTTGTTGACCCTCTTGACTTTACTGTTAAACAGCAAGCAAGTAATTCAAGTGGAGAGAACCAGCACATTTTAACGGAGAAAAAACATTGCACAATGGTGTTTAAACCAACCACGGTAGGGATGCAATGAAACGTGACACAGCCTGTGTTTTTTTTGTAATTCTGCCAAGACATCACGTTTTTTTTTAATGTTTCTGCTACATTTTCTGAGCAAGACATACCAGTTTTTGTCACATTATTGGAGGGTGTAACCCAATCTGCTTGTTGTCTCAGAATCTATTGCATTTGCTGATTCAATGCCATCGCTCATGTTTTTGTTGGACAAATGTGGATCAAAACTTGTGTTGCTAAGATCATCATTTGAGTAGGAAGCAGAATAGTTATGGACCCATATCTCAAGTTTTCCTTCTGGTTCCATCACCAATTCTTCTGGACAAGATCGATACATTCCATCCACCCCTCCAGTCCCTTTCTCACAGGGGATCATATATTCTTGCTTTCGCATCCCCATCAATCAAATCCTCATATCCCCATATAATCACCAAGTGTATATGCAATATGCAATGATAGATAGATACACATATAATCACATATATATATATACATACATATATGCATAAATTCCAGTCATGCACCTGCGAAGTTCAATCATCGTGCGATGGTTCCCCAAATGAACCCAGCTCAGCCCGCTCCAGCTTTGCCAGGGTGCGCGGTCTGGCCACGAAACGGAGATCGGGATTTAACCCACCGATTTGACCAGCGAAGATGATGATCTGACCCACCAAAAACTCGCCATTTTCCCGAAGAAATGATGCTACAACACCAACACAGATAGGGATGACACCAACCGAAAAGCGGAGAAAAACATCAAACATTCAGGACTTAGTAACCATAAAAGAACATGAAAACATTTGGTGCTGCAACTCTGGACTCATCCAACACAGGAATCTAGACGCGAATACAGGCATAGAACAAACACGGTAGTTGAAAGCCAACAAACAGAGGGTTTGTGACCCCCTCGAGGCGACCCATCAACCCCATCCTCATGCAGGGACTTTAGCATCATGCGACCATGTTGCCCGAATTCAAACAGGGGTTACATGTTGGGGGTAACCACCCCATACCATTAACCTTAGATACCTAGCAGAAAACCAATTATAGTTTAATTTGTAGCACATACATACTTGTGTTGTGTTATTTTCATATGTTGGATCTTATGCATGCCCGAAATTGCAGCAAAAAAACACCGAAACTAATATACCTACAACATGCAAAGGACTAAACTTCCATAAACTTCCTAAACGTGTCTTTACCCCGATGGGAAGCAAAAAAACAAAGCCGACGCCTCCCGAACTTGCCCCAGCCGCGCCAGGAATGGCTGCCTGCTCTGGAAGATGGTCGCTGGGGTTAGAATCATTTCAAGAACATGAAAGGAGTCTACCAGCCAAAATCTGGAACATGTCTACTGAACTTGTATATATTCAGATATCGAGCGCGATCATAACCCTCCTGACTTATCACGAATGTAGTTCTTAAAAATGCCGGAACCCATCAGAAGATCTTTGGACAACAATATGTTGTATATAGGTCATCTCGAAGTTGCGGCAATCACATCCTCTGGTCCGGGTTGATAGGAGACTGGTAGTATCAACCATTGTTGCCTGAAATGAGCCTCCGGTAATCAAACATGGCAATGGAAAATCCACCAATTGTAGATGGCATTCCCAGCTATAAATAAATATATATATATACATACTTCTATTTACAGTGGATTTCCCATTGCCATGTTTGACTACCAGGAGGTAAACCATGATGTATTATTCCATTGTTTACTATCCCACTATTATTCCCCATTCAACCACATAAAACCATATCAAACTAGAGATGCAGAGATAAACACCCATCGCACTTCGCCTTTTTCGAGGAACTGCTCGATGCTTGCCACACGAAGATTTCCTTCCATCCCCTGGGCCGATGTCTTATGGAAATTCAGCCAACCCAAAAGCTGAGACAAAAATAAAGTGCATACTGTATACTAAGTTTAACTACATAATAATACTTATTTGCTAAGGGTTTATCAGCTATCTATATCAGATCATAGTTCTTAGATCATCAACTATATATTATATATATTTATATATCTATCGTGGATTATAGTTGTCTGCACGTAGTACCCGGGCAGGCCCGCTGTGCTTCGCAGCAACAATCTCTTGACTTTTCATTCCGATACCATCTCTTTTCAAGTTGGAAATTGTTTCTTGCATCCCATTGTCACCGCAGTCTGTGCCTCCCATCTCACCTTATCTCATGTCTTCTCAGCGTTTCTCACCTCATCTCATCTCATCTCATATCTTCTCTCCTTTCCTCAGCTCTTCTCAACTCGTCTCAACTCTTCTCACATCTTCTCAGCTCATCTCAGCTCTTCTCAGCTCAGCCTCAGATCATCTCAGCTCTTCTCTAGGCGAAATCCTGCTACAAAACGGATCTCGGCACCAAAGCCACACAAGTACGATTTTGAAGCATTTTTCAAAACTAGTTTGAAAGATGAAAGGAACATGGAAAGGGAAAGCGCCAAAGCAAGAAATATCATCCAAAACTCGTCGTCGCAACTTTGGCGCAACCGTTCCAATGCGATTTGCAAGCAGCAAGTTGCAGAAGACAGAGAACTACGTGCGCAACAGCAACGCAGAGCAACCATCACGCAGCCACTCCAATGCAATTTGCAAGCACCAGGTTGCAGAAGCCGATAGAACTAAGTTCGCAAGACACAAGCTTCTCCTGGCCAAAACCTGCTCCAAAACCAGATCTAGGCGCCAAAGCAAAAAAAAAGTATACGATCTTGAACCTTTACAGTAAATGAATTTTAAAAGGACACATGAAAAGAGCCAAAAACAACAGGTAATCTTAAAATCTCATTGCCGCAACCTTGTCGCGCTTGACCTGCTTCAACTTGTGAAACCAAAGCTTTCGTGCAAGACTTCCCTCAATAACTGACAGGTGAAGGTGTGAAAGCAAAGCTTTTGTGCGAGACTTCCTTCAAAATCTTCAAAAACTGAAAGCTTAAAGACTTCCCTTGAAAACTGAGAGTTGAGCTCATCTCGGCTCATTCTCATTTGACCCTCAGTGCAACTCTCCATGGTCTCACTCCACTCTCATCTCAACTCACTTTCAAATCATCTCACTCACATCTGCTCCCACTCTCAGATCATCTCACCCTCATCTTAAGTCACTCTGAGATCATCCCACTCTCACCTCAACTCACTCTCAGATCCACTCAGGTGGTTGTGATGGTGGTGGTTGTGGTAGTTGTGGTTGTGATAGTGGTGGTTGTGGTGGTGGTGGTGTTGACTTTTGAATGTCTGTAAAACGGAAGTATAGACTTCTAAGCTTCCTTTGACAATACTACCCACAATAATCTTTACTAAGGATTAAAACATTGTTTGGTTCAACCGCAACAATAAAGACGATCATTGTTTACTAAGGGCTTATCAGCCAACAAGCAATGATAAAGGGCTAGCCCATTCACCATTATATATTGGTCGGTGGCCTTTGACACAAGAATTTCAAGATGCAACGATATTAAACTACCCAAAAAATGCTATGCAAAACAAATCACCTTTACGTGCCAAAACCTGAAACCTAATCTGACTCTAGACATACCGCTGGGGTGATCCCCGCAACTTAGTCGTAAACTAATAGCAAGAGTGGTATATCCGAACGAAAACATATCCCAGGTGCCATCGGAGCTCTTCCGAGCCCAGTTACCAATTTCAGGGAAATCATCCCAGCGGCCGTGGTTGATTCATGGCCAGCTCCCCATTTCTGTTGGTGGTTGCATGCCCATGTTTGACATCATCAACATCCCCAGTGTTCAGGATAGTATCCCGTAATTCTCACTTACAGTAACAAATCATGCGAAGGCACCCAGCAGTACCAAACATCTCATCGATAGAGGTGTCTCACACACACAGTTGAAGGTGTCTGGTTGGTTGATGGCTTCATCAAACCCCAAAAGTATCATCCCTGGTTTCGGTGTAACGTGGCACCGATTTTCAGAAGCATAATGGCCACAGAAATACACAAAGGTAGGGCGAGAGAAGACACATGTCCCGCGAGAGAAGTGACATCATCACTTGGATGACCTCACGCAGATTCATTCCAACTATTTTTCCGTACCAAGATACCCTCTGTTAATAGCCAACAGCTTGAAATAAAAAAAAACATCATTTTTTAGGGGTAAATCATCGAACAGCTGGTTGGCAATGTTCCATAGCTATTTCAGTTTACAATCGAGGGATTCACTGCTTGTGTTGCTGGTGAAATCCAGGCTTTTTGCTGAAATGCTTCGCCGCTTCGCCCATCTGTGGCCTTCATTGGAGATGTCGGGACTGGTGGACACTTCCTGGCCAGTTCTGCAAAAAATGGAACAACGCTTCCTGGGGAGGGTTTCACTAACTACAGTAAATTATAATATAGCTACTATGTATGTCAACAAGTCAACAATCTATCACCATGAATCAGTTGGCAAATATACTCAAGTAATGGCGATATAGTTGGTTATCATATGTGATTATCCTCGCATGGTACCTCGAAAACTTAGTTAAAACCCATTGCTGATAGAGTTACCATCACTCTGACCAAGAAAAACACTCCCTAGATGGGAGGTCGGAAGACTACTTTCCTCAAGTATATTGGCAATTCTCAGGATCTATGTTAAGTGGGTGGGATGCTACTTTCCCGTGGTTTCTTGGACTTTTGCGTGCATAGGTAAATCTAGATGTTCAGCTAGTTGTGTATATATGATATGATATATTTATTATATGGGCCACGGTCAATATTTAGTATATAGCTCCAAGTCATCAATTTTTGAAGAGTGTATTATCGTTTTTCAAGTTTTGGGAATATAGCAAATGTTATTTTTTTTGAGTGTATTATCGTTTTCCAAGCCCCAGCTCAATTTCAAAAAAATAAAGATGTCTCGAATACTACTTTCCATTACGGTAAATTTTGGCTGTAGCTCATATCACATTATTATATCCCTACAATTATGGTTCCAAACGCTTCCTAAGAAGGTACTTCGATCGGAAGGGTATATTTATGTATATTCCATATTATATTACAAATATATATATATATATATTTATTTATCCTTTTCAGGTTTTTCCACCTGGCAGTTCCATACTTCCAACCCCCAGGAAGGGTCTTCGGCAACTGAAGGAACGAGGCTGATACTCAGGTGGATGTCCCAGTGGGTCCCAGTGGCTGGAGTGACCATAGCTAGATTAGCTAAACACCTCCCATTTACACTTATTTGGGAAACAATTATAGGAGGTGTTAAATATAGGGGGGTGGGATTAAGTTGGCTTATAACTAGTTTAGCTAGGGTTTATGGAAACTATGACTATACTTAATAGGGCTTATCAACCAACTTACCTGTGGCGCCCACCTTGTCGGTTGCCAGCAAGTTGCCGGTGAACCACCGGAAGGGCCCAGTTCATATGTGCCATCTCACCATCAACAGGGATCCCAATGGATATATGAATTCTTGTTCATGGGATGACAGGATGACTATCATCTTGAGCATGACCCATGTTTTGAAGGGCACACACTTCTGTACTTTAGATCTGTAGGGACCACTCCAAGGATCCAAAATTGACTCCCGTAGGCTCGCCATGGTGTTCCTTGGAATTCCCGCCAATACTTCGACAATCATTCCACGGAATATAAAGCTGCTCAGCAAGTATGGTTTCGAAACCATAGAGCCACTTGTGAATCGGGTAACACAAGTACTCCGGGATTGCAATCCGTATGGTGTGACTAGGATGATTCCTACAATTAGTACGTAGGAATTGGAGTAAATTCTGTAAATTCCAGAACGTACTCCACCTACCAAGGGTTACAGGAATATTTATGTCATATCATACAGTATCATATACAAATCTATCTACTGGATTATTGGTTGACCCGCGTTTCCTGCCACAATGAAGAGGTATCACAGGTATCCTTGGTTGTAAGTAGATACTCGGCTGATTTTCACTTGGATCCAGTCTGAGCCCTGCAATATTCACCTGATAAAGTTGCAAAGCCACTCATCAACCGTGCACCGTGCATATGTTTTGGATATGCTGTTTCATGTGAGAATAGTTACCCTCTGGTAAACTAACATAGCTATGGAACATCACAACTTTTAACGGGTAAATCAACCATAAATGTGCCAGTTTCAATAGCTATGTTAAATTACCAAAGGGTGATCATCCCAAACTTCAGGTTATTCTTGGGGCTTACAGCAGCATCAGCTATCCACCCGAGTTGAGAATACCAGCTCCGGTGGTGAGACGCTACATCAGCTGTATCACCAATTTGGGGTGGAATATCCTATCCTTTCTTGGTGAAAACAAGCATGTTTAGGTGTGTCTATAAAACATAGTACCCCAAAATATCCACAGTTTATCATCAAATTCTCTACTGAATTACCATATTGAGGGGTATACACCATTTTCACACAGAGCCTGGGGATGGATCAAAACCTACCATTATTGGAGTGATGAGCATTCACTTGCCATCTTTTTTGGTACTTACCAGGCTACAAGGGGTTTGACTCAGAGATGTGAAACAACCCAGCGGCCATGGCTCAGCTCTCCCTGGAGATGAAAAACGAGCGCCTGGCTGACCCTGAGGCAAAGCCGCCCTCGGTAACGCCCTGGAAGTTTGGCGCAGCATAGGATCAGGCAGGAAGATGCAACAAATGAATGGAATTAGTGATTAGATGGTTCCGTCCAACCCGGACGTTCGCCCATGGAGAACAACATCCCTTGTTCTGTTTGGTCATAGAGACAGGGATCAACGACATGGTATTAATAAACTTACTAACTACTTAAATAAAAAGTGTTAAAAAAGTAAGTGATTTTACGTATACTTACATGCAGTTACCAGGGTGTATCCAACAAAGATGCGCATTAAACATTGATCTTTACAAGCCAACAGAACCTGGATTTGTCATATACTGTAATATGTTGTTTTGCAACGACAAACCTCCGAAGTTGTGTGTCGTCGATGGACACTGGGCCTGGATTGTAGTCTAGGAACACAAGCCTGCAAAGATGTGGCCTTTACTGCTGTCGCGGGTAACTCCAACTGTAACTAAACAAAGTATCCCCAGGCCAGGAATGGCCGAACATAGCTAAACGATCCCCCAAAAGTAGGTTTATGGCAACCCGGGTTTACCATATCACACCAGTCCCGGTGGGCCTGTGCCCGCGGCTGTACACCAACTGAAGCGCGGACAGAGACAATTTCCCCCGAGGGCCACCATTGTTGGATAAAACTATTGGTTTTATGCAGGAAACATATGGTTTTATTCAGAACATAATTCTGAGGTTGTTCTTATCAAGCAGCAAAACAATTTCAGTGAACACATCGTTTTAAGCAAACATTGTTTTTGTTGCTTAGCATGATTCAAACATTTTGGACATCTTTGACCAACAACATCTTTTGTGACCCACCAAAAGTTCTGACATTCACAAATCTACCAGAATGTCCATCTCGCTTAGCAAATCATTCAAAAGTATGAAACATGTTCCCCAGAAAGGATTACCCAAGAAATGGTGAGACTTTCTACAGGAAGGGTCGTCATCCCCTATTGGAATGCACATCTAAGTATGTCTGGCTGACTGATGGTTCAACAAATGCCAATGTACGATTGAGTTGGCGATCACTGTGCCAGCAAGAGATGCAACAAATACATACATGGAGCCAAATAGATTTAGTTAGATTCAATTGGATTGGATTTATGTATCTGTATAAATATATATATATATATATTTCAAGGTAAACGGTTCATCATTGAATTAATTCAGATGAATCAATATATAGATATTGGGTAAATCGATTAACAAATAAAACTGGCAGCCAGGGGTATATCTAATCGAGTAACCAATCCCTGCGGCCAATTAGGATGATCAAAAAACGATTGGAAAAATTCGCGACTATTCAACAAACATTTGGATATAGGTCAAACTTGGGTAGCCCTATTAACCAATGGTCATCTTATTTGTATATATATATATATATAGGTATTAGTCATGGTATTTGGGTACCCGGAAAAAGTCATGGTATTAAATGGTACATGTTAATACCAAACTAAAATCTGTGGTCCCCTCGGGCTTAAATTTTGACTCATCCCGGCAACTGTTCAAAATCTGTCCCGATCGCATCCTACCTGTTGCGCGCTTCGCGACCACCGGGCGAGGGTCACCTCGTCTTGCAATTACGGGCCAGTTACGGCCAGTTCATTAAATAAAATGGTGATACATACAGTATCAACAAAACAGTTTGAGACTTAACCAACAAAACTGGGGACTCAACCAAAACAAAGTGAAACCTGACCAACAAAAAAAGAAGATGACATTAGCAGAAAATGAGTGTTGCAAACAGCAATGGGGATTCAATCAACAACAATATAAACATACAGTACAGTAACCAGCGAACACGCAAAATTTACCCAATGACAATGTGGTTTTAACGAATGGAACTAGGGAGTCACGTATAAGAGGATTGATCCAAACACTTATACAGCCCTATTAAGAACGAGTCAGTTACATGTAAGAGGTTTGATCCAAACCTATTTTTCGAAGGTATCCTAAAGTGGCGTGGTACAAGTACAACTGTTCATGTTTGGGTATGGATCAAGGGTATGGACCCCCCTTAGAGACGGGATCATTGGTGTGGCGGCGCCTGTGGGTCCCCCAGCTGAATGATGGGACCATGGTTCATGAACAGTATATACCCTCGGGTTATTTAACATAGCCATGGTATAGATGGCCTATAGAAATAGATGGTTTACCGAATTTCAAAATGGTGATTTTCCATGGCTATGTCGTGAAATAACCATATGGTAATAACGCCAGAGTTGATTATGTTCCTGCCTTTCGCGGTTGCTGGGGTTACAACCAACCTAGAATTCGTAAAGATTCATCGCTATAGAGATTTGCCAGCCATATACTGCGATGATCCTGAGAGCTTTCGATATTCAAGAACATTAAAGATACAGATCATGTATGATCATCATAAATATACATCATAGGCAATTTGGATTTCGATGCTATAACATACTATAACATACTATAACATACTATAACATACTATAACATACTATAACATACTATAACCCCCTAAAAACTGGCATGGACCTCTGTAAAAAAAGATAGATAGAACGATACACAAATCATGATCCATATTACATATAGTCAATATCTGGCCATGTTGGCTTTCCATGTTGAACCAAGGCCTTTCCTCATCACAGGACCATGGACTGTCGATTACTTGAATGGACACACGTGGCAAAGACAACTGCATCCTATTGGTTGGTCGACATGTTTCACCACACATTCGTGCCAAATCCATTTAACATCATTGAACTATGGTATACTCCTCATCCTCAGTAAACAAACGTAAGGGTTGCAAGTCTCTTTTCCATAAATATCTCCATCTCCATACTGTATACTACTTGATCGACCTCCCATGATCTGGTTGGTTCATCCCATCGAAAACAGCATCTTGGTTCTGCCACGGTCCCGTCTTTTTAAGGACCCCCTGTCATTCTCATCCCGCAAAGGGGCCCGGGGTTTATATTCACCCATTGTGGCCCGGAATCCCTTATTGACGGTGGGATGGCCATAACTCATAGAATTCATAGAATCTGCATGTGTTGACCATCGAAAAAAAGTAATTTGCTAATCAACCACCAGGGGTACATCGCAGCCACTGCTCATCCATTGTCATAGCTCCCCCCGAAGCGTGACGAAGGGCTAAAGGCCTGAAAACTGCTGCACGACGTGGCAATGTCCTCAAAGCGGTGCAAAATGCTTTCGCAGCGAGAAGAAAACATCTCGAATTTGAGAATATCAGACCTTTGGGGTTAATTCATGTTACATCTAAATTTTCATAAAACTGGAAAAGGTCAGCTAAGTCTGATATGGTTTTCCGGACAAACCACCATTGGAGCATTATTCTGAGCATATACGTGCGCTAAGCCTTGGGAGTCATGAGTGATGTTCGATAATCCCTGAATCGAAAAAATGATTTAAACATGTTTGAACAATATGCATGGATGAAACCGTTGATGGGAATCAGCCACTTCTAGTTGGTTGGCACATGGTTTGTACCCGTTGTACAGGTTTGTAGTGTATATATGTATGATACATGTCATGATATCATTTACATCACATTGGAAGTCTTGAGTTCGACCCATGGAAGTCACGACTGCGTCAAGCACGTCACGGAAAAAACAATCTAAGGTCCAGCACTTACAACCCACCAACTATCCACTATAATTATCTATAACTATCCAAGGCATTTCCATGCAATTCCTACTCCCAGAGTAGCAATTGTTGGATTTGCCGTTGAATTTATCACCTTAAGTGGATTTGTGTCGCATCCCCACACTGGAAACTTCGTCCTCCAACGCGTTGTCTAGTCCTGGAGGCGGGGCAGCCTTGGAAAATCACCTTTTACCCATGGCCAACCTTGGATACCCTGCAAAACACATTCTTGGCTGGAGATATCTGGATCTGGATATTATATTAGTTATTATTATATACATTACTATACATTACCACATTCTTTGATAGCAAACAAATAAAAACAAATAACATCAAATAACCATGTTTCACCCACCATTCACCAGTCGGCTTCCCCAGCACCCAGTTTGACCATGTTTTTTGCTCAGCCCGCCCACTTTGCAAGGGCGTGACATGCAACTTATGCGCGCATCTCAAGGTCCGAACACGTCGAACTGTCAAGGAGATTCCCTTGACGCGCCATTCTTTTTCAACGTACCGCAAAAGGGGAACTCGCGGATATGAGCCTGACCGCCCGACGGCCACATCATGGAACTTTGCGGGTAGCCACCCCATTGGCAACCCCATGAATTGAAGGCTAGCCCAACAAGGATTGATGGCGAGGATAGCGCCCCTCTATCACTATCCAAAATAGGCCTTTTTGGTCAATCCATCTTGAGGCAAGGGTGACGGATTCTCCGACAAATGGTACCAATAGTTGAGGGATCTCGGGATCTCTAGTTTGAGGGATATAATGCATATAGCATCCATATGTAGTATATATTATTATTAGTAGTAATATTGTTATTATCATTATTCTTATTATTATTCTTATTATTATTATATATTACATATTAATACATATATGTATATATGTAATATATATGTATATATGTAATATATATATATATATATTACATATATATATATATTACATATATACATATTACATATTATCATAATATATATATATATATATTACAT
>CAMXCT020003890.1:617013-786559 GCA_947184155.2 Cladocopium goreaui
CAATCAAATCAATGCAAACAGGTGTTGGTGGACCCCTTGGAGCTTGGAGATGCATGCAAGAGACGCAGGGTATACATAGCCTTGATCAATCGCAAAGTGCTTCGCAGGGATATCGATTCCCCAGCAGCCTTGGAGCAAACGCTGGTGGCAACACTGAACCGTCTCAAGGTTGTGGGTTCGCCTCCTTCAGCGTTCCTTGTTTTAATGGTTCTCTCCCATATTTTTTTAGTTTTATTTCTTTTATTATGTGTCATTATGTTGCCATAATCTTTTTAGTGTTGTTGCCTAACTTTACTGCTCCATAGTGTTGTGCCATCATTATTTATGCACCATCTTGGGTTCTGCCCAAGGCAGCGCCTGATGTTTCCTGATGACCATCCTGTGGTTGTGGACGACATGAACAAGCGGCTGGAGAAAACTGCATCAGTAGATTTGCCCCAAATTGTTCTCACATCACGGTTCCATGGTCAAACTGTGCAATTTTTTTTCACTCATTCCCTGTGACTTTATTGTATCCGGTGTCATTGATTCTTTGGTTGCAACTTTGCATATTCCATGCAACTAAGTCCCCGAAAGCAGCGTCCACGATGGATCTACAAGCACTGGAAGATGATGGAGATGGACAAGGTGGACCCAGTTGATGTCGCTAACTTTTTGGAGGAGAATGAGGAAGAGTTCAAACATGTTTCCAACTCACGGCAGCGGCATGCAGCTAGGCAACCAAAGTTTTGGATCCTATGTGGCCCCACTTTGAATCCCACCCATCCAGCAAAGAGCATCTTTCCATACCTTAGCTCAGCGTGCCCTGAGGCATTGGGGTACTTCCATGTGCGGGGCAGGACCAAGGGATTTGTGAACCTTTCGCAATCCATTGAGCGAATGGGATTGGCAATGCACATGCCCTGCGTGACCCCCAGAGGGGAGTTCTTCGAATTGGGCGAGCAAAGGTATGTGACAGGACAGTGGTTCAGAAAATGATCATTCAAAATAATTCGAAATCAAAATTGTGATGGTTCAAGATCAAAATCATTCAAAAACAAGATTCATTTCTTTTGACAGGTTTGTGTTAATTCAGGGTGTTGTGATTGACATTCTGCCCCCTGTAGACGTCGAGAAGCTCTTGTTCCAGTCTTTTCCTGTGCATCGTCTCAACTTGCAGAAACTCAAGAAGCGCGACTTTTGGCTTCATTTTTTCATTTTTACTTTGCCCCACCAATTTAATGAACTATCTTTTACCCTACCTGTTTCCTTGGGTTCTTGCTGCTGCTCAGGAGCTAGAAGACTTGGCTGGAAACTCGATGAACATCAGAGCAGTGGCTGCGGCATGGCTTTGTTCTTTCTCAGCCATCGACCTGAACAAATGGAATGCTGAAAGCATTACACGCGAAGACAACGAGCCACTTGTGCGAGGGTTGTTCTGAACTTGGTGGCTGGCTCCTGGGGTGTAAAAATAGGGGGGGCCATACGTTCTTTTGCTTTGCACCATGAAAGTCAAACTTGCACCGCTTCTGTCACGCAGTGTCACCAAATTATTGCTTGTAGAATCCTGTAGCTATTTTCGAATTTCAATGGGAAATTGAAATGGGGTGGCTAGCAAACATGTCTATCGTTACCATGCACATATTCCAAAAATACATTGACATAATATTAAAGAAAGAATAGCAAACCCAATAGCCGATTTCATAAGAGAATCTACCAATCCTAACTACAGCCCACGAACTCAGAGTTAAAGCAATGGGGTCTTAGTGCGTTGGCGCTGCAGCGCTTCAGTGCCTCGTCTTCTGGCAGCACTTACAGTGGAAGTGAATCTAGCAGTTCAGCAGAAGAACCTCCAGGGAAGAAGGCTGCCACCCAGGGTGATCCAAACCAGATCCGAAGTTTGTCTTGGAACCAGCTTCAATCTTTGGAGCTAGGTGATCAGCGTACCCTCCATTGAAATAGATATCTTTGATTTTTCTTTGGCTATTGGACCTCTTCCTAAGCTTTGGATGGCACTAAAAAACTGATTATCTTGAAAAAACACATGTGCCAAGCCTAGGCATGGACACTTCCTATCAAGCACATGGCAAGTCAGAGGATCGTGTGCGCGAAGCCTTGAAGAAGCCTTGCTGCCAGCGAAAGTGCAAGAGAGCCATCGCCTTTCGCCTTGCAATGCAGCTGTGTGTTGCATTCTGGTCACTGAGCAAAGGTGGGCAGGATTCACTGCCACTTGGCCATGGTTTGAGTTCTGTTTCCAACTTGATTCACCAAAGAAATTTTCAGAACAAATCAATGATGTTTGTAATTGTCTTGATGAACTCTGAAGGCTATGGAGCTTGCAGAATCCGGCCATCCTGACAGAATCAGACGATGACTCCAGGGAAAGTGATGCAGGGTCTTCTTGTTCCAAGTCCAGCACCAGCTCTTCAGAGTCAGAATCTATCAACAGAAAATCCTCATGGTTCCTACAGGGCAACTCAACTTGGACTTATAGTATTGGATTTTCTCCCAGCATCCTAACCCACACCGGACCTATTGGTTTCAAGCCACACTAGTCCAGCTGAGGCATACAAGTGTGCAGAGAGGCATGGCTCCAGATCCTTGGAATTGGGCGTGACCGACTATCTCGCTGCAAGAAGAATTTCAGAGGTGCTGACCTTCGGAGCCTGGGAGCCTTGGAGCCTTCTTTGTTTGCCCACTTTTCTGCTTTGAAACCGGTGAGATTTTAAAAAGTTTCCCAAGATTGCCAAGCCATTTCATTCAATTCCACATTGATAGAAACCAAGGACAACACCACCATTCTGCGCCAGCAGCGGCTTCTGTTTTGCATTTCCTACAGAAGACTTATTTTGGCATAGCAGAAACACTTCCACATGAGCCAGAGGCTTAATTGTCACAGTGAAGTCGATGGCAAGCAAAATTTAGAGAATATCATGTCTAGATTCTAGATTTTAGTGGGTGGCACATTGAGGATGAATTTCAATCCGAAAGAACAATGGGGCTCCACTGAAGAAGGCCGCAAGAAATTGATCAACGCACTTCTGAGCAACTCGTTCAACTCAACTGTGGGTGTGGGTAACCATGACCCTGAGACCTTGCCCAGACGCTTTATGCCTCCAGGAAACTACTCAGATCTCTTTAGGTTATACCAAGCTGAATGCTTTGCAAGGTGCCAGCCAGCTGCATCTGCCTCCACCTTCTTTAGGGTGCTGCGCTCCTCAGGTTGGCGCAGGAAGATCAAATTTCGTGGGTATTCAACACATGCCCAGTGCAAAATTTGCAACAAGCTCAAGAGTGCCATCAAACACAGCAAGGACATTAGTGAGCATGCCAAGGCTTCAGACCTTTATATGAGACACCTGGGGGGGGTGTATGCAGACCGTCAGTGTTATGGTCAAACAAAGACCAGGGCAAAGGTTCAGAGAGATGTTTTGTGCTGCATTATTGACTCCATGGATCATTCTAAATTCCGACTACCACGATTCCCCCATGGAAGAACACCAAAACCGTTGGAAAATAAACGCCGACCTGAACTGGAATTCACGTGCTGCCTCATGCATGGACATGGTGTTTACATATTTCTTGCAGATGCAGAACAATCAGCTGGGTCGGATTGGTCACTGGAAATCCTGTCCCGAAGCCTCGATAAAACATTTGCCAAGTGCCAACGTGCAAATGAACCCTGGCCAAATCATTTGAAGTTGTTCACAGACAACACGCCGAAAGAAACTTGACTTATCCAAAATGCTGTCTTTTTTCTCTAGGTGGCACAGGTTATTGTAAGTCCAACATGTTGGAAATCTATGGATCACAACACACTAAGGAATTTCGCAATGCCTTCCTTGGGCAGTACTGCTGCAGTCTCATATCTGCCCGGCATTTTGCTACAATATCCCATGAGTCACTGGTTGTTGGCCACACTCACGAAGACGTGGGTCATCATCTTAGTTAAAAATAAACACACGTAATTTGACAAAGGAATGGATGCCCATAGCAGTATGCCTTTGAAAAGCCAAGCGTCCTGAGTGCACATTGTCTAAGATGCGTTTTTCGGCATGGTATCGAAGCTGATACGTCAAGCTGATGAAGACATGTACCTTAGCAGGAAGTAGTCAGTGCAACACAGCCAAACATAGCCAAACCACCCCCGACCAATCCCAACTCTTTGGGGCGAAAAGCCAAGGCAAACACCCACCGACATTATGAAGCTTTGTGCTTAGCTGCTCGCAAATCGCACTAGCAATGACTTGTGGGTGCATGAATTTTATCAGAACAGGGAAATGCCCCAATTTTACCAAATTCTAAGGTGGCTAATTCAGCGACTACGTGGCAATTTTGAAAAAACTGGCTTGGATTTTCAGGTGGACTACGTCACCAGTGTCAGGAATTGGACTGATTCCATGGCAAAATTTTCTACATTGAGTGGGGCCTACAGAAAGCGAAACATCAGGGATGTTCTGGAGATCCCTCATAGCTTTACTTTTGCCAGGCGTGATAATACCTCACACCGAACTAATAGCAGTTTTGATCCCTGCAATTGAATACGGTTTGAAAACATTGAATGCATTGGCTGCACATGGAACTCCTAAGGTATGCCCCAACATCTACTGGCACAAGTTGCAAACAGAGTGCCTCCCAGATTTGGTGGTGAGTCTTCCAACGATGTCTTTCTTTTGGTCAAGGCCTTTGTTTCTGAGTCTGAGCTATGCCAAGATCCATTGGTGGTATGGCCAGGGGCCAAAGCTGATACAAGTGCAGAGCACATACGTCGCATTGCTTCAAACCAAGTGCCAGGACGAGGGGGTTATGTCAATTTCGCTGTTTAGGTCCCCAAGATCAAATCATGTAATTTTTTATGGTAATTATTAGCAAAGAATTAGCAATTATTATAATTCAATTTTAATGGTAAATTGTGAAAACAAACCAGTTCCTAATTGGTGATACCACCCTGCAGGGGTTGCTCAATACTTGGACGATGAGAGAAAAGAGATTATATTGGAGGTCGCTGAATACCTGGAGGAACATTGCAGTCACTATGGACGTGGTATCCATTATCTTCGTCAATTGGCTGGGGATGTGGCACTTCCCAGGTCACCTCCGCCCCAAATCCAATTTCTTTTAACCAACCCTGTGGGAATCCAAAGGGGTGCAGTTGTTCTGGCAAATGCTCAGGTCCACACAGTGCATACAATGCAAGTTCGGTTTCATCGCTACCATTAAGGACCAATTGCAATTGAAAAGAGCTACTGTAGTGTTTTAGGTTTTGCTATTGCAAAAAAAGACCAGTCTAAACCAAGTGTGCTAGTTGCCAGCGCAAAGCACCATTGGTATTCGAGTTCTCCAGCTCCATTTATCCTCAAGCTCAGTGGCATCTGCGCAGCGTCCACGCTGATGGCAGAGGTGGCGCAGGAAGTGCCTGGTCCTGCTGGCTCGGAAGTTACCAGGCCAAATATTTTGTTTGTCATGGTTGGGGTGATTTGGTGTTGTTTATCTTTAAGTGGTTTGTATCCATCAGGCTGGCAGCAATGGGTTTTCCATCAAGCAGGCTCTGATTTCTCGCATGGAGGAGGCAAGTTTCTGATCAAATGTTCCCTCAAACAATGGTTAATGTTATATTTTTCAAAACATGACAATCAAAATGAACAAATCTCCCCCTGAAGATTACCGCGAAGCAAAACATTGGCGAATGGTTGTGGGACCAGTACTCTACAGAAGAAGGAAAGAAGAAGTTTTCTGACGTGCCCTGGCCTTGTGTTTTGAGAAAATGTTTACCTGTGTTTTGATTACGAACACCATCGAACACCCATTATTTTCATTCAATGTAAGTTTATGATGATTTGAGACAAACTAATTACCTGAGATTGAAGGCCATTGAAGAGATCTTCGACATGCCCAGTGTCAGCAAGCATGTGCAGAGTCAGCAGGCGATGCGGACTATCCCGATGGCAACAGTGAGGGGGTTCTACGTGCACCTTGCTTCCCTTTCCTTTGCTGAGACAGCAAAATATGGAGAAACTGGACGGTGGCCTTCTACACACCAGTTCAAGCTTCACTTACCATCATTTCTGGATCGAGGCTTTGAGTCCCATCGTGAAGCGTTGGAGGTGAAGTTTGAGGTCCCAGTGGAGCCCGACCAGACCATGTATACCATCCAGCCCTTTAGCATTGGCTACGTCGATGGCCAGAACAAGGCCATTATCATGCTGTCCACTTTGGCATTGCTCATTGATTTGGTTCCTTTTCTAAACATCCTAAGCGACCTTTTATCCTTTCAAAATGTTTTGCCAGAAGGAAAATTACCAGGAAAATGTTTAAACCAAAAAACCAAATCATGCCAAAACCAAGGCTGTGACCCGGGAACAGCTTGAAGAAGATGAATGTATATCCCGCGCAGTGGCATCGATGCAGTTTGTCAAATGCAACTACACCAAGCATGCTCGACCAGAGGACTTTCTGTATGACAGCTTGAGTAGGGGCCCCAAGAAATCCAACAGAGTTTGAAAGTTTCTACATTACATAGGCCTTTTTTTGGGTGGTGCCCTTTTTTACCCTTGTTTGGACACCAAAACGCTTAATGCTGAATAAAGGGCCCCTTCAACAAATAACCCTTTGAACCCCCATTGGATGTAATGTATTTGAATTCAACTTTTTTGAATGCCCATGATGCCAGCATTTTCCCAGGCCTTGCGAACCGTACTGCAGAGAAGGTCAAGCCATCAGCCTTGGATTTGCTTCTGCTTTTCAAGGAAACCGTTAGGCTGAAACAGAGTGTGCCTGGTGTGAAGAAGTCTTCGATTCGAGATGTGCTGTATGCTTGCATCGCAGACTACAACAAGACTGTTTCCAATCACCGGGCCCCTTGGCACAAACATAGTATTATAATTTTCATGTCTATGTTTAACAAAAAGAAACTGGAATTTGGGTAGTTGTGCCCTGCCATTGTCAGACCTGGCGTGTCAATGATGCAACTCGACGCCTGATCTACAACCTTTTGCGCAGCCCTCCAGCTTTGTGGGAGGCCTTGAAGCTTTGTTACAATGAGGACAAACCAGAATTGGCAGGCCAGACTTTTGAAATTGGCTGACACCCCTACATGACATTGCGTAAGAGTTTTCTATGGGTCCTTGTTTTCAATACCAACTCAGCAGAACTCAGCTAAACTTTAAGTTTTTGTTTGGGGTGGCTCCATTTTATGCCAAAAAAATGCGCGAACTTAACCCCAAAAAGGCTTCCCACTGAGTAAGTATGAGTGTTCTATTGGGGGGAGGGGTAGAATTAATGGATTTGCTGATTGATGTTTACTGTGGCCCTGCCAGCTTTGACCATGGACAATCTCGATGGTGACTACTTTGTGGTTGGTGCACAGCTCCTTGAGGGAGCCACAAGCCCATGGAGAGAGATCCAGGCATGGAACCTTTGTTCAAATTTGTCTGACATGGTTTTCAACCCTTTATGAAAATTGGATAAAATTGGTCTGTTCCAGTTTTTGGGGTTTAGGTTTTGGGGGTCCACGGCCCACCCATCTGTCAGACCGTCAGTGCTGAAGCTGTCGAACTATGGGCAGACCGTGCACTCACGGACTTTAGCAGGAAAGTTGGCAGGACTGCCCCGGCAAAACAGAAGGACTGGGGTTGGGAAAATGGATCCCATTAAAACTTGTTTAAGATAATAATTAGATGAACATATCTTGAGGGTGGTTTGCCTCAAACGGGGTGTTCATCCGAGCCCTTCGCGAGGGGCTCGGATGAACACCATTTTTTGGGGACCAAGGGGGGCTACAGAGACCTCAGGGAACTTCATAACCCCCCTGTCAGAAGCTGGCCCAGCGAGATCAACCAGCTATGGTGGAGCTTCTACAGATTTGCTGCCTTATGCACCATGTGTGGCCCCTCCTCCACAACTATCTGGGAGCAGGCAAGTTGCTGGATGGCATCATGGATCAGTGGAGATTGGGGTACCTCGGATCGAACCAAAATCGTGTACTTTTGGGTCTTGGATTTTGAAGCTCAATTGTCGTGTGGAATCTAGATTCCGCATCACAAAACCTAGGGTTTCCAGAAATATCGTGATTTTTGGGTTGCTGTTTCAAGATCTGAAAAATGACCATTTACTCCCAAACCCTAGGTTTTGTGATGTGGAATCTAGATTCCGCATCACACTTGGGGCTGGATTTCCCAAACAGGATTGTACATGGATTTATTTCTAAATGATGTTTCCTATGATTTTACACATCGAGATTGCCATGCTGCCAAAAGACTAGATTGTGATGTGGTTTCTAGAAACCACGTGATCCCCAAAATATGTGCAAACAAAACCGCATGATCCCCAAAATATGTGCAAACAAAACCGCGTGATCCCCAAACTATGTGCAAACGAAACCACATCACTCTCAAAGATTGTGAGCCAAACCACATCACACCAATCGCATTGCAAAACAAAACCACATCACTCGACACCAACCATCCCCCAAACCGCAACATTCAACCAATCCCCAAATCTCATGGGAATCAAATTGTGGTTCCAAAATATAGAACTGTTTGAAAGTGCTAGTTCCTGGTCCCACTTTTTTGCAAAAAAAATCGCGTTACATTTAAATTTACATACACACCCCATACATGCATACATTACATTACATTACATTACATTACGTTGCATTGCATTGCATTAAGCTACATTACAATCTATTACATTATATTCAGAAATTACATTACATTACATCACTAAAATAATTAAAAAACATTATTATGCAGTTATGCAGATATTATACAATACCCGGAATCCTTGTAGCAATGGACCCCAAAGTTTAGGACATTGACATGTTATTCACCCCCAGATTCCCAAGAACAGGGTATTGGTATTAATTCCCTTGAGTTTTTGGGAGCTTGTACCAATCCCTGGACTTTCTACCATGTTCAACTTTCAATCCCAGAACCGGGGTTCACAATTAAAGAATTTTGAATTTCCCTTTTTCATTACAGAAACAATCCCACTGTCCAAAACATGGTTTGGAACCTCCAGATAGAAAAGGATTTTGGAGCCCCAATTATTTTATATTATTTTTATCAAAGCCCGAACTCACAACATCCCCCAACAAATTGCGTTTCCCAATTTCATTCCCCAATGTTTTGAAGGTAATATTGTTTAGCCGCCCACATTCTCTCCAAGGCTACTGTTCAATGGCCTTTTCAGGAACCTAAATTGGAGGTACCCACAATATATAAGGCCAATGTAAGGCCTATGTAAGGGAATATTCCCCCAAAATATGGCCTTATATGGTACAGTACTTCCATTTTAGGATCCTGAAATTCCCATTGAAAACCCCGTATGCAGACACTGGCCATAGCATCCCATAGCCACCAAGTTGTCGCCAATTGTTGCCAATCCTGCAGCACCGTTCCAAGGGCGCTTGACAGCGAGTTGCGGGTGCAAGTGAGACTTGTTTTTTTATGTTTTGTTTTCTTGTGGGTGGTTCGTCAAAAAAATGTAGGAACCACTCTGGGATTTTGCTCAGAGCCAATGAAAAAGAAATTTACACTGTTTACGCTAGATCAGTGCAACACCAGATTTCTCAATTTCTAATTTTGAAAAGGGTTGTAATTCGGGTTACCCAGGAAAGGATTGGACGAAAACTTCGACTACAGAAAGTTGTCATTCGTTCAAGAAGCATGTGGCCGACAACAAGAGGAGCATTTAATCTCTGCTCAAAGCACGGTGAACAATGCTCGGCGCAGTTCCCTACAGGCAGGCTTCAACCTATTTGCCACCAACCTTGCCAATGACCAGGTGATGCAGGACAAGTACTTGGCCACCGCTGACATGAATTCAGCCCGTGCCCGGTCAGTCCTGGTGCATAGTCTTGAGGCCAGAGTTCAAAATGTCATTGTCCTTGGTTTGTATTCCAAGTCAAGCGTGTGATACTGTATATTGTTTGCTACCCATTGACAGGTTGAGGAATATCTGGAAAACATCTTTTATAGTTCTTTAATGTTCTTTATAGATTATGTTTTATTCTTGGGTTTGTGACCTCATGTAATTAAACACTGGGGTGCCCCAACACTTTGGGTCAAGTGCCATTTATGACTTGTTCCCTGTAGAAAATGCACACAACTGCGTGGCGCCTGGTCAATGAGTTCTTGGAAGATGCTGTGCCCACATGGGATGTATCATTGTCCAGAACAGCCCAAGGACAGGTGTCTTTGGAGGGCTCCAAAAAATCCAGGCAAACCAATCAGCTTGCTTGCGTTTTATTTCCCTATGTGTTACCACTTTGGGGCCCGAAAAAAAGTTGGCAAGCTGATTGGGTTACCCTTGTAAGTTTGCTTTATTGATAATGGAGTTGTCTATCCGTCATAAACACAAATTCAATAAGTGAGCACCCTTCTCTAAATCCAGTCATGAGCTTCCCTTCCAATGCCCCAAAATATCTAAAAATGCCATATGCAGGAGTAGAGGTGGAAGGTGATGCCAACACATACCCAGCAAAGAACGAACCGTGGCTCCAGCAAACGTTGACTTCATTTGGACAAGGAGTTCGCCGAACAGATCAGGAACGCTTGTTCTTATGGATCAACTACGTGTGCACAGGTGTGGTGTCGGGAAAGAAGTTGGTCTTCACCCTGGACCAAGTCACACAGTTTCTTCACAGTTTTCCTCGAAATGCTGTGGCAGTTGTGCTCTTGCCAAACAGAGCTTCTGACTTGCGCGCATCACCAAAGATACTTCGGTCAAAGTTTCCGTATTCCATTTTCTCTTGTCGTTTTTGTTGGTGTGTTTTTCTTGATTTTGGTTTCAAACTGTTGGTTGTTCCCTCAATTCCTAAGGAAAGATGAGGCAGAGAATGAGAAGGAAGAGTTGGACAGTGATGTGAAGAAAGCGGAAGGCAGAGTGCGATACATAGTTTTCTGAACTAGTAACTAGTTTGCTTGCATGGCTAGGCCTGTTCAAATGATCAAGGTTTGTTTTTTGCAACTTGGGCAGGCAGTGACAACGAGCAGGATGAAGATGATTGCACAGCCAACACATCTGCTGATGCAATTCTGCGGGACTTCAGGTACAAGTTGCAGTGCATGTTCATGGAACCGCAGAGGGACTTGCGGGCAGGGGTTGCAAAATAGTTTTTTTTAACACAAGTCGTTTTTCTCTTTCAATGCCTTCAACATCTGACATTTTTCAACACTATCCCTGACAGGTTCGTCCAGTCTCCATCTTCTTTGACCCTGCCTCCGTATATGGAACCCGTGAAGGATACCATTCAGGCCTGCTTGTCACTAGCTCAGACCGGACCAACTACTTCACAAAGTCGCCTGTCTACAAGTCGGGAGTTGTTCATGGAGTGGGAATGCTCCCAAGGCTTCTAGGTTGCGTTTTTTTTTCATTGTTTCTTTTCAGGTCCCACCCAATCCGGGCTTTTCTTGGAAAGCAGCTCACCAAACAAAGTAAGATAATATTATTATATCAATGATTATTTTGTAATTTTAACTTTACAACATTCTACTTCAAGGAGTGAAATGCTGAAGGGAGAGAAGACCTCGAACAAGTTTGCAGTTGACTCTCGACTGACTCGCGTGCAGGAGCTGAAGCAGGCATGTTTGTCCAAATAATTGGGGCCTTCTGTAAAAGGTTTTAGTTATCACATTTTTGATTCCTCACTTCTGTTCCCCTGAGCACCTCGCCGGGTACAGCGTGGTGGACAAGATCGTGGGAGGATTGCTCAGCTCTGAAGATGGTGAGACCAGCAACGTGATTCTGGATCTTCTGGGCTATGATGGTTTTCCAGCATGTTACGCTATGAGCAAGGTAGCTGCAGGAGCAATTGGGGTATGAGGGGGGGGAATGAATCTACCCATCTACCAGGTTTCAAAGTGTTTAACATGATGTCCCACTGTTGATTTGGTAATCCCAACATTTTAGTCATGCCTGCTGGGGGTTGTCAGGACACAAATTTGCGTGCTCTACGGCTTGCCACAGCTCACACGAGGCAAGCTATTGTGCTGCGGCCATCGGCCAAAAAGCCTATTCGATGGCCAGGGGTGGAAGTTTGCGACTACCAGGTTTTCCAGAATTTGAGCAAGTGGTCAGTGAGCTGAAGCAGTCCAGCAATGACATCCCGAGCCCGGACTTTCAGGTGTGCATTCCTGTACCCAATGGCCTGGTGATCAAACAGAACCTGGTGGATTACTGGGCTTCTTGTGACATGTTCTCGAATGAGATTGCATCCCTGGTGGCAGAGCACAACAAGAAATACAATCCACAGGGACTCAAGAGAGGTCATGCAGAAGGAGGGAGTATCTTACATTGGCATTCAGAAGTTTTGTCAAACATGTTTTTCAAAGCATTATTTTGGTTTCATGGTTTTCATTTCAACATTTTCCGATTTGTAGTGTGCAACTCCATGCAACTCCTTAACATTTTTTCATCCTACTTTGAGAAAGATCAAGGTGGTGAGAGCAATGAGGAAGCACCAGCAGCAAAGAAGTTGAAGGTTGACAAGACAGTGAAACTGGCAGAGCATGAGGCCACAATCCAGGAGAAGTTTCTTGGCCATTGAAAAATGTTTTTTGTTCTGGGAATGTTCTGTTCCCATAGTTTGATTTCGTTGTTTTTTGCAAGCCGGAGGCATGTGCTGTGCTGCGGTGCGTTCAAGTTGATTTATGATGTTCAGCAAGAACTCCTTTGGGCTGCAGTCAACGAGAACAAGAGGCAGGCCAGGAGCTTTGAAATGCGAGGCCCGACCGAGCTCTTTGGGTTTGGAAGTGGGGATTTCTGTGAAGGGCCAGATGCCAAAGATGTCCAAAGTGATCTCACCGGTCGCTGGGTGTCTTACAACATCAGCTCCAGCGATGACTACTGCATCTTAGAGCCTGACCGACGACTACCAGAGCATATTCGCAAGTTGGATGTCTTTGGAAAAGTGCCTGGATACAATAAGATACAACACCAACTTGTGTGTGCGTTTTTTTTGGAATGTTTTTGTTCTTTGATTTGTTTTTGTGGCTTCTTGCTCCCTGAATGGAATTATTGCAGCTTGTGCTTCTTATTATTCTGTACAGGTGGTGACCTTGGGGTCTGCAATCAGTGATCTCGAGAATGCGGGCGAAGTCAATGTGAAACTTTCCATGCATAACATGGACAAGCCCGAGGGAAGTTCTTCTTTCAGGTGTACCGTTCAGAAGGCAGTTTGCTTTGTGCTGGACCCTCCCAAGGAGACAAAGCGCAGGAAGGCTGGGGGAAGGATCAAACAAAAACAGGATAGCAGCTTACAAAATAAAAACATATAGAAGTTTACAAAGCAATGTAGTTTTTACATGTTTTTTCCGCAGGGGGAAAACAGTAAAGAATTGGGTTTCAGAAGGCGCTTCACTATCACTTCAGTCTTTGCCCCCTGCAGGGAAACGCTTCAGCTACAACGTTTGGCGCAAAGTTGGCCATCACCAAGCTGAGGACCAGTGAAAATCTGAAGCTTTGCTGGCGCATGAGGTGCCATCTGTGCCAAAAAGTACATTGGATGTGTTTCTATGTTACTGGGTTACTACGTTATTATGATTGACAAAATCCCGGCATCAACAGGCTAATGTATCAATGATTGTCAATGTCTACTGTGCTTTTCAAAATCAAGCTAATGGGCTGTTAAGCCAAGTGCTCCTGGGTCGCAGTCCTCACCACTAGTTGTTTTTTTTGCCCTGGAGCTCAATTATCACCATTGGGTCACAACAACTATCACCATTGGGTTACAACTATCATCCCTTGGTTACAATAGCCACCACTGGATTGCAAAAACCACCACTGGGTTATAACTTCTGGGTTAGTTACAACAATCACCATTGGGTTACAACATGTTACAACTATCATCCCTTGATTATATTAAATTCTATTGGGTTACAACTATCACCTGTGGATTACAATAATCACCACTGGGTTGCAACTATCACCCCAGGTTACAACAATCACCATTGGGTTACGACTATCATCCCTTGGTTGTAATAATTTCCATTGGGTTACAACTATCACATGTGGATTACAATAATCACCATTGGGTTGCAACTACCACCCCCGGGTTACAACAATCACCATTGGGTTACAACTATCATCCCTTGGTTATAGTAATTTCCATTGGGTTACAACTATCACCTGTGGATTACAATAATCACCACTGGGTTGCAACTACCACCCCCGGGTTACAACAATCACCATTGGGCTACAACTATCACCCCTTGGCTACAAGAATTACAACTGGGTTACAACTATTCTTTATGTTGTGTAAAGTTTTGGAAATAGAAAAACATAGGAAAAACCATCGAAGAATGTTACAGACGATAAGGTTATTATCGTCTGTATGTTAACTATCACCCCTGGGATACTATCAGACCCCAGCATCCCATCTTTGCGCCAGGCTTCAGGCTGATCAGAATGGGGCAAAGGATCTCATCCCAGTTCGTCCTGTCGCAGTGCTCGTGAGCAACTTCGAGGGGCAGGCTGATGAAATGTATCAGCTTGTCTGATAAGTTTGAATGTTAGGTTTGTGATGTAAGCAACCCCTGGATGATCTTTTGATCTCAACATAGGTTCACCCAACAACTTAGATGTAAAGAAATTGTTTTCCAAGAACTCATAGCAACTGCTTGGGGAGATGGCTTACAGTATCCGTACGGTACTTTGGGTTGGCTGGGCTGATGGATGCCTAGCTAGTGGGCTTTTGACTTTGCACTGAGAACAGTGCATATGGCCAGGAAGGGTGATAACACCCGCGATCGATACAAACTCATTGGGCAGTGACAGGAATAAGAAGCGTGGAAACAATATTTATACCATTGGTAGTTCCCACAATGCACAGCATTTTACCACTGCAGTTATGGGATAAACACCCACAAAAGAGAATTGGCAATACCAGCCCCCATGAAAAAAGCAGGTGATCCTTCAAAAACAATGTGTTGGCAATAACATACTTAGCTTGCATATCACCATGTCATTTTCGAGATCTTTTTGGATTCAAGTGGCCAAACATGAATACACCACACAGGGCTGTATCAGGGCCCCATGGCAGCGCTGTGGTAACCCCATCGTTTGACATCTCGAATTACCAATCCTTGCTTACTTCACCATCGGTGGCTGCTACAGCAAAAGCCAGAGCTAAAACTGATACATCTGCATCGGCAGCATCCAGCACGAGACCCAGCAACTAGGTCAAAGCTAGAAATTTTCTAAGTTCCTTCCCATGGTATTTGCTTTTTAATTGCAAACTTAAAACCTTTCCTGCATCCTTTCCTGATACCTAGTGATTCCCTGATCCCAGGTACAAGAAGGCTTTTGACGCGCTGTGACATTGCTAGCTCTTCAGAGGAGATGTCGGGCGGAGGAAATCATGAAAGCCCTGAGGCAGAAGTTTCAAAGAAAAAAGCAGAAGTGAAGAAAAGCAAGGGGAAGAAGGATGACGAAGGGGGAAAAAAGAAATCCAAGAGCAGAAAGGTCGGTGAGGATGATGAAGAGCCTCCCGTAATGAAAAAGCCTGCCAAAAAGTTTAAGAAGGATGAAATCGAAGGCTTGTTCGATGACATCCGTGGAGGAGACGATAGAGATGATGACATTGATGAAGAAGATGGGGATGACGTCGGAGCAGAAGGACCAAAAAAGAGGACAAAGAAAGGGAAGTCTGCAAACAAAGAGCCAAGGTCAAAGACTAGCAAGAAGGACCTTCATTCATTTTTTTCATTTTTTGCAGGGTTCAATTTGGCACTCATCTTTTTCAATGCCAGTTTGTTATTTACAAGTTGGCTTATCAGTCAGGAGAAGGCATCGGAAAAGAAGCATCATGGTGGAAAGCGCCGTGATGGAATGGAGGACGAAGAGCCTGCTACCTTGGCAGCTGAGCCAGGCTTCAACAAGACTATGGATCCTGGAGTTGATGAACACCGTGTGAAGGAATGCATGTCTTTCCTTGCAGAAGCTCACAAAGTAATTTGGCAGCATACTTTTCCTTTTTCTACTTTGGAACTTCCAAGGGTTTCCGTAGGCTGATTAAATGTCCCAAGAAAATACATCACATTTCAATGTTGGCTTCTCCAGTTTCGCAGGATGAGACCGAGATCAATCTTGTGACTCCGGACAAGGGCCCAACGTTGACAAGCATTGACATTGACAAGGCAGTGGAACCAAGCAATACGACTTGTGAACTGCATGACAAGGACTGGGAAAAGAAAGGTTTTTGGTTCAATCTCATAACTGGCAAGTACAAACTTAATTTTCTTCGTGGCTTCTCCCTGAAACACTCTTTAACCTCAGAAGAATCACAGTAGAAAGGAGGGCGAACTTCTGATGAAAGCCTTGGATGCCTATGTCATTGTTAACACAAGTGATTCCCAAGGGCGCCAAGAAGTGCAAGATGCCTTGCGTTTCCAGGAGAGATTGGCAAATGGCACTCTCTTCAGTACTCCATCTAAGAAGGGGCATGGTGAGGATCCTTGCACACCAAGCTCACTTGCTACAACATGGATCTTGGGAGAGCAGCCCGGAGTTTTGACTGAGGACTTTGCGGGTTGGGGTATTGGGGTTTGTGGTTTTGAAATCTCAAGTTTTTCAATTCTCGAGTTTTTGTGGGTTTGAATTTCCTTCCAGGACTTACCTGCCAACAATGGCACCGCTGTGGCTGTGGCCGCTGAAACCAACAAGCCAGATTTGGAGGAAAAACCTATGCCGAAGGACTGCTTTCCTGGTTTGCAGAAAATCACACCAAAAAAAAACTGAATTTTTCCCACCGTGCTCCAAACATTTCTTAAATTTGCACTTTGGGGTCTAGGGTGCTAGGGCACAAAACTTTCTGTCTAGGAGAAGCCCATGGCAAAGTGCTCTGCCAAAGCTCGAGCGAAAAAAGCAGAACGAGAACTGAAGGCACCCACGGCAAAGTGCTCTGCCAAAGCTCGAGCGAAAAAAGCAGAACCAGAACTGAAGGCACCCAAAGCTCGAGCAAAGGCCAAATCCACAGCTAAGGCAGTGCCCTCCCAGGCAAAACCCAAAGCCAAAGGAAAGGCGAAAGCAAAAGGAAAAGCTAAGGCCAAGCCGGGAAAGAATGCAAAGGCAGCGAGCAAAGAGAGAAGCGAGGTTTCTAAACTGCAGCTATTATAGTTTTTGTTTTTTTTTGAATATTTTTCATTTTTCTGACCTGGTGCCATGGCCCAGGCTACCCGCGAGAGAAACAGGATCTACAGCCGTGTGTACCGGCAGGTCTTGGCACAGGGATCCGACCGTGAACAGGCTCGATTTGAGGCAGGCCAAGAATTGGCCCGCAATGGATTTGTGGTTTACAACTTAGACTCTTAGACGTAGCAACAGCATGAGCAGCTACAGGCTGGGCAAAACCATCTCGATGTGAAACATGTTAAAACAACCCCCAAGTACATTATCCTCAACCCTATCTTTTTATTACATCATATTTTTTAAAATCTTGCTGTGCGAAAGGGTGGTGGCCCTAATCTCTCTTAATTATTTGCCAGAGGCGTGACCCTCTGACCCAGTGAGCAACCAAAGCATCGGGGAAAAGTCCTTGGAGCTCCAATGCTCCAATGCGCTGCTGCCAGCGCATGCCAGGATGTGCCAGCTGCCCACCATTTCAAACGAGGGAATGGATTGGAAGAGACCAATTGGTCGGTGGGTTAATGATCCCTTCAATTTTTTTTGATTGGTTGGTTGGTGGATTATTCCCTTTCAATCTTGGGTTTACATGACATGATTTGAAGGTTGATTTACATTACATATCATTACATGACATGATTTATTCCCATCCTTGAGCCTCAGGGACACCAAAACCTCAAAACCTTAAGTCCTGCTTTGATTTGGGTCAAGTCCTGCTTGATAAGACAGTTTCTTTAATCTTTCTCTTCTCTATGCCTCTTCCCTGCTCTGCTTTTCATCTCTCCATATTGTCGGAAGTTTGACTTCTAAACTTCCTTCGATGATTTTAGGGTGTATATCTCATGAAGCATACTAAAACCATCTAAAACCAATGTTCTATGATTCTATGATGTTTTCGCAGGTGTTTAAAACCAGCATTTCGACCACGGAACAGTCCATATCGCGGTCAAGAGCGTTGCAATGCCCAATTCCACGTGAGCCAAGTCGATGAGCCCCGCCAACCAGAGACCCACGGTGATGCCGAAACACACCGAGGATCCAAACCTCGCCCGAGATCACCGTTGCTACTGAAAGCATCGTGTGATATTCTTGAAACTGGGATGATGCTGATTTCATGTAGAATCATGTAGAATCATGTTGATCATCTGGGTAGTGCATGTAGAATCATGTAGATGTGTTTGGAATGAAGGCAAATTACCAATCTAGAATCAGCATTTTCCAAAGGTATGCACTGCTTCGTATTTTTTGGAGTCTCGATATTATTCCAGGGACCAATGTGCCCACATTGCAAGTATATTGGGGTACACATCCCTCTAGTGGCTTGTTTGGTCGGGCCAAAGACGGTAGGCCTGCGGGCCATTGATGGGGGGGTACGTCAAGATTTATCACACATCTGCCGCCAAGTAGAGCTCCTCGAGTACTACACCAGGTGCGGCACAGAATCTATCACGCACTTGGTTGAAACATGCTGAAACGATATGCATTCAACGCATTTACTAGGCTACGTATACTTGGTCACATAATCTGTGCGATAGTGTGAATTTATTTTTTGGATGACACCTTAATGAGCAGTCCCCACGCCATGGATTCATGATGAACAGTTTTTCATGGATGATCGCCGCGATAGGTTATAATTCAAAGATTATATCAAATGGTAAAGACAAGATGGTTGCTTATTGAGCACTTATTGCCACCACTGGTAAGTATATAAGAGTAGCATCCTCAGATTAGACTAGACCCAAATAGAGGGCTGGAGGACTTTCGTCACTGGCCAATGCTGAGGATCGTTGGTTGGGGCCCGGGGGAAGTGTATATGGGTCCATATAGATATTAATTACATATATACAGCAACATACTATCAATACCATCGGGTAATTTAACATAGCTATGGACAATTAATGACAATTACACATTGTACGTTTGTAGATCATTTATTAAATTAGTTTCCATGACCATTTTCCATGGCTATATTGGATTGAGGAAAGGGTAAATCCATTAAACAAACAACCATTCTAGTTGACTAAGTCTCCATTTGTTGTTGGTTAATTAAGTCAGTTAAATCACCATTTTTGTTGATTCAGTCACCCTGTTTGATGCTTAATTCCCATCTTTCGTGGTTAAATCACCTTTTATCCATGTCTGCTGCCGGTTGATGGTGAACGCCAGGTGGCATGCCGCTTTGCTGCGAGCTCAACTCGCCATGCTGCGTCATTGAGACCAAAAGCATGGAGTAGTGGTTGGCGTAGCCTGTGCCTTCGGAATGATTTGGTTATATCTATAGCTCAAATACTCGATGTATGTATATATATATATATATTTATATCATATACTAAATGATCTAAATGATTATTTACAGCACATAGTCATATCAATCATATGTTTAATATTATATATACATCTTACAGTATATATTCGACATCAAATACTGCATGCAAAAATATGATAATTATATGAAATTATTTGTATGTATATATATATATATATGTATTGCCGCCTGCGGATGTAATGCAAACACAAATGGGATATTGAGCAATGAACATGAGGGGTCGAGTCAAGAAATAAGTGGTTAAATAGTGTACCATAGTGTACCCTACATACAAGGATTATAAAATCAACGCAACACAACATGTGTTTGCCCATAAACAAATAGTGATACAGTATATGTGTGTGTATATGTACAGCATATGTGTATATATCTATATACGTATAATATACACACAAACACACACGCGCACACACACACACACTCGTGAGTTTATCATAGTGTGTCAACCAACAAGTGCTAGCCAAATCAGCCGTCAATGGAGATGTTTTCGCTGGTTGGCATAGCCAGTGCCTTCCCTGTGAAAAACGCTACTAACACTGTACTATTAATTCACACCAGGCGGGAAAGGTCACAACATCCCTATGTCACAGCTGCGATACAGAAAAGTCACATCTCAGGTAGTGGAAAGTCACATCAGGGACGAAGAATCACCATGGCACAGCCTGTTGTTTTCTTTTTCGGTACAATGTTTGCATCAGCGGCAGCAGCAGCAGGAGGAAGCAGCAGCAGCAGCACAAGCAGCAGGAGCAGCAGGAGGAAGCAGCACAACAGGAGGCAGCAGCAGCAGCAGGCAAGCAGCAGCAGTAGCAAACGGCTCCAAAACAATGAAATGGTTCACTTCTTGAAAGTTGTGTTGATGCCAAAATTGATTTTCTTCCAGGCGCACGGCCTCCCGATACGATTTTTGCAAGCTGATACGACTTAACCCTAGCGCTTGTAGATTCTAGATTTAGCCAGATTCTGGAGAATTGAACGGGTTTCAGAAGGAAAAAAAGTCAGAAACTAAGTACGCATACAGACCCTATCACTCTTACTATCTTACAACATGCTGCAGCTAATTTGTGCATCATGGAATTAAATCCTAAAGACATCATTGGAATGATCAAAACAATGTGCAGTCAAGTGGGGATTACAACGGTCTGATCTTTATCTGGAAAAAGAAGTGGCTGATATTGCAAAAGTGCTGGGACACGGCCAGATATGGCTGATGTTGTCAGCAAAACCAGTGACATGACCCCAGCATGCTAAGTATGTAAGCGGTAAACATAATGATACTTGAATCATGCAGACTGGGAATATAATAATAAACCTCACACGGAATATAATTATGCATCAGCAATCATGATGCAACCATGGCGAAGTGATAGCATGCGACTAAGCGGAAGCAAAAAACGTACTTGCTCAATTCTTGGCAATCATGATATGTATCATGTAATGTGCGACGCCCAAATAATTATGTTGCATGTGTTGCATCTATCTCTCACACGATACTCCAGGTGAAGGAATAGACACCTACAGGGCAGGCCATTTGAAGCCAACAGTACACTGGCGGAACCCAGAGGACACGGGTTTTGGAGTATTTGACACACAAGAATCAGGAAATGATCATAGAGAACAGGAGTCACTGCACTTCCAAAAAAATATATATATATATATATTATAAATAATGTACATATCCAACTGTAGGCATACATTGATATTTTGCAACACATGACCAACTGATTCCAGTCCCTGAAGTCTCCCACATGCTGCAGGGATTCTTTCTGCCTCGAAGACCCACTCCACTCAAGTCAAGATACCCATCAGCCAAATGCCGAGAAACATAAAAATGTAGCCTGAGAAATGAAGATACGAACTCAGGTTATGTCTGGTACAAAAATTGTAGCCAACCCACAAAATGGTGTCACATCTTGTCACAAGCACATTGGTGTAGAACAAAACTTCTTGGGACGTCTTTGAACTAGTGCATTCATCTGTGACATGGTCAAAACATGGTAAATGTTGTACGGTCATCCATCCCTCATGAGAATCCCTATATATATATATATTTATATACTGTATATTCCCCATTCATGGATTGATGTCCATCCCTGAGCATCACGTGAAGCTGACGCGGACCTTTTGGGGTGGAGCTGTGCCATCGTTCTCACTGCTTGCATGTTCACAGCCTTTCCGTGGAGGCATCTATTCCCCAAATAAACAGTGCCGATCAGGTTTTATACCTATATCATGTATATATATATATATTACATCATGTAGACTATATAATCTATATATGTAATGCGTACAGTACACATCAGTACACATCATCTCTCTGTTGATGCTCCACCCTTCCAATACACTCCACGTGTTTCAACTCATCGGTGGCTTAAACCCTTGAATCAAGCGGTGAAGTATCCCATCCACTGGTTATGGCCCAAAATATGGTACAAATGCTACGAATGAAGCCACACAACTAGTTGGTGTTCAGTACTAAACTATCATGTTTTGGGGGTTGACAAACCATGGCAATCCCATTGGATGATCCAACGCTATGGTAATTTATGGTATTTTATGGTTGGATTAAATGGAATATCTACCATCAAAATGGATTCACCAGCCAAATAGCTATCTATAAATGGTTGAAATGGTTGGTTTATGTTGGTTTATCCCCATGAAATTTCAAGAAGCACGTCTCGATGCAACCAAAGGCACCATGTCTCTGATCCACGTCACCAGTGAGCATCACCGATGCTGCGAAGACAGACATGCTGCCCAAGATGATCTCAGCTACACCATTGCTTCTCTCCGGAGTTCATGGGGATTTCATGGGATATCTGACAGCCAAAAAGATGCCATATTGGATATATTGACGTGTCTGAAAATTGAGGGAATCACTACAAAAACTCACCAAGTAGACTTTAACATCTAGTAGAGTTAAAAACCTCATCTTCCCGATTTGAAATTGAATACTCATTTGGTTCCATTTGGGTGCCTATACCCACTTTCAGACTTTCAGATACACCCATTTCCAGAAAATCATCTTCCAAAGCCACTCGTCACTTATCCCCATGAGGCGCATAACTGGACCCCGCAGCTCGAAACTGGATGGTCATGTCCTATATGTGGTACCAGTTATGTTTGTTGGTTTAAACTCCCAGAAATACTAGTTCGATATACTTGTCATGACCTCTATAGCATGAATCAAAATAATTAAATTAATGAAAATCGTTGGGATCGGGGCAAAACAAATGGAGCTTACCCCACAATACGCAATCTCAATTGCGACCAACTTCACCGCATCCCCGCATCCCAAACGGCAAAGGTACGAAGATGAGACTAACATGCACCAAAGTGGAGGCCAAAACGCGTCGGGCCAAGTAGGTATTGACTAAACGAGGCAACCTGAGACGATGGGTCCATCACGGTCAGTTGGAACATCCCAAAGTAGCGATGCGAAGTGAACATGTTGGTGATCAACAAATACACCATCCATAGAAACCATATTGAGCATGCTGCTATACTTCTACGTGTATACATAATCAGTTATACCATATCAAAATCAAATATGAAAGTCATATCTTTCTGTCTATCAATCTAATCCATCTATCAATCTATCTATCAATCTATCAATCTGTCTATCGATCAATCGATCAATCTATCTATCAATCAAACAATCAAATCAAAGCAATATATATATATATATATAAATAATCATATATATATATCTGTCTATCTACAGAATCATCTCCAAAAGGTACTGCAAATGCGTTTTGTTCTGCATCCAAAATCAGCATCAGGAAGCAGATGGAACCAGGCAACATGCTGGCCAGGTAGAAGCTGCTGGGAACCAATGCAGCCCACTCTTCCGAAAAGCCAAACCTGGGCTGCTGGGACCCGCGCTTGGTTGGATGAGACGATCTGGACCATGGCGGATGACGGGATTATCTCCGGGTTTCAGCAAAAAAAACACATTAAATACTATCCAATATATTAAAAAAACACAGATGGAATGTTCAATCCTATTTAAAGTGTTGTGCTGTTTTTGCTTGGGATCATTCCATCTATATACATCTTTTCGCAGCTTAGCAGCTAAGGGTTGACCTGTTTTCAAAACAATCAGAAAAGTTTATTCAAATCACAGGTGCGAGAAGTAAGACCCAGTCCCAGTGGAACTAAACTGCAAAAAATCAATCTTCGACAAACATGTCCATGAAACAGCACAGTAGCTTGGGATGTGTATACACAAACCAAGCTCATTGAAAAATGGACAACCTAAGTGCGCAATAAGACCGGAATAAATATAGATATACCTGGAATATATTGAAATATAGATATACCTGGAATATAGATATACCTGGAATAAATATAGATATACCTGTAAATATAGATATACCTGTAAATATAGATGTACCATGAAATCAACAGTAAGGTTTTCCTTACTTACCTGGAATTGTTCCACCACAGAAAATCCACCAATTTGCCTCGATGACAGCCACAGAATGGCAGCGTGGCTATTCTAAAAAATGATTTATCCTACGGAATTATGCCGTTGCCCCGTTGCCTGCCCATTTTGGCTTGCTTTGAAAACGGCTCCGTCTATCCATATATCTATCTATCTATCGATCTATATCTACCTATAGCTATCTATATCCACATACATATGTATATATATATATATTGTTATAGTATATATATTATTATATAATTACATATACATTTATATATTATATATTATATGTATATATATATATACATATTCCGTATCATATACACTATACATATACCTGGCCCATCTCCCAAGGTCCTCCATCCAAGGCCGTCCCACCTCTTGGTTGTGAAGGCAAACCCCCAAGCGCTGATGCTGGTGGAACCAATCTGGGAAATGAAGGCGAAGCTCAGGCCTCGGGTGAACATGAAACGAGGGCAAGGATGCATATAATAGTACATTTGTCACGATATACAGAGTGTCTGTAAAATAATGTATATATATATATATAGTACTTTAATTTATTTTATATGTTATGTATAATAATATTTAAATATGTGTACGTATAATGTATGGTCAAACGCAGATGTCGGTATGTGTGTGAATGCATGTATGTATTGTAAATAGTGTATGACAATATATCCGGACAATTCCGGACATAATTATAATGACATATATATATATATATGAAATTGTACATTTGTGGAACCCAAGTGGTCTTTATGTTGGATGGTTTGTCCTGGTTTCGGGTATACATGTTACATGATACAGTAAAACTGTGACGGCATGTCTCACGTGTGTGCCATATATGTTATATTATCAAGTTATTATTCATACACGCGACAATAAGTAGGGACATGTCCATTAACAACTGTCTTTTTAACCAGCGAATGGATGTTCCAAGAAATCGAGCGGATGGGGAGACCAAGCCTGCACAATAGAAAATAACAACATCGTCTCCGAACCTCTCTATGCATTTGCATTGGAACATCACAACATCGTCTCCGAACACATCTACTGCATTTGGGCCAACTGACCAGTATCAACTTGCTTTAAAGCTCACCAAGCTTGACGTGAACAATTCTGGATACCCTCCAAAACAGGATTCAATAACATATAGTAGCTGGTTAGTATATGTAATATATATATAATATACATTATATATATATGTAATTAATGAGTTGATATAAATTATATACGAGGATATACATCCTGCATCCTCATTTATGGCCAAGAAGTGAATACATATTCAACATTAATCAACATTATTAATAATAATGTTGATTAATGTTGAATAATTTTATATATTTTTCATCCATCCAAGATTTACCTAGTGGGATGGTTGAGCACTACTGCCTGCCAGACCTGCGCGCAACACTTTGGGAGGAACGCTCTGGGAGACCTGCGGCGACATGTGGAGAAAGCCTCCCTAAAGGTGTCGGTTTCTAGTTTGGTATTACAGTAAAGTGTTTGAAAATGGCCCCAAAAGGTGTCTAAAATGAAGAGCTATCGGTGTATCATTTGAATTCATTTGATATATGTTGATATTAGGGGAATGGGATAAGTAACAACAAAATTGTTTCATAGTATCCCTAATACCCAATAATATGCATCCATTGGGGTTGGCTAATTGCAGCTATCTCACATAATTATCCGCTATATTTTCCCAAGTATTATCTTACAGTAACCCATATTGTCCCATGAATATCGTACTATATCCCGCCATTCATGGGAAATGCCATCAAAAATATAGTATGATTCATGGTTATAACCCACTATTTCCATGTGTTTCCCATTTATATCCGAGGTTCTTGCCTTTACCACTTCAATGCCATCGTTGCCTACAGAACTTCCCCTGGTTCAAAAAGGTGAACTCAGCATCGCTGTGAAGAAAGCATGATGTAGCTATGGAAAATCACCACTTTTAATAGGCAAATGAATATTGGATATATGTATATATGTAGGGGAGAAGCTTGAGGTTTCCCGGAACATCGAGGAACCTTGAGTCTTTCTCTCATATACAGGTGGGGGGTTCGGGGGAGGATATGGAAAAGATAGAGCAGTAAAGCCTATCATTAAGTCTCACACACATGGCTTTGCATCGCACACATACTTTGGACTTTTCCGGGGCTGCAAAATATTGTGAAATCACGTGAAATGATTTCTGCCAGCAAAAAATTGGGCACCGGCAAAGCCAATTCTTGGTGTTCTCTGATTTTTGAGCAATGCCAATCTCCACCCTTCCCCGAATGTTCGCCTGATCCATCGAACCATTCTTTGTGGCGACCCCCTTCTCGGGATTTCGGATCTTTTGCTTCCAATCCGTAGGTTTTCCTTGGCGCGGGTCCCGTGGCTTGCCGGTGCCAAAAATTGGCGAAGAGATACATCGAGGTACCAACTGTTGTGTTTTATGGTGTCCATGGTGTCCATGGTTTTATATACAAGTCTGACTAACTCACTTTGATCTGCATATCCATCGACCAACCAACAAGGGATTCAACCCTGAAAAAAATTGTTTGTATTACCATTTGCAGTGGATGATTTAATCCACTAACCTCCTTTCCCCCTGTTCGAGTATCTGATGTTTAAACTTCAAACTCTCCTGTCCGCACCTCCCAATTTGAGATGACGAGCCAAAATTGTAGCCCTTCATGTTCCCTTTAGTAAAACCCTGCAATGTTCTATCAGAAATGTATCCCCAGTTCCCCCGGTCACCCCTGTTCCTTCCCAGCGTCCAATGCACGCGCGTCGTCGGATGACCCAGACGGCCATCACCAGATCCACCGTCGCCAAGACGTCCCAAGAGTGTCGGTGCACCAAAATGGCGATATAGGGCGCCACCATGCCACCAACACCGTAGCACAGATCCTGCAGCCATGGCAGCCGGGTTCCGTCCTGAGGTTCTGTGGAATGCTGGGATTTACACAACAACTGGTGTTTCTTTTATAGAGAAAACATATGAGAAAATCATGATTAACTGATCAACCAGTAGATTTGTGATGACAAACCCATGTATGGATCCATGTGATCCATCCATCCACCTGCTTCTTCATCCTGCCGTTTTGATGATCCAACTCAGAAGGGGATTTCTATAGATTTCTGAACTGAGTAGTTGGGGTAGGTATATACCACAACATCCCAGTTACAATACAATGAACTTTCACTTTGAGAGTATATGACCCATAGAAGAGGAAGAAAACATCGAGAAAGGTCCATTGACTGTAGAAATCCCACAGGATTGTCCCAATTTGTTCTTACGGGAGAAGAAATGAGAACATATATAGACTTCCAATCGATATCAGTGATTCAAACCATCTGCCAACAATATCCCTCAAGCAAATACACGGCAACTGAGCGTCATATTTGGCCAGTTCTGCTCCACTGCGGGCTTTCAACAAACGGCCCACCAGCATGATGTTGAAGGTATCCAGGACGGCCATTGCTGCCCCTATGCCAAAAAAACAAAGGCACAGAGCCCAGGCTTGGCTCAATCCTCAGCTGACACACTGGCAAACCATTCCGGAGCTGGTTTGTTGTGCCTTGTTGGGATGATTCTCGTTTTTTTTCTTGAAGGTGCAAACACTCAATATATGTTCAAGTATTTTGTAAGGTTCAATCCCAGCTCTCTGGGTTAAAACCTTTGATACCATATTTATAAAGATTTGAAGGGTGATGAACATACAATTTCCAAAAATCCCAACTCGCTATGGCTTGGTCTTCACCTGAGCATCGTGGCACCAGCAACACGCAGAGCGCTTTGAAGGCCAAGACCGATCCAAAGCCGTACTGCGATTCACCGCTCCAAATCCTGGATCAAGGGGGGATTGAAATCAAACCATGATGAAATATCATATATCAAATTGACATGTGCTGAAACCAGTATCCAAATTACTATATACATTATATTTTTCATATAATCATTATATTATGATGTATATATATATATTTACTGTACTGTATATATATATATATACATATATATATATATATATATATACACATAAATTTATATAAATTCACATGTGGATGCTTGTGTCAACCAACGGTTGGTACTTTGGGGTCAGGTGATTTGGCATAGATCTCCTGGTGAAGTTGAATCTTTCATGCTCTTTCTATTTCGGATTATATGGGTGTATGCCCAGGCTTCTGAAGCACCAACTCACCAACCCAAACCAACACTTGGTAATAGTTCATACATGTTCATATTCCGAACTGGTTGGTGGCGACAATCTGCATCTTGCTGGTGAATTTGCCTTCTACTTCCATCATCCATCAGAAAATTCCCGGCCCGTTCGCCAAGCTTCAGCTTTCCCAGCAGCTTCGACATCAGCAGGGGGCCACAGATCATCCCAACACCCCGAGAGAAGGCCATCAGACCTTGCGCCACACCCGTCTGCTCAGCCACATAGAGGGTGGCTGTGCCCGCGATGCCAACCTAGGACCCGGCGACCCAAACTTGCAGACGTTAGGGCCCTTGTTTTCTTTTCGCAAAAAATTGGTAAATGGTAGGTTCTTAGATGTTCTTATAGAAACATTAGGTTTTTTGACATGTACGAAAAACACTAACAACACTTGGGATTTGATGAACAGGAAAACAAGGGATTTAGAGAATCGTTGATGTAGCTGAATGATTCCTTGATCATGCCTTGAGTTGTTGCTTTCCCATAGGTTTCCATGACAATATGGTGGGTGAAATCCGTGAATCCACCACTTTTGAATAAATTGCCATATTTGTTGACCATGCCATCCATGTCTTGGCTTCCCGGCAGCTGCAATTTCTGCGGTAAACAGAAATGTTCTGGGAGATGGTCTCTGGCTTCAATGAGCAAAAAAAAAATCCACCCAAAAATATGTGGTACGTGGTGCATTCAACATTCACCATCATTCAACCGTATTTCAGCGCGTCTTTCAGCACTCGTACGCCACACCATGGGATTTCACAAACCGTTTCTCCAAGAAGCTGTGACTCCTCTCACAAAATTCCATAGGAAGAAGGCCTGCAAAACTCCAGAGCCACTCCCCATGGCAGCAGACACCAGGAGGCCGCGGGGGCAGCCAGGAGGCCCTTGGATCCGCAAAAAATGCTTGCTTCATGAGGGTTTTCTTGATCATCCTGCCAGTGATCTTGTTGTTCTTTGAACATATACAAAGCGTGAAATTGTAGTATGCTGCAACTGTATAAATATATATATATATTACAGTAGAAGAACCTCCCAGATATGTAGATAGAAAAGTCGTAAACCTGAGAAAAAATATGTACATTAAGTACATATAATCGAACTAAATCCTGGAAACACACTTTTCGGCATCTCTTTAAAGGTTCCATCCGAATAGGTCCAGTACCGACGGGCTACGTGACTAGAGCCGGCGGCGCGAGTTCAGTTTCTTTTCGGAGGCTCTGACCAAAAACCTGGGAACTGGTACCAAATGAGGTCTAAACATGGGGGACTTATATGAATATAGAAATGATATAGATATAGATCCTCCAAGTAACATTCAGCAAACAATTCCAATGGGGAAATATATGATTAACATTGATTAACCATAACGTAAAGGGATGCATGCATATATATATATATATAAATACATAATTATGTTCATGTATATATCATATATGTATAATTACGTTGCCCCATTTTCAGACAAACCCATTGATATGTATCATGTCAAATGTCGCTGCCTGTGTCTAGTTTGTAGAATTTGGAATGCTACATCGCACGGTACAAAGTTGCACAGCGTGTCGCTGCCAATGAGAGAATCGTTGATCGGATCCGGCGTTGATATGCGTTGATCATATAATATGATGGGCCTTTCCTGCAATTCGTGGATATCAGGCAATGAGCTCTAGTTGTAATCAAAAAAACACATGGCAACTGTGGCATTCCAACTTCAGATCATGACCTCATTCGATTGTAGAGTTTAATGGTCTGCCGCGATAGATGAGAGCCTCGAATTCTGCTTTGATCCAGGCTACACCTTCAAATCATTCAACTGTTCACCACTTTCCCCACATTCGACAGTAAACTTTTAGGATGACAAACTATCGAATTTATGGTGCATCATGGTGCATCACAGCACATGGGCCAATTTTTCAGCCAAATACCTCAGCTCATATCGATATCAACATAGCTTAGATGTTCTTCTTTATTGTTTTCAAGCATCCTTTCGGAGGATCTACCAGGGTTGCTCCAATTGTCCCCCCTGTAGCTAGGGCCTTGCGAGCAACCAGGTCATGTCTAATGCACAACCAGGTCACGTGTTGTAGGATTTCATATGTTTCTTACAATTACAGTAGTTCATTTTTTTCGTTTGCAGTTTACCCTCTGGTAATCAAACATGGCAATGGACAATTCACCATTCATAGATGATTTTCCCATTAAAATCAAAACCTACATTTATCGGTCGGAGATGTTCAATTGCCATGTTTGAATTTCCGAAGAGTACACCAGCTTCGAATGATCAAACATCACAAACCATCTGTGGCCTTGGCCAAAAAAAACATGAGGATTCTACCCTAATCTGGGTGCTTTGTCTACATGAGGAACACCCAAATTCATAGCCACTAAAATACGGGGTACATCATGTTCTGAAACACATATTGTCAGATAAACATGGGATTTCAATTAAACAGAAAACAGTACTGGATCTCAAGATAAACCCGTGTTGGTTGTTTCCAATTCGAACCAAATAGTTCAACGCATCCATTCTCGTCCTGCAATTGCTTCCGTTTCGACCTGTCGCACGGGAAGAAGTGATGTTCAACGTCCGGGTCAATAAGTTTGAGCCACAGCCATCTGGGTCCAGGTCAAAATTCATGGCGCAACAAACAACAGCCATTGGATCTGCTTTTGGGTCAAAGCCACCAGTAAATTGCCATGGGGTGGTAGTCAAAACGCCATCTTTGGTGGTTTTACTTCAGGACCTGGATCATCCCGCAGAATAGATTCCAAACCCTCTGCCCACTCAATCCCGTCATCAACCGGCATATTATCATATATATATACATATATATGTATATATTTAAAGAGAATGGGAAATGAGGCGCATGTAATCATGAACACAGTGAGACCCCTTGTGATAGCTAAGTTGGCTTATAACTCCAATAACTAGTGTTTATATCTGTTTATATGGGTTTATCATACATGGATCTATAGTCCATGGAGATAATACACGCACTGAAAACTGGGGGGCCTCACCCTCTAATATGGTACCAATTATCATAAACTGCGTTCTCTTACATTGAAACATGGTACTATGTAACCAGTTCCTGACATTGATATTGAGCCATTTTTTTCTGCTAACATGTGTGGACATACTGTATGTGTATTATTATGCACAAACCCTTACATACATATGCCTATGAACATCAATATACAGATCTCTATCTATGCTTATGTGATGTAATGTAATGGCATGGTGCGTGTGTCACGGCCGTTACAGTCCAGCGCTGACGTACATATATATATAATATGGTATATGATTAAATGATGATATATGTATATTCATGTTTATATATATATATATACAAATTTCTTAACTGTATATGTATGCATGCATGCATCCATGCATGCATCCATGTATGTATCTATCCAATCTAATCTTATCTAATCCAATCTAATACTATCTTATCTATCTATCTAATTCTATCTCCGTCTATCTCGTTCTATCTTGCTCTATATCGTTCTATCTCATTCTATCCCGTTCTATTTCATATTTAATTCTATCTAATCTTGTCTACTGTAATTCTATCTCATTCTATATTATTCTATCCCATTCTATCTCAATCTATCTCATTCTATCTAATGCTAGCTAAATCTACCTATATCTATATCTATTTATCTGTATCTATCTATCCATATCTCTATCTCTATCGATCAATCTATCTATCTATCTATCTGTCTGTCTGTTTGTCTGTCTGTCTGTCTGCCTGTCTGTCTATCTTTCCATCTACTAGTATCTGTCATTTTCTATCTACCTATCTGCCTATCTATCTATATGTATACCGTTGTCATCCGTTGGCTACATATTCTCCAATCCGATTGGGAACCCATTCTTGGATCCGGACCATGTCGCCAGATGCGCCTGGTCCAAGTTGTAACCGGTTCGGGCGAAGCCGGCAGTGGAAATTGTGACATTAAATTTTATGTTCCAGCAAAACTAACATTGATTTGGGGAGATAAATATATGTTAGAACTAGTTGCAGTATGTGGATAGATATGAAACAACTAACAACCAACATCCCTGTATATCATTTCTGGAAAAATGATATGGAGATTTAATTACCCTCAAAGCCTCAAATGGTAATTTGAAAATGGGGAGGCACCATTCAAAATGGTGATTTGACCAGCAAAATTCATGATTCAATGGGATGCTACTCGGGATATCATAGTTCGATATACTGTCCAGTGACATACAGTCATTTTGTAAGTTAAATATAGCACTATCAGATTGTTGGTATACATATAAAATTGACCAGCAATCTGATAGGTGCTCTTTTTGAAAATTGATAGCATGGTGTATACGGTATACCCCACAAATGGCAATTTTTGACAAAGTGAAGGGTTCACCATTGGATTGGGTACCCGTATTTTTAGACACACTCACGTGGGAAAACTGCGGTTTCCCAAGGAAAATGGTCCAGATAATGATCATATTGACCATGCAATTGACTCGACAATATACATATATATATATAGATTATGAGATCAACCACGTTGACTTCTGATATATATATATATATATTTAAAATTATTATTATTATTTTCATTATCATTATTGCTATTTGATTGTTCATTTATTTATTATTATTGTTGTTTATATTTTTCCTATTATATATATATATGTAATTGCTGAAGGGCATAGACAATGTTCACATTGACCAGGGAGTGAGCTCCAGACCTGAAGGCCATTTGCCTCACCACCTTGCTGAACAATGATGTCTAGCTAAATCTAGTTTTTTGCAGGAAACCCATTTGGCTGCTACCCCACATTTCTGTATTCATTGAAACCCACCTTTTGGCTACTGAAATTCATGCGTGAAATCCCCGAAATTCACCGTGTTTTTTGGCGTGATCATCCCCCCAGTCCGCTCGCAGTCCTCGGATCCTCGGATACCCTCGGTGCCTCGGAGCGTGCGCGCCCTTCGGAGGCTCTGCCTCTTTTGCACCCTCCTGTGCAAAGGAAAGGGCCGAGTAGGAGATACAAGGGTACATCTATGTATGTATCTAATATAATGTGCAAGTATGTGTATATATATATATATATGTATATTCGATTAGATTAAATTAGAGTGAATTATGTTATATTAAATTAAATTATATAATATTATACCATATTATTATATATTGTTATATATTATTATACATTATTATACATTATTATATATTATTATATATTATTATATATTATTATATATTATTATATATTATTAAATATTATTATTAATTATTATATCTTATTATATCTTATTATATCTTATTATATATTATTATATATTATTATATATTATTAAATATTATTATATATTATTATTAATTATTATATATTATTATATATTATTATTAATTATTATATATTATGAAATATTATATTATATTATATTATATTACATTATACATTATATTATATATTATATGATATTATATTATATGATATTATATGATATTATATGATATTATATTATATTATATACTGTATTATATTATATATTATATAATATTAAAATATATTTCATTATATTATATTGTATTATATTATATTATTTAAAATATATCATATTGTGATATATTTAAAATAATATTAAATTATGGAACATAATATGATATGATATCATTTCAAATAATATAAATATATATATATATACACATTTACCTATATGTATATGTGTGTATATGTGCACGTATTGATGCGTATGTATCTCTATCTATATGTGTGTAAATGCATCTGTATGTTTTACATATACATGTGTGTGTCTACATATATTTATATCTGTGTGTAAATATATAATATACATATGTGCCAGGAACCGGTGCTGTGAGCCCGTGTGTGTTTGAAGTGTTCTTACATTTGTTCAACAAACACATGTATTGAATAATGCACAAAATAATCACATAATACATTAGGCAATGTTGTACAATTCATTGCATTACCACAGATATACGTATTGACTGTTGCAAATGTGAGAACAAATGTCTACACTATTTTACGGTGATTACATTTAAATATACGGATTTTTAAATATACGAACAGGTATTTTAGACTACCTCCGGGAAGGTTTTCCTTGGCCCGCCCAGCCATTTAAACATACGGAATCCAATTCATTTAAACATACTGCAACTACATTTAAATATGCGAACTGGTATTTCATACTACCTCCGGGGCCTTGCGGTCTGGCCTGCCCTCCACATATTTAAATGTCGTTACCGTACATATATGTCCAAACAATGTAACAATAGATGGTGCAACTCTATGCGTTCCTGTTACGAATGTAAAGTTTATCTTTTCCAATGGATACACTTCCTGGTCCAGGACGTGCGTCAAGTTCGCACAAAATGAACAAATACATCAATCATCAAATGATGAATATTACGTAGCTCTTCTATCTACTTTCGGACTCCTGTGCAAGGTGAGTGCCTTTGTAATCTCACACGGCAATGTGCATTCCACCATTTCTGCAGGATGTTAGATTCCATTGAACCGCTATCGTCTATTGCCATGTAAGATTACCAGTGGGTATTGCCAACACACCCGTCAATCCATGCAATGAAATCACCATCGGCATATCTTCTTTGGATCTGGACCTTTACAATTGTCCCCCAAATGCCTGGCCGGGTAAAATTGTGATGCCATATTTTGTTCCCTTTGTATCAATATAGACTATTTGGTTTGTTCTATCCTATCCCTTAATGACTGGTGGTGGTGCATTGCTGTCAATTGGTTGCTGTACATGAATCCATATATAAATGGATGATTTAGGGGTACCCCCATTTAGGAAACCCCATGTAAGTTAGATGTTATGCTACTCTTCGCTGTAGCTGTAACCCTAATGATAGTTGTTGGCAACGTCCCTATCTTGCTGGTGGTATTCCCCTTAGTTTCTAGGGAACAAAATTGATATTAATATGGGACAAGCCAAACCTACCCTGCTGAAGCCAAAAAAACGCTGTTGCTCATGGATGTTCATCCCCAAAATATAAAATACGGTATCATCGCTTTTGACCGTTCTAATATGGTATTGTCTGAAAATAGGATATATGGAATACCCACAATTGATGCCCATTAAAAAAACTAGGGAAAATGTGTGCTGTGATTTGATGCTGGTTGGAGAATATGTGAAAAAGCAGGGTTGGAGGATGTACTACCCATTGCACCTTTGTAGCTATGCCGCTGGTGGCAGTCCAGCGTGGCGTCCTGAAACCCCAATCATCGCAGCTTCGCATGACATCGCTGTCCGTGGTGCGTGACGTCTCGGTCTCCTGTGGACACTGTGGCCAACGTGGGATCTTCCAGCTGGGGAGATAAGATGTTTTTAACATGACAGGATTTTGTTCAGGGTCAAAAAAATGTTGAAAACGCAACTTGAATCAAAATGACTTGTCTACCTACCATTACCTACCTACCTACAAACCATCCTAAACACAAAAGCTTCGGCTGCAAAAGAAGTTGAAAGCGCTACGAATAGGCTGTTTCTTCATTCAAAATGATCCAGTCGAACTCAAAACAGCAAACACGAACCTAACACATTTAGGACCCCAACAAAAAACCCTTCTCAGGGGTCACTCGATTTCATGGATGAAACAGAGCTCGCGCTGTGGTTTTGTGCATTTCGATGAGACCTGATTAAAACCGCTGATCCCAAAATAAAGTTGTGTTTTCCCTTCAAACTTTCCACCATGCGCTTTTTTCAGCGCATCCACCAAATGTTCCAGCAGTGTGTTCTTTCTTATATAGATTAGTAGCGTAGCATCACATGTGGCAAGTGCAAGTAGTAATTCTGTAGTGTAGCATGAAATATGTATGTGTGTACCATGGAATCATAATTATGTGTGCCAGCGGCCATTCTGAACATGGCATCAAGATACGTGTGGCCAGTGCAATTCTTCAATCAAGTATGAGCCCAAGTGCAAGTGGAACTTCTGAGGTATTAGCCCCTCCACCCCACCCCATCCAATACTTTTTCAGGGCGGCGAGTCAGCCGATAGCCAAACACAACATCAGCACGCCCCAGTCAAGAGCTTCTACCACTAAATCCACAGACCCAACACTCAATTTGCATCAGGCCGCAACACCTTGAAACATACGATTTTGATCGATTTTGCTGCTTACAGAATCACACGGGACCTACTAGATGGATCAACTGATGCAATGGTGTTCCCAAGAAACATATGAAGCCACCTAGCAGCTTTTGCCACGGTAACAAATAGTGATATCAACCATTGCAATCATCCACAGTTTCGGGATTCCACAGTTTTCGGGCTACCATTGGGTCTCGAGACAAACTTCATTTTCAGTGGGATCTTCCAAATGATTTCCAGCCTTGCTGACCACCGCGCCTGGGTTAGCATGGGCATGGTTTGCCGCGCTTTAAACCTGGCATGGGAAAACCACGCCTCAGAAACAGATGAACATCAACGGATCAATTTGAGTTGGAAATTGATGGAAACTCTCGATTCATCAACTTGGTTTTTAGAACTTGTGTATTGACATGTATTGGCTCCTAAACAATTTCTGCGAAACAATGGGGCAACCATTTGAAAACATGGGGATAAATATATATAATTGTTAAATAGACGTCCTACGAATAGAATATTGCCTGCTTTGGTTTTGGTCAGGTACAAGTCAAGATTAGCAGAAACTCATCCTATGTTTAGCGTAGCGCAGCGCAGCCCAAACAGTATTGAATACATTTTCGTATATTTGTTGCATTTTTAATGTTTTACACAAAGATAGATTCTACCTGACCGCCTCGACTTCAACAGTATTCCATACCCATACTACCCATTAACCCCAGGCCACTTGGGCTTGTCCGAAACACGTGAACACTCCCAAATTGCACGGGTCATGTGGGAAAGCCAATGCCATAAACCTACCGTTTGGAAGGTAATGGTTTTGGCATGGTTTATTATTCGGTTTACCACATCGATCAGTTTCAATGATGGTAAACGATGTTTTTTTCCAGAAATGTCAGACCAACCGCCCATGTGAATGTTCATTCCACGCCAGCAGTGTTCAAGACCCTCTATTCCACTTTAGTGATTGGTTGAAAAGGGGGTTCTCAGGAATTAACGTAATTGATCATGATATGTCATAAATAGTCACCAAGAAACGAAGTAATGCTAGAAAAAACAATAGCAAACCATACCCAATTGTACAAGACATATCCATAAACCAGTTGTATGAACCATCCAAATGTGGTGGTTTATTCTTGTTTTACTAACACCCCCTATAATCTAACAACCACATACTATTAAAATAAACAATGGTTTATCAACTATATTGGTAGTGATAATCATGATATTTAGTTGGTACCCTCTGGTAAACATACAAAAAACTATTGAACATGAAGCATTTATAGTGGATTTACCTATTATAAATGGTGATTTTCCATAGGCTAATTCCCCCAGTTCATCCGTTCGGGGTTGATGAACTCCCCAGATCGCCTCATGTCTTTCGCTTTCAGGTGGGAATGGATCAAGGCCCTGCCGTCCGCGGAATCATGGTATGCTACTGACCAAATGGGCGGAAATGGACATTTTAACCAACAAAAATGAGGTTGTGTTACTGTAACCGGCAAAACATCGAACATATAGGTATTTATCTTTTTATATATAGTGGACATATGTATACATTTACATATATATTATGTTATACTTGTATACGATTGGAGAGAGTCTCTAGCAAGCGAACAACGGCAACTGAACACCCATCAATTCCAAATGATTTAATGTTGCACAAAATGACTTTCCACTGACAGCTTCATGAAATACTGATAGATTGATAGATTGATCGATTGAGGGTTAATAGATAAATAGATAGATAGATAGATTAGATTAGATTAGATAAATAGATAGATAGATGGATAGATGGATGAATAGACAGATCGACAGATCGATAGATCGATAGATCGATAGATAGATGGATAGATGGATAGATGGATAGATGGATAGATGGATAGATGGATGGATGGATGGATGGATAGATCGATCGATAGATAGATCTATAGATGGATAGATAGAAAATAGAATTATATATATATATATGTATATACATGCATTCCCTTGGAAAATAGGTTTTCTAAGATATCCCTACAGTTGCCCTACAGTACGAACGGTAATGGCATGACTTCTCGGGCAGCAAACCCAGAAGGTGGTGCAGCAAGTCACTCACCACACCAACCATTCCCAAAGCGCATGGAACTCGCTCTTCTACCATTTCAGATAAAATCATGTATGGTTCATATGTGTATATATATATTACAGTATATGTATACAATGACTCACCAAAAAAGATAGAAACGTGATTCTCCACTAACTGAGTAGGGATATACTTTCCCATTTTGTTTTCGGTTGACTATATAATATATATTATTATATATGTACGTAAATATATATATATATCTATCTAAAAAATATAATCTCAGTTCTGGGAATGAGAGGATCGAGATTGCCTTGGTAAGTTTGGTACAGTTGGCAACAACTCAGGGCTGGGAGGTTCAATGCCGAGTCCTCCGTTTCCCCAAGGGTCAAATCAGCCTCTGTACCTGTCATTTCCCGATGTATATGTTTGTTTAGTAGAACCCTGGTTGTTTATTAGTCCATACAACATTTTGCATCGTTCAACCTAAACGTTCACGTGTTAACCACCTTGATTTCTCGTGGTAAAATCCAATATTCTATGCGTTAACACCCCACTTGAGAAGCTCTGTCATTGATTATACGGATTGTTTACGGTTCCATATATATGTATATAGTATGTTATATATATATATATGTATATTGAATAAATTGGTTATCCCATTTCTCCCATGAAATCCTATTAAATTCCAGGGAAACCTATGAAATCATCATCAAATCACTATTCAAATTACCACTCAACCCAATGAAATCCATGAAATCTCCCTTAACTCAATGGTTCATCAATCGCTTCTCCTTCCCGATCGCCAAGGCACGGATGAATTTTGGGGCACTCGATGGAGGTCGGCGCGCGGCGCACAGAGAGGCTGCTGGTCCTGGGTGAAGAATGAATTGGTTCATGATGTAAACCCCTCAATTGTATATATATATATATATATATTTATTTATTTACACAGAACACTGTTAGATACTGTTAGACAACAAAAATTCACCCAACAATTGATTTTTCCTAATGTTGTTGAATGGAGGCTAACCAAGAATCATGGGGGGTATAACCAAAAATGATGGATGCATAATATGGCATACCAATGGATAATTGATGGTCATTGGAATAATGCGGGACTCACCCAATGCCATGAACCATCTCCAAGTGATCACCATTTTGAATCATTTTTTATGATTGTTGTAAACCATCCCCAAATGTTAGTCATTTAATGTTGTTTATGGCATTGGGATTATCGCATTAGTTGATTTGCAATTTTTAACCTAAGATTAGTTATACCTACCGTAATAATAGTTGATTAGGAATTTTACCCCTAACATTAGTTAGTAATTTGAACAAGGCATATCAGTTATCACCTTGCAAAACATTAGTTGATTAGTTAGTTGGTTTATAGGTTCAACAATTGACAGCTAACATTACCAATGAATACCAATGACCTGTTTAGTGAATAAACTATTAGCCAACTTGTCAACAATTGATAAAAATATAATGTACTAATGTTTTACCCCTAATATTAGGTATACCTAATTCGATGTGATATTCATATATTCGATTTTAAAGATTACGGGTACTAACTCCGGTTGTTGAATGAATAGTGCCATCCCCGTAGTATTCGTTAGTCCCTCATGACTGGGACCCCAATTCACCGATCCAATATTAATTCAGAATTTCGTTCGGGGAATATTTCATGTTTGGGAGAATGGCGATGAAGATCAGAACAATAAATATTGCAGTGCTATCCTTAAAAAAACATGAAACAGCTGATCAACTGGATTTTGATGATTACGATGACGATGAATTTAACTGCAAAACACAGATTTATATATATATATTGATTGTTTTGTCAACCAACTATGGGAGATTTCAATGGACAACCATTCTTTTGTTTTGGGTTTGATTTCGTTGGAACCGATCTTTGAAAGACCTGGCAGATCCCATAAAAAAGCGCCATGGCCAATGCGGCCCATGGCCATGGCACATCCATCCCGGGAATCTGAACATCATGGGGTAAACTAACCACTGTAAATGTTGGTATGGCGATCCGGCTGAATCCGACTTTGATTATAGTATATTATAGTGAAGGTATGATGGTATGTCTATTATATTATATATACGATGGTTGATCCAAATTCCTTTAACCGGAAACGGCCATTCTTCGCGATAAAAACCATATTTCCCGAATCTTTCGCAAAGTCCATGTTTATCTTTCGCGGAACCCATGTTGAGCAACAACTCCTCTTATGATGATTCATTCACACAAAATTATCACGGATATTACTTCTTCATAGCCTTGTAAACATGCAGCTACCATCACGGAATCCCCTTCTCAGGACAAGTTGTTGCTGATTAGGCAACTTTTTGCATGGCTTACTGGGCCACTCCCTTCAAAATGCACTTTGACTTCCGCCCACTCTTTCGCAAAACTTTCGCGGAAATACCATGAAATACCCTTATCCGCAGACCCCAGCCATCAGCACGGGGGGCATCAGAAGAAAAGCAAACACCAGGGGCCTTGGTGTTTGGCTCTCGCAAAGCCTCACTTGTGAAAGCTTGGTTGCTGCGTTTGGACCTTGTTTTTTTTGAGACTTCAGAAAGCAACGTTAGGCAGCACCAGCGGCAGGCGCAAGGATGTGCTTCAAGACCATGGTATTTCGCTGTGGCGAAGCCGTGGCAAAGCCTCACCTTCGGAAGCTTGGCTGCTATGGTGCGGTACCATTCTCCTGCTGGACTCCGCGGCAGTATGTGGTAGCCCTTAACAATGAAAATGATTCATAATATGCAACTTTCGCAAAACTTTTGCGAATAAAAAAATATTTCGCGAACTCGAAAAAAACTTCTGCGAGGGTTTCCAACACAACACGCACGGCTTTCGCAATTAAAACTCCTGACAAGGACCTTTAGATCGACTGCCATTTATATATATAGTGTATATCAAGATAGATAGATAGATAGATAGATAGCTAGATAGCTAGATAGCTAGATAGCTAGATAGCTAGATAGCTAGATAGCTAGATAGCTAGCTAGATAGCTAGCTAGATAGCTAGATAGCTAGATAGCTAGATAGTTTGATAGCTAGATAGCTAGATAGCTAGATAGCTAGATAGCTAGATAGCTAGATAGCTAGATAGCTAGATAGCTAGATAGCTAGATAGCTAGATAGCTAGATAGATAGATAGATAGATAGATGGATAGATAGATAGATAGATAGATAGATTGGTAGAAAGGATGGATGGATGGACGGATGGATCGATGGATGGATAGATAGGTAGGTAGACAGAATTATATATATATAAATTTCAATAGATCTCACATGGTATCCCTACCTATATCGGAAGAAAATCCATTGAATCACAATATCCATTGGCAATTTCCCCAAGGTTTTCACCACGGCATGGTGCCACGGTCGCCCCGTCATGTTTCTTTGTCATCTCACGTTCCCAGCTTCTATTCAGGTGTTATCAAGAGGTTCTCAATAGCTTGACTCGCTTCTATTCCCAGCTTCTAAAATCTGTATTGGGTTATCATACACCAACAAGTCTTTTTTGAACACCCACGTGGCGTCGCCAAGTCACATCATGTCTCTACCCTCCTCGTGGCTGATACCGGGCGGCTGCCGCGGGGACTGACACAGAATCTCCTCGGCTGTTCCCCTATATGGGGCAATTTCAAAGAAAACAAGGGAAAAAAAAATAACCAACATTAACCATGGGATTTTGGGGTTCTCCTATTTTCAGACAAAACAATATTTCCCCAAAATGGATGGTTGAGCAAAATCAGCCAAAATTGGCTATCATCAATGGGAGAACCAACGAACGGTTTGGGGTACCCATGTTTTAGGAAACCTCCATATGTCCCTGTTGATGAAGGGAAAAACCACGTAAAACTGGGATTGTTTGATGATTCCCTTCAGTGATGACTGAGGAATGCTCTAAGTTTGAAACAAATTTGAAATGTAGCCAACCAGTGTTTACCCACTTTGCTGCAGGTTGAGGGTCTTGGAAAACGCGCTGGTCTTTTTCAACAATCTGACGCGGAAGGATTTTGACATGTTGACGTGCCTATAACATAGAAGTGTACGGACGAGACAAACAAGTGGAGAGTTGCAGGGTCGATTACCCTCGGGTAATTTAACATATTTAACGTAGCTATGGAAAATGACAATGTTTAATAGGGAACTCGTCGTAAATGATCTATAAGTAGGCAATGATCCATAGCATATCCAGAGGGTACCGCTTGGGTTCAGAATGGTGTCAAATCTTCATCCACTTGTGCAGCCCAAGTTTTGAACATGTTTTCGACAGCAACATGTCTCAAGTTTGGCGTCCAATTGACATCCAAATTTCCACGTGATATCTGGCGCTCAAACAATATAGTGTTCCAATGGGTCCACAAAATTGGTCAAAACAAGGTCAAACCAAAACATGTTCTTCATTTTGTGTTGGTTTCATCCCATTTTTGCTGTTCATCTGAGTATGTTCTAACTTATACATGTTTATTGGATCTTATGGGTCAAAACCCTGGTACCTTTTCGTTCACGTCAATATGTCTGGGATTTACGGATGTTCATCCCCTCAACATGTGGTATTTGAATGTACTTTGTCGGTTTCGACCCATACACCCTTTGGACCTTTGGGAATTTAACAGTTGGCTATGGAAGTCATGGCCCATAGATGATACGGATGGGTATTTATCTTTAAACATGATGACCTTCCATTGCTATATATATATATATATACCGAGGTCTTCGTTCGTAGCACTTTTTCTGGGAGACTAGGTTGTTGACTTCTTTTTGAGATATCGGTCAGAAACAGTAGTTCTTCACCAAAGCGCCTACTTTTGCAATTTACCTATGATTTCCCTGGTTTCATTTCATGCTGCATTACCATGTTACGCATTCAACCTCATTCAATCCTATGTCAGTTGAATTCCCTAATGTGGGCCATTGATAAAACTAAGTGAAGCAATGACAAGTGGCCCGCAAATCGACAGGGTCAACCACCACCTACCCTCTATCCACCATAAGCGAATTAAATCAAAACGCTAAACTCTGACCAGCCATGTTAGCTGGTCAATCGGCTTTGAAGTGCCACCAACAGACTCTTTGGCTCACCATTTCTTAGATTATGTTCATTTTTGTGTGCGATGTGCACGTTTTATTCGAAAGTTCGCGCCTACAAAAACCTTCAAAAACCTTCAAAACTCCCTCAAAAAGCTTCAAAACGACTACAAAAACCATCAAACGCCTACAAATCCCAAAAACTAGGTCACTTTGCTTTTTAGTGTTTTCGGCAATATGCAAAAAATTGAAATTTTAAGCCTTCTGCTTTTTTTTTGGCAGAGTTCTCACGGAATAATGTTTTTGGAAGAAGCATGGTCATGATTGCAAGTTTGAACACTGTGCGTGTGTGTGTGCACATCACCATGCGGATTGGGATGCACGACTTATTTTGTGAGAGACCATTTGAAACCAGGCTTTTTCCATGAGCGAAATCTATGATCAATTCAGGGGGTCGGGGAATGACAAAAAAAATCAAGGTTGCAGTGGAGGGCATAAAGCTCACGACCGGTTTTTGGAGATATCGACCAAAACGTCTACTTTTTGAATTAGCGTCCAGAAAAAGTAGAACACTAGGGGTCGACCAAAATTTCTTGATCTTTTGAAGACCTAGGTGTATATATATATATATGTGGCTTCCCTTTCATGGAAAATCTTATGAACAAATGGATGGTTTAGGGGTAACCCCCATTTTAGGAAACCTCCATATATATATATATATATGGAGGTTGTTCAAAATTATGGTACCCGAAAACGCCCTTACGCCGCGCTTACGCGAACCTTTCGCGCCCTTTCGGGCCCCAGCAGAATCGGGACATGAGATTATGATCAGGTTTTCGTTTACTTATACGTTTATAAATAATGGTATTCAGACCTTTCGCGAACCTTACGCCGCCCTTTCGCGGCCTTTCGCCACTGCAGCAAAACATACACATCCATATCTGCAGATGTCACTCGGATACTAAAAGCCTTGCATGGGTTTTAGGACTATTATGTTAAATTACCAGGGGGTAGTTGCTTTGCATCCCATCTTTGTTGCTTAAACTCAACCTCCAGCCTCCCATGGCCCTGGGTCGCCGGGGCCGGACGGTCGTGCAACACAGTCTCTAAACGAGCAAGTTCCTGTCCCCAAAATGGGATCTAGGGGGAACTTCTGGGGGAATCATTGGGGATATACTGGGGATACACACCCGCAATACCGGTGTATATATAATGATGAGACCGAGCAAGAATATCATGGGATATTAAACGGGAATATGAATGAATGGGAAGCTTGATGATTAAACAGTGGATGGAATGGGGTACTCTAGTACAAACCCGTAGAGGTACTTGGAAGGGCCATGGACTGTGTGAACTGTTTCGTACAAAGATGACATACTTGGGGACATGAGGGTTGTCTTTTGCTACATACCAGTTGTATTATTCGTAGTTGATAATGATGTTGAATATCAAAGTTATGTTGGGTGACCATGACAATGTGAGATATTGATAACTAATGCTCAGGTTTTGTAAACAACTATTAGGAGTTCTCATGAGAAAACATTGGATATGATGGGGGCATCACGGGGATATAAACTAACAACACATGGGGATGATAACCAACTTTTTGGTCAAAAACACCTATCGAGAGCTGAAAGAATCCTGTCCGATACCACTCGGTTGACGTCCGGACATGCAATAGAATTCAATCCAATTTTCACAGTGAGGGACTCTGGTTCCAAGGATTTCGGATATTCCTCTCCTCTGGAGAAAATCAGGAGCGATCCTGAAAATCCTGCTGGAAGTTTCATGGCTCCATCGGCATCTGGGCTGAACTAAGACCACTAATGGAAGATATTTTCACTTTAGGCACTTAATGGAAATATTAGTACTTATTTGAACTTATCATAGAACTTATTTGAACTTGTTTTTACTTATTTTCACTTATTTTCCTTATTTTAACATATTTTTTGATATTGTTTAAAGGTTAATAACTGGTAATAGACGAATGTTTTTTCTTTTCACACATTTTGAAAAATAGGAAAAATGCATTCGAAGATTTATACGTTGGCTATTGTTTACAGGAATCTTCTGAATTTCTGACTTTCTGAATTTTCTGAATTTTCTGATTTTTACAACAAGACGTGGGGTATACCCCCAAAATAACCATTATAAATGCCATTAACATAAGAAAATGATGATAAACTATTGGATTTGCGGACCTTAAGAGCACCAATCCATTCTGATTGAACCACCAGTTGATTGAAGCAACAAGATGTTAATCCTGTGGGTATCTCCCAGTTTTCTCCGCTAAACAAATCCCAATGCTTGTTGGCTATACAGATTCCTACCTGCTCATATTTTTGTAATGCCAACGGCTGGGCCAAGGATGAATCCCGTTTTGGGAACCATAATTAAAAGTACAATCAATATATAATTAAATGATGGAAAGTTGGCATTGGGGAATACCATGGCCACAAACATGATTTTGATACATATTCAGCTATTGGATGATATTGGGATATTGTTGTTTTTGGAGGTAAAATATATCATATATCTATTCTATATATATATACAACATGGCAACACCTGTTTACAGATGGTGGTTTCAATGCTATTCGCGGACTCACGACCCCAAAAGAGCTGGTTCGGGTCGCCTCAAGCAACCGAGGCTGGTCCCCTCATTCACTAGGAAAGCAAGCCTCTTTTGCTTAGCATGTGCAATTATTCGTGAATGTGAGCGTCAGACAAACTAAGCACTCCCTGCAAAACTGACAAAGACCTTGCAACCAGAATCGTAAGCACTAAAGCTTTGAAGACTCCATGGCAAAGTCCCCCGCTCCAGGCTTTGGTTGAATGTATAGCCAAAACTCAAGCTTTGAAGACTCGATGGCAAGGTCACCCGTTCCAGGCTTTGGTTGAAATTATAGCCAAAACTCAAGCTTTGAAGACTCGATGGCAAGGTCACCCGCTCCAGGCTTTGGTTGAAGTCATGGCCAAAACTCAAGCTTTGAAGACTCGATGGCAAGGTCACCCGCTCCAGACTTTGGTTGAATCCACTGCCAAAACTCAAGCTTTGGAGACTCGATGGCAAGGTCACCTGCTCCAGGCTTTGGTTGCAAAATCGGCCAAAACTCAAGCTTCGAAGACTCGATGGCAAGGTCACACGCTCCAGACTTTGGTTGAAGTCAATGCCAAAACTCAAGCTTTGAAGACTCGATGGCAAGGTCACCCGCTCCAGGCTTTGGTTGAATTTATGACCAAAACTCAAGCTTCGAAGGCTCGATGGCAAGGTCACCCGCTCCACGTTTTCGTTGAAATTCGCACCAACACTCAAGCTTTGAAGGCTGGATGGCAACGTGACCTGCTCCGTGCTTTGATTGAACCAAACGCCAACACTCAAGCTTAGAAGACTGGATGGCAAGGTCACCCGCTCCAGGCTTTGGTTGCAAAATCGGCCAAAACTCAAGCTTCGAAGACTCGATGGCAAGGTCACACGCTCCAGACTTTGGTTGAAGTCAATGCCAAAACTCAAGCTTTGAAGACTCGACGGCAAGGTCACCGGCTCCAGGCTTTGGTTGAAATGAAAGCCAAAACTCAAGCTTCGAAGACTCGATGGCAAGGTCACCCGCTCCAGGCTTTGGTTGAAGTCATGGCCAAAACTCAAGCTTTGAAGACTCGATGGCAAGGTCACCCGCTCCAGACTTTGGTTGAATCCACTGCCAAAACTCAAGCTTTGGAGACTCGATGGCAAGGTCACCGGCTCCAGGCTTTGGTTGAAGCACCTGCCAAAACTCAAGCTTCGAAGACTCCATGGCAAGGTCACCCGATCCAGACTTTGGTTGAATACATCACCAAAACTCAAGCTTTGAAGACTCGATGGCAAGGTCACCCGCTCCAGGCTTTGGTTGAATGTATAGCCAAAAATCAAGCTTTGAAGACTAGATGGCAAGGTCACATGCTCCAGGCTTTGGTTGAAGCACCTGCCAAAACTCAAGCTTTGGAGACTTGATGGCAAGGTCACCCGCTCCAGGCTTCGGTTGAATTTAATGTCAAAACTCAAGCTTCGAAGACTCGATGGCAAGGTCACACGCTCCAGGCTTTGGTTGAAATTCTCACCAAAACTCAAGCTTTGAAGACTCGATGGCAAGGTCACCAGCTCCAGGCTTTGGTTGAAGTCATGGCCAAAACTCAAGCTTTGAAGACTCGATGGCAAGGTCACCCGCTCCAGGCTTTGGTTGAATTTATAGCCAAAACTCAAGCTTGGGAGACTTGATGGCAAGGTCACCCGCTCCAGGCTTTGGTTGAATTCATTGTCAAAACTCAAGCTTGCAAGGCTACAGGGGAGATTGTGCAGAACAACTCCATTTGTTAGTCCCTCAAGTTTCGTAAGTCCTTCCAGAGCAAACTCTCTCTCAGCAGTTGGGAGCCCACAGACATAACACCATGCAGTGTACACATTTGTTGGTATGTAAGTGCAGGACAGCATTGCCGGTTTTCCAACAATCCCTTGCTCTCCCAGGGTTTGATCGAGCATCAGCTTTGCATTCACATGATGCACAGCGAGCTTTGCGCCGGGCTTGCATGGAAACTTCTCAGACACCAACCTCCGCAGGTCGTACCCAAACATAGAGCGGGGGACGCTTAATCTCATTCCTTCTCCAGTCAAGCACAGCACCTGAAGATCGACCTCATCAGTTTCATCTGCTGCACCTTTGCCAGTAGATGATGGATCCACATAGCCATGTTCTCCACCGGACATTCGTCAACATTTACGCACTCACTACTGGGCAGGGCCGAAAAATCTTCACCAGACATCATCCAGCACAAACCCGGCCCAACTTTTTCTGAATTTTCTTTTTTTTTGAATTTACTGAATTTTCTGAATTTTCTAATTTTTCTGAATTTTCTGAATTTTTAAAATTTTCTGAATTCTTTTTATTTAAATATATATAATAATTCTGAATTTTCTGATTTTTTTGACTTTTCTGACTTTTCTGACTTTTCTGAATTTTTTGTTTTTCTTTGAATTTTCTGAATTTTCTGATTTTTTGAATTTTCTGATTTTTTTTTGAATTTTCTGAATTTTCTGACTTTTCTCTGACTTTTCTGACTTTTCTGAATTTTCTGAATTTTCTGAATTTTCTGATTTTTTTGAAGTTTCTGAATTTTCTGATTTTTTTGATTTTTTTGAATTTTCGGAATTTTCTAAATTTTCTGTTTTTTTTGATGTTTTCTGTTTTTTTTGAATTTTCTGAACTGAACTTTTTGAATTTTCATCAGCCAAAACTGCTACCATGAAATTGCAATTCAATTCCGTTACTCCCTCGAAATGAAAACAAAACAAAAAATGATTTCCAGCTATTTTCAGATACTTTCAGATATGTTCAACTATTTTCAGATATTTTCAAATATTTTCAAATACTGTATTTTCAGATATTTTTCACTAATATTCGAATATATTTGATTTTATCTTCATTATTATGTAATAAACTCAAATAAACAATTAGTGAAACTTAACTCAAAATAATTTCAAAAAACAATTCAAACAAGATATTAGCAAGATACTAGCAACTTATCAGATACTTATAAGCTCGTTAAGTGCCTAAAGTGAAAATTTCTTCTATTAGTGGTCTCAGAACGGACCATCCGCGAGGATGATCGAGGATGTCACGCCACTGCGCTTCCAGATCACGCGAGATATCCACTTTGGCGCCGATGTGTTGGAATCCACCTTCGTCAGAGGCTAAAGCGCTTTCATCCTGAAAATTGGTTGTTAGTGGGAGATCACGGGTCTTGATGACCTCCATCAGTTCCGTCCAGCTGTTTTTGCAGCTGTATGATGTACACATTTATGTTATTTATGTTTGTGGCTGTTGATCTAAATTCCTTGATCTGCAAACGGCCATTCTTCGCGAATAAAAAACATCTTTTGCAAATCTTATGAAGATTCATTCATCACCTGCCAAATCACACCAAATTATCACGGATAACTTCTTCATAACCTTGTAAACGTACAGCTAGCATCCCGGAATCCCCTTCTCTGGACAGGTGGTTGCTGATTAGGCATCTTTTTTGCAAGCCTTACTGGGCCACTCTCTTCAAAATGCACTTTGACTTTCGCCCGAACATACCCCTATCCACAGACCCCAGCCGCCATCAGCAGGGTGCGCATCAGAGGAAAAGCAAACACCAGGGGCCTTGGTGTTTGGCTGCAAAGCCTCACTTTTGGAAGCTTGGCTGCTCTGTTTGGAGCTTGTTTCTTGGGACTTCAGAAAGTAACGTTAGGCAGTACCAGCGGCATGTGCAAGGATGTGCTTCAAGATCATGGTATTTAATTATATGGCTGCGGCGAAGCCTCACCTTCGGAAGCTTGGCTGCTACCTATGAAGGGAAAAGTAAATGTGCAGTACCATTCTCCTGCCGGACCCCGGGCGGCAGGAGGTGTTTGCCCTTAACAAGCTGTCATGTAGATAATGATTCATAATATTTCCAACTTTCGCGAATAAAAAATGATCTTTCGCGAACTCGCAAAAAAAACTTTCGCAAGGGTTCCCAGCATAACATGAACGGTCTTCGCAATTCAAACTCTTTACAAGGACCTTTAGATCGATCACCATGTATACATTTGTATGAATTACAGTACCTGAATGAGGACCCTTTGGGGATGGTTACCAACTTACCAACCATAGTCATTTTAGCAACATCGCAGTGAGGTGGTTACTAGTTTGGCATTCATGTAATGTACACATTATCCCTAGCTCTGATTAAAATCCATCAACATCTACCAGGTTACCGATCTTGAGCATCAGGTATGGGGTTTACTGGTTTGTCTGCTTCAGATTAAGATTTATGATTAACATGTCTTTTTTAGGTTTACGTTTCTTTGGTCATTCCATGTACACAGTGTACAACTGACTTCCAGGTTTTTGTTGAATCCGCCAACCGTTGTTGTACTGGCGAAATCCACGGTTTCATGCTGATTTCATCCCCATAAGGTGTGAATCCCTACAAAAAAAAAGGTGGTGAAACTGTAAAGTCCAGAACGTGATGTGGGATGCTCATCCAACCATTGTGAACCGGACCACCAGAATCATCCCCAGAAAAGATGGCGAACCCCCACTGCATCTCTTGATTTGTTGATCAATTATATCTCTATATTACTCTTATTGGTAATGATTCGCATCCGTTCAAGTTTTGTTTGTGAAATCTTCGGAGTGGCTTCATCAATTCTCCATTGCCTAGCGCCTGGCTAGGATTCCTCACCATGTCAGGCTCCGGGTCTGGTGAAATCACGGTTTGTGATAAGCAAAGACCTGATATTTGAATATATTTGGGAATTGATTCCCCAAAATATCAGATCTACCCATCACAAACATGAATTCACGGTCTGTTTTCCGATCTGAATGGTCATTCACTGTCCAATCTGATGTTTCATTGTTATTAAATGTAAGACCAGAATTATATATAATATACAGGTAAAACTATTATAACAAATAAGATCGAAGAAGTAGTTATTAAACAAAAACATAATATTATATACAATAAAACCATTATATAATAAAATAAAATAAAATAAGATAATATAATATATAATACAATATACAAAATGATATAATATATATATAATAATATACAATATAATATAATATAATATAATATAATATATATATATATAATAATATACAATATAATATAATATAATATAATATAATAAAATATAATATGTTTCATAATATATGTAATAGTTTGGTGGGTCCAATCCAGCGGCCGTCCCTGCCTCCTTTGGGGGCTCTTTGGCTCTGCTCAAGGCCGTGTTTGTTGTCGTGGTGGCTTCCGCCTGCTGCGCTGTCAGGGGCGTGGCCAAAAATGGCCAGTTTGATGTATGAAAATGGCCAGTTCAATAGGGAAAACACAAGGAACATTATCATGTTTCAGTGGATGGAATGGGATATCCAATTTTAAGACCCAATTCGGGATATAAAGAAGCAAAACTAGGGATATCAGCCACAAGAATGAGCTATAGCGAGACACTGTTTTCAGGTAGGGACTACAATGTTTGGGATTCCAGAAAATCCCAGTCCATGGATGATGACACTGTCAGCCAGTATTTGTTGGTGGGCCTCTTCATACAAAAATCACTAAACAATCAATGAAAAATAATGACGCGCAATATCAAAGCCATTGAACAATCATGAAAAACCACAGAAAAGTGATGAACACTCAAATACAATATACACATATATTATAAACCATTGAAAGTAAATAAATGAAGGAGCAATCAAAAATGCTGAAGCCAACATATGATCACATATAAATCTATGCCTTGGAAAACATAATAAAAAATGATGAGCACACAATAAAAACCGTTGACAAATCAAAGAAAACTGATGAAACACATACATTTATGTGTATATATATATATATTATACCAAAAAAACATCAATGAAAAAATATAAACCACATATACACTGAGCAATCAATGACAAACAATGAAACACAATTTATAAAAACAGTGAACTGCCAGTGAACAATCAATGAAACATGATGAACCACATAAATTTATAAAGACTTGAAAAACCAATAGTAATTAGTGCTGGTCCAGTTATTCATACTTACATCCCAATTGTTTATGGTGCAACTATGAAGTCCCCATGTTTTGTATATCAATATGTCAATGTGTCTGTGGTGTTAATCCCCTGGTAATACGACATGGCAATGAAACATCGCCTACATCGCTGGTGAAGTCGCCATCGGTGGTGAATTTCCAAACGTTGTACTCTTTGAATCTACAATCTGGCTGTGTAAATCCCAAAAATGGTGGTATTGTATAGTACGGTATAATGGGGAGATAAAATCACCAAAATGGTGGTATAATGCTGAGGTAAGTATGATACCCTCTGGTAATTTAACATAGCTATTGAAAATGGCCATAGAAATAGTGAGTTTTCCCATTAAAAATGGTAGATCTTTCCATAGTTATGTAAACGTTTACCAGAGGGTAAGATATGGTGCTATATTTCATCTACCTCTTTGAATCTTTGGGCACTTGGGCATCCCAAAATCTGGTTGGTTCAATCCCTGATTTCGGTGGACTCCCAAAAACAGGTGGGTCGGGAAATCCTTCCCCAGGGTTGGGAAAAAACACCCGAGTTTCGGTAAACTGGGAATATCATTTCGGCAAGAAAACACACCTGTGTAGTTATGATTCACCTATAATGAGTTGGAGCAACATCTTTTGTACTCAGATTATCCCCACTATATCCATGTATATCCTATGATTTCCTATTATATCCCCCATGATACCATCATTTTGTCTGGTTATAACCCACAAGTCTTGGTTGGTTAAATCCACTTAAATCCATATTTGTGTTGGTTAGTGTTGGTTATATTATATCAAGATTTCTGATGGTTCAGTCATCGATTTTCTTGGTGATTTCCATTCAAATCCCCTTGTTTGAAGGTGAAATCGCCATTTTTTCATGATTAAATCCATATTCCTGTGTTTGTTGGTCATTTGTTGCTTATGTATGTTTATGTCCTCATGTTTCATGTTGAAATCACCATGGTTTGTTGGTGAACTCTATGATATCCCCATTATATACATGTACGGAGGTTTCCTGAGTCATCGGGGTACCCCTAGTTCTCCATTTATAGATGGATCCATGAAACAAACCAGCTATTGGGATAGCTCTACGGAAACCCCCATTTACCATAGTTAACCATTATAAACCACTATTAAACCACTATTACCCTCTGGTAATTTAACATAGCTATTGAAAATTGCCCAGTCGAAATAGTTGATATACCCATTAAAAATGGTGGATCTTTCCAGTTCGTTATGTAAACGTTTACCAGAGGGCGACCATAGCAATGGAAGATCATCAATCATAGCAATGGAAGATCAATAGTGGATATCTATGATCATCACCATCAACATGCCATAGGTGGATCATGATCATCAACATTCATCACCATTCATCACCATTCATCACCATTAACCACCATTAACCACCATTAACCACCATTAACCACCATTAACCACCATTATTAAGCACTATTAACATCTACTAACCACCATAGCAATGGAAGATTCGTCTCACCTGCATCGCGGCGCCCTGGCTGCGACGCCAGGCCGAACGCTCCGATGCCGTGACCTGGTGCATTGAAGCGCCGAGGACTGCTGGGAAACTGCTGGGGAAATGGTGAGTTAACCAAGAAAAATGAATGAAAAATGGTGATTTAGATTGATTTAGTATGATTTGATGGGATTCAATCAACAAAATAACTTAAAGAAAGGGGAGGGTGGCTGTCTGGTATCGTGGTGGCTGTGTTAGGCTTCGGCCCCGTTCGGTTTTGCTTTTTGTTGAGAAGCGACGAAACGCAATTCTGGCTAGGGGGAATTGCGGGTCTTCGGCTTCTCGTTTTTTTGGGGGTTTCTGCTGTTGTTTTCTGGTTGTTACCTGACAGCTGAAACTCTTTCGATCAGCTCTTGAGCTGGATGCACCCTGGTTGATAGGAACATGGAGTTAGATTGAAACAAGCATAGTGATGTGAACATCTATCATTGACGATTCACTATAGAAATTGAGAATTTAAGCAGTAGAAACTATGATTGAAGTAAAGAAATAGTTGGTTTGAGCAACAAATGTGGGATATATTTCACTGAGATGTGGATGCAAATCCAAATTCGGTTCTAAAACGTGTCTCATTTGATTCCTGAAGATGTTGAAACAATGACAAGGGATCACCAAACTCGGAAGGTAAGCAGCATTAAGCAGCAATCATTGGGACTAAGTCAAGCCAAACAAAGGATGGAACAAATCATTCAACAGCAAGGTGATTTAACCCATCAATGATACACATTTTTTTCAATCAGCAAGAACTGTGGCTGGAAGAATTTGATTTTTCCAAAAGACTCTGGAACACATGTGATTGAAGCAATTGCAGCTTTAGAAAGAATGCTTCAGACCCACTCGGTTCAGGAATGCCAAGTCCTCATCCTCCACAACCCTGATGCCCAATAACCCACACTAACAAACCAGTCAATGCATTATTAAAACGCAGCGTTCATTTGAAAAAAATGTATTTTTGTTGGTTCTAATTATCAATCTAAATCACTAGTTTTGTTCAAATTCAGCAGGGATCTCTGGATGACGTGTAATCATCTACCTGATGGCTTATCTTGAATATTCAAGAATATTCTGCATATTCGAAAACACACAATATCCCGATTTAAGGTTAAAGTACGGGCGTGATTAAAGGAAATTATACAGGGCCCCAAAAAAATCATGGGACAATCCAGTGGTTTGGGCACCATCCCCCCAACCAATACTTTGACCTGAGCCTTCCAATCCCCACGGCAAGCTCCAACTGCCTTTTAATTAAGGTTTACAGGGACTTAGTAAACATGGGGATTATGATTATATCACCATTAAATCGCGTTAAATCAAATTAAGACCCACTTAAACAATTTTGAAAAACATTACTTTCAATGGCTGAATCCCATGAAACACCATTTTTGTTGGCTGATGGTAATTTCCCGTATCAAAAACACATATGGTGACGTTGGCCCGTGCTGTCGCCTTCAACTGCTCCATCATTTGTACTGACATCATCCGGGCCTCGTAGGAAGGCCCAGCAAGAGACACATTACTCCAGGATGTTGAAATGTATATATATATATACATATATGTAATGTGTTATATGCAGGTACAAAACATGTATAGTATACAGTATATGTATACTATAGTGTTTCTGTATATAAATTGTTTATATACATAGACATACACACATATATTATTTAAAATAAATATTATATTGTATATATATATATGTATTATACACTATTATACATGTGTGATATCTGCATATATCTATCTCATACGCCCAGGCGTTGGACTGTTTTAGCCATGCTAGGGTGTACTACCATCGAGATCATATGATCAGTAAAGGGGTACAGCTAGTGTATATTGGTGCTGTTGGCGGCTTTGTGGGGACTTAGGTAATGACCAGAAAGACATTCGACACATATTCAAATGACATCAAATATAATTAATGAATTGACGTTTCTCTGGGTTCATTCGTTTAGGACACATCTTCAGAATAAAGGGGAGCTCACTTCACTTGGTAAGATTATCCAGCATCGATTATCAACAAGCGGATTAAAATAAAGATCAGAAACAAAGAAACGACGGCGTCACATGATGTGGGGAAAATCCGGTTGATCTGCTCGAGGTGGAGGCATCAACAAACACGGAAACCTTGGCTCATTGCATTCCACCCAGGGTCACCCAGGATACGAATACCGAACACCATCAGAATTCTGCTTGGTTTACCCGTATCCGTATGTTTGCTGACAATATCCCTATTGTTGCTGCTTGTTGATGATTTATTACATTTATGATTTGCGGTCGATACCGCATATTAAGTTTGGTTGGTTGTTAATAGATGTTATAACACCCTTAACCAGTTGTTCTACAACAATATCAACATTCTTTGTTGATTGAAGTTGTCGATATCCGCATGTTTAATTGCACCAAATATCAACAGCCTCAACAGATCTGTCACTTTGCCCAGACACCAAATCGCTGACGGGCAAAGTAAGCACCAACGCTTCCACAGTGTCGATAACCACCTGGAAATCACGGCGGGAAAATCCCACACTGGTTCGGAAAAACCATGCCCACTGAACACAATGACAATGATCATGTATGTTCCGGTTCACTGTCCATTACAGTATGTTTAACATTTTTGTATTATTTTATGCGTTCAAATTGAGCTTCGATGCGATTGACATATGTTGTTTGGACAAATCGATCACCATGATTTCATTGCCTCAAACATGTCAGTCTGTGGTAGTCCACAAAGAAATAAAATCGTTTGCTGTTGACGGTTATTGAAAGTTGTGGTGATGCCAAAATTGAACTTTTTCCAGGCGCACGGCCTCCCGATACGACTTTTAACGAGCTGATACGACTTCACCCTAGCGCTTGTATAGCAAAAAACAAAGAAATAAAACTAAAGGATTATATAGTTTCTACCCATCTAGTCGGTTGGGGATGCCGAAAGCACCGAGAAGATCCCAACTTTGCAGACCTCTAAACCCAAGAATCGACCAATTAAATTGACAAAAAACAAATCAAATTGAGCACAATGTTATTACCATTTAAACTTTCATTATACATCTTCATTCTATCCATGTCTATCCTCTTTATATCCCCTTAATCCCCATCAATATGCTTAAACCACCTAAATCGAAGTCTTAAAAAGAACACATCAAACTATTCTATCCCTTAATATCCCCATAAAGTCCTAACCATTAAGTCACCACATGTGGCAATTAAAAAATCCTCCATTCATATGTGAATGTCCCATTCAAACCTCCATTTTGTAGATGATTTTCCCACTTTTACTCAACTTAAACCCATGAAATTTCCCATACAAGGTGGTGCCCCCAAGATAGCTAAGTTGGTTTATAACTCCAATAACTATGGTTTATAGGTGATATATCGAACTAGTTAATGGGCTTATAAACCAACTTAGAACTGGGGGGCACCACCTTGTATGTCACATTATTATAGCTGGATTTTCCGCATTTTCCCCTGAAATGCCCCACTTAAAACGTGGCGTTCTTCGGCCACCGCGGCACGGTGAAGGGCTCCGGTTCCTCCGCCATGATGGAGGCAGCGTTCACCGCGTGGCCGGGCAGCAAGGTGCCAGCGCCTAAGTTGGTTGCACGTGGTACAAACACATAGTCTATATGAATATCTATATGTAATCTATATGGATAGTCTATATTATATAGATTATCGTTTTTTTTTGGGGGGGGTCCCTATCAATTTCCAGTGTTTTTTGTTCAAATCAACAGCTGGACTTTGACTTGGAGGTCATGTCCTTGCTGAGTCTATCCCGTCCGTTGTTCAACAAACGCTTATCGCTGGATCATCGCTATATTGCAATCTTGAACAAGGAAAAAGGAAGAAATGAAAGAGACAAGGGACAAATAGAATGAACAGGAAATACATGGAATTCAGAATTGAATTGAACATCTAGTTATATAATTCAGAATTAAAGTTCCTCCAATTAAAAAACACGAAACGGGAAGGATATAACACGAACAAAAATAAACATGATAGGGGAACAAAAAGGAAAAAGGAAGTAAAATGAAGAGAAATAAGTGGAAAGAAAGGCAAACAAACGTATATAAATGACAAACGTTTGTACTATTTTTTGTGGCCTTTAGGGTTATCAATGTGGCGGGGGGCCTATCGCTTTACAGTGTTTGATGCAAGTTCCATGGCTTTTTGGTTTCCTCCTTCACAATTGAGTTACCCTTGTTTTGACCGTACCTTATGTGGATATCAATGGTGATATCGTGGTGGTATAGTAGTTAACACTATATTAGTCATGTTATTAAAATGATAAAATATTGAAGTACCATATCATATAAACGGTGGTAAATGATCTTATATAATTGATACTAAATGCGCATAGAATTTCACGGCTTCTGAAAGTGGCGCCGTTGTCTATCAAGCTGCAGCAGCTGATCCAAAAAAGTGATGACTAGTGACTAGCAGCCATTGAAAACACAAGTAGATACCCAAATAACAAAAGAACATGATGAATAGGTAAGGTTGTGAATATAGGAATATAGATATATACATAAGATGTTATACATATAGATATACATATATGAATTTGCTAACCAGCATGTTAGTTGACACCTGAGTTCAAGAGGCATCCGGCCCATCATCCTGCGGGCTCCTCTTAGATATGGGATATCAGCCAGTTACTCTCTGAGTCTTTTTTGTTTGTAAAAGAAAAGTCATTTACTTTATCTATCTATCGATCTATCTATTTATCTATCTATCTATCTATCCATCTATCAATCTACGTACCTACCTATCTATCTATCTTACTTATCCTATTTATCTATCTATCTATCTACCTATCTATTTATCTATCTATATGTCTTATCCTATCTATCTTATCCTATCTATCTTATCCTATCTATCTTATCCTATCTATCTTATCCTATCCCTCTATCTATTTATCTATCTATCTATCTATTTATCTATCTATCTATCTATCTATCTATCTATATTTCTTACCTATCTATCTTATCTATCTATATATCTATCTACCTATCCATCTATCTATCTATCTAACTATCTGTCTATACATATATGTGTACGTAGGTACGTAGAGGATGCAACATATTATATTTATATAATATATATATATATGTATATATATATATATATCACATATAAATATAATAACAACAATACTTATATAATAATAACAATACTTCAAGTAATACAAAAAAACACACACATAGACATATAAACATACGTATATAAACATATGTAAAGTACAATGAAGTACTTATATATATATATATATAAACAGTCATTTCGGAACTCCCGTGTTCATCTCTTGTGCCACTAGGCGACTCTGCATTGCCGCCATCCGCCTGATTCAACAGATCCCGGTGACATCTCGACTATTCACACCATTTGTTTAAGGAATATACGGTGATATAGTGAGATTAAAATATTCAAAACAACATGTTATCACTAAATATCACCAATATCACCCACGTTATTCTATACTCATGGTGGATCAATAAACCATTTTACGGGAATTTACTGGGATATGAATGGGGGTAAAAAGATATTGAAAGGAGAATCAACCAGCAACAACCAGGATGATAAGGGCGAACCTTAAGCATCTGGGAACTTGGGTCGTTGCAGGAATGGGAGTGGGGGGGTAGTTGAATCCCCATGATATTAAGAACTCCTTGAAATCCAGCAATTCTGTGCTCATTTTGAATCACGCAGTGTTCTTTGCCCAGCACACATTTGATGGCACATTGGAGAAATTATATGGAAATCCTTCCAGCAACCAGCCCTTTTCCATCTTCAGCAGGTTGCGAGCAGACTTAAAGGAAACACGATGGTTCATGAATCGATTGCCAACGGGACCCCCACAATTTGTCATGGTTCACAAATGGGGTTTGTCTGGATACCAAAAAAAAGACCCCCAGACAAAATCCCTATGCTTCGCAGTATTATCCGTTTTTTGGCCATAAATTGAGGTGCAAATTGCCAATTTTCAGACCCCACAAAGTCCCGATGATGGAACTAGCGTATCCACCTTGGGTGTCCAACATCCATCAACCATGCGCACTCTTTCCGTCCCAAAACTGGGAAACTCTGAAGAAATGTTGGAATCAAGTTGGAATCCCTAGATTTTAGCTCTTAGTATATACTGGCTTTAAGTAAATCTAGATATACTATATGATATATAAATTATATAAATGATACCCTATTTCTGTCTGGTAAACATCAGCAATGCCACCCTGATTTTCCCGTAACCCCGCCTGCTCTGTGACAATCCCAGCGCACGCTTTGGCGCCTCGGCACGATTTTTTTTCCACGGCAGTGCTGGAAAAAAACATCCCACTTGGTTATGTGAATTTTATTATCTTATCAATCTTACCAATCATTAAACATGAATGATGATTATAGTATTTTATAGTTAAAATATGTTAAAATCCCAAATGAATTTTATCAATCATTAAGCATATCCAAAATTATTCCATTCTCAAGCATCATTTTGGATGTGAACTGATAATTTGGGCTTCATCGACCTTAATGCCAAGTTCTCGGCTGTAGTCCTTGGGTCCAGCATGATCTGGTTGCTGTTGCTTTGGCTTCAATGCATCCCTTTCTCGGTGCGGTGCTTTGCAATCTCCTGTTCTGTGGTTTGTATATGCTGCGGCAACCTGGCCAGTTGAAATCGTGACCGCTGTCCAGAAGGCTCAAAGATTGCTGGAGCATCCTTATCCACATCCCGGTTGACCGTTTTGGCGGATAACCTCCATGTGGCTGTGAGTCAAATCCCGTGGAATCCACCCTTGTTCACATAGCCGGGTGTTCAGATGTTCATCAGTATGGTATTGAAGACGTGTTGATCCATTCCCATGGTAAAGTAAACCCCATGATCAAGTTGTAAGTTTATAACTTCGGATTCTTGTACTGTAAACGTGAAACACGTTTATGGTTTCTGGCATGATTTTCTCCACATTGCAATGTGTGTTTGTCTGACTATTGTACATCCTATTGCAACACTGTGTTTTTTCATGGTCAGCTGGAGAATGTGATCATGTTGTTTTTTTGAAAATTCTTTCGCACCTGCCACTTCCATCAAAGTCATGGTGAACTTATGTAAATCATGCGGCAACATCATCAACCTTACAGTGGTGTTGTTGAAAACAACACCCTTGAAATCTCATATGGAACCTGAAACTTAGAGTTCCAGGTTCATGCGCGACTTTCCTACCAAATAGGTGTTGAACTGGTTTGCAAAACCACGGCATGCAATGATACTGGATGCTCATCCCAAACTCTTGAATCACAAGTACAAATAATGTTTGGTTGTAATAATAATTCCCATGCTGCCATAATCATTATATACATTTATATACAAGTTATAACTATCCATTGTATATTGTATAAAAGTCCATTCACCAATTTATGCTGCCTGCAGTCACACTGGCTTAACCATGATCCCTCCAGGTTTCAAATCGACGTTTTTGCTTGAGGCCCCGTTTGTGCCGGTTATGTAAAGTTGAAATCCATCTTATTTTATTGGTTCAATCATTCAACCCACATGTTTGTTGATCAAATCACCATCAGGGGTTGGTAACTGTCCCATTTTGGGTATATTGGACATCACCTTATAGTAGCCATTATAGACCATATACCTAATGGTTGGGTGATGTTCAATGGGGACATTTAATGACCCATGGGACCATTGTCCATCAGGGACACCTCCCTTTCTCTCGCAGGGTCGAGACCCTTCTCTCGCCTTTTCGTCGATTCTTAAGCACCGAGCCTGGCGACCCGGTTACCCTCGGATTCGCATCAAAAGAGGGATGTTCATAGCTGGATGTTCCCTCAAAAGATATATATCGCATTGATTAACATTATATAATTTATGGTTATCTAATGGTTATCTAATGGTTATTAATCAAAAGATATATAGGTTTTGAGGCAACATTTGGGAAAATTTGGATGCTTGGGATCACGTAAAAGGATGAGTTGTTTTTGTTAAGCAAAAACAAAGGTGAAATGCAGCTTCTCTAGGCTAATCAAAACACTTCCGAACCATTATTGCCTTGTGCAAATAATTCATGATAATTCCCGTATCTAAACATATCTAAACATATCTAAACTATCATTAGTAATGCGGCGGCCACGATGCGGTCGCGACACGGAACCAGTGACTCTGAGCCCCAGATTTCGGGCACAAAATGGTGGGCATTTGTGTATGTTGCAGCCTTATGATCCTTTATGATCATTTACGACTGACTCATCTCATCTCGAATGCTTCCCAAAACAGGTGTTAATCAATCATTATTGTTTGGCAGGATAAAACAAATTCATCCATAAACAATGAAGCTAAACAACTAAACAATGCTAAACACAAACCCATTGACCAAGCATTCACCAGTGGGTTTGCCCACGTTGATGTCACTCACGACTCAACCATATTCATATGAACGTTCATGTGGAGCCCATCAAATCCAAATGTAAATCCCAGCCAATCCCATGAAACAAACACAACGAGTCCCAATAAATCCCAACAAATCCTATTTGAATAAATTATTAATATAAGACCCACTTGAATCAAATCCCAATAAATTAGATCCCAAATTGAAAAATCACAAGATATCACAAGATACCACTAAGCCAATGGTTACATAATGTTAGATACTTTCGATAGGACTCCCAGTATCGCACCTCCCCCAGCATCAACACGAGCAAACGGCTCTGGCTGGCTGCTGCTCTCATTTCGCCCTCCTGGCATAGCACTTCCCCACGCCTTGGTCACCGTCGCGGAGGATGGGGTACTGTCACAGCATCCAAAAAGTGGGAGATGAACCGAAGAACAATCAGGAAATCATATGATTTAATCAGAAAAACATGTTTTAATGCAGTTTAAGGCACGAAAATAACGAGTTCGAAAAACAACAGTTGAGATTTCAATGTGTCACCGGGTTTGTTCGTTGAAGGAAAGTGTTGCAAGAAACCACATTTTTTTTGTTACCATCACACATGGTGTTGGCTGCATGTTTTCCCTTCAACCAAGTCAGGACTGTGACATGTAATTATGCATGTATCTACTGATATATTTGAAACAATGACACTGTATGTGCCATTATCCGGGCATATGACTCATGACGACCTAAAACCCGCATGTTTGAATTGCCATCCTTTGATTTTTGGCCGAGTGTGGAAGGGGGTCATGTGTTGTTGTGATTTCTTGCTGGGGGGCTGCTCGGTTGTAGCATCCAAGATCATCCCTTTCACGGAAAAACAACTTACGCTTGGCACAACATGATTTAATAAAATATGCAACTATCCAGTATGCTGGGGTGTTCTTCCGGTAGTGTTGCTGAGATTTATCATTGTGGATGTTAAAAACCAACCCGATCAGCCCTGAGAACCAATTCGCAAGATGTCGGATCGCACGGGATGCAGTACCTTTTTCAGCAGTTCTTTTTGGAGGAAACGCTCATGAATTACTCATCCGATAAAAAAGGGACTTCTTTCTATATCTACACAGATACACAGTACCGTAATGATGCACCCTCTGGTAAACTAACATAGCTATTGAAAATGGCCATTTATAGTGGATTTACCCGTTAAAAATTGTGATTTTCCATAGTTATGGGACAGTTTACCAGAGGGTATTTCTACCAACATCACAACGACTTGTCCAACGAGTTTGAACTGGTGAGACTTCCCCACCTGTAGAGTATGGTCCTTGCAGCAGTGGCAAGAGTCAGCAACCTGAGCTCTAGGAGAATATCATGGGAATATCATGGAGATATCATGGCAACCGTATTGGTCATGATTTGCTTTAAGGGAACATCCACAGGAAATGGGGCACCTTATTCCCCAATAAAATTTTGGTGGTTTCCCGCGAATTTTCCAGGAATCTCCAGATTTCCTTCTTGGAGGTTGAAAAGAAATCGGGAACATTGGGGCACCAGGGACCCACCATGACCCACCAATATGTGGTTAGAGGATAATCATCCCTATTTATATCCCAATCCTCAATATATCCGACAATGTCATGAAGTGTGAAATTTTATATCCCGTTATATCTCCACCCAATACACCCAATATTGTTGGTGAAATATATATATATATATTCCAGTATATCCACTTATGTCGCGTACACATCAAAACATGTGGTTGCTCAGAAATCCGTTATACACAATAGTGTAGAATAATCATCCCAGTTGGTAAGTATATCCTATTGATTTGTTGCTTTCCGAGCAACTTCTCCTCCTCCAAGGTCTTCAAAGGACCTACCAAGGGCCAATTTGCTTGCGAGTTGTGCGATTCTTACGCGGGGGTTTGATGCGACTTTTTTTCTGGAAATAACAATGGGAAACACATGTTGTGTTGTTTTAAGATGGCAAACAAATATTGTGTAGGCTTCAAGAAACACAAATTGGTAAAGTCAATTCGAAAAAAAAAACGTGATTTCACACAAAAAAAGGTACAAACCGAAATTGAAGAACTGATTGGCACTGGGCGAAGAAACATGAAGATAAACCACAGACCAAAATTGGAAAAATACACAATAAACAACGACATTTTATATTCTATAATATATTGCAAACTAGTAAATATACACATACATACTATTTATATATATATATATGATATTATATAATGATCAGATAAATATGTATATTGAAATCTATGGAAGAACACACTGCCTATCTTGGTAAAAATATAGCCACCTGCAAACACACCCAAGAAAAATACTGATTGCATCCCCACTTACAGGATCCAACAAAATATCCTGAACATATGCTGGTCCACCTGGGTCCATTGGCTAAATCTCAATCTGTCAATGTCTGTTGCTTAAAATCTCAATTTTCGCTGGTCCAATCACAATTTCCCAAATTTCCGTCGGTTAGAAACTAAACATGTGGATGACCAAGATTAACATGTTCCCAATTTCCTGTTAGTTCGATGCGCAAAATCGCAGGTTGGGTGGTGAGATCCTCAATTTCCTGATTTATCTTTTTGAAAATCCCACTTTCCAGTGGAATTCCATCCAAAAAATCATGGCGGATGGGCACTGCCTCCCAGAGCGTTCAGCAACATCTGCTGACGCTCACTGCGACGTCGTTTCAGCTCCTTTTTGATGGCACGCCTAACTGGGAAGAGGAGGCCCGGAAGCTCGGAAGAAATCTAAATTCTAGAGGATCAAAAACATGGCAATTGAAAATCCCCTAAGATTGAAAATCAAATATAAAATGGCATATCCATGTCAAAACTGTACATGTCAACATGGTTGTTTTCATGAAACAAATGCCATTGAAATGGCCTGCTCCCGTGTGAAAGTTCTACATGTCAACAAGGTTGTTTGAACGAAAACAATGCCATTAACATGTCATGTTCCCATGTCAAAATGTTACATGTCAATAAAGCTGTTTTCATGAAAACCTGCCATTAACATGGCCTGTGTCCATGTCAAAACTTTACATGTCAACAAGGCTGTTTTCATGAAGACATGCCATTATATAACATATCATGTTCCCTGTCAAAATTTTACATGTAAACGATGTTGTTTTCATGAAAACATGCGGTTAAAATGGCCTGTTCCCCTGTCAAAAATTTGTATGTCAACAAGGTTGTTTTCATGAAAACATAACGTTAAAATGGCCTGCTCCCATGTCAAAATTTACCATGTCAACAAGGATGTGTTCATGAAAAGCATGCCATTAAAATGGCCTGTTCCCCCGTCAAAATGCTATATGTCAACAACGTTGTTTTCATGAAACATGCCATTAAAACACATGCCATTAAAATGGCCTGTTCCCCTGTCAAAATTTTATATGTCAACAGAAATGTGGAAGAACGTGCTCATTGTTGTTTCATGACGTGACTCATGGCGTGGTTAATTTGATGTTCGTTTTTGTGTCAAAACTGATCAAAACAGTTGATTGAAAATTGTTGACCGCAAATTGGCGTGAAAAAACACTGAAGATCCTGAAACGCAACTTTTTTCGAACGTCAGAGCGACGTAGTCAGAATCCTGAGCAGCGGTTTGTTTTGCAATTTCTACAGGCAATTTGGTGCTTTCCCAGCAGGAACCTCAGTTGCAGAGACTCTAGTTCACCTTATGAGTTTAAGGTTAGTCCAAGTAGTCACTGTATATAGACCATACAATTTCACATACACAAATATACTACATACGTATGCACGAATGTATATATATATATCCTATATATAAATATATACATAGAAACCACCACCATCTCGGGGGGAGGGGTGGACCACCAAACACTAGGCCATATATATATAATATGACTATATATATATATAACTATATAAATAACTATATATAACTATATATAACTTTTTATATAACTTTTTATATAACTATATATATAACTATATATATAACTATATATATAACTATATATATAACGATATATATATATAACTATATATATAACGATATATATAACTATATATATAACTATATATATAACTTTTTAAATATCTATATATATAACTATATATATATAAACATAACTATATATAAAACTATATATAAAACTATATATAAAACTATATATAAAACTATATAATTATATATACATAATTCTATATATATTACTAATTATAACTATATATATATAACTAATTACAACTATATATATATATAGAACTAATTATATATACGTAACGTAACTATATATATAATTATATTTGTTTATGTGCATAACTAAGTATATATAAAACATTATTGTTTAATGGGCACCCAACCGTTAAATAGCAGTGTTCCAGCAAACAAATGAGCAGCCATCTTCGAGGCCCCGGCCCCAAGAACTTGCTATTCATCACCTCACCAAGAATAATGGAGGTAATCATGGAGCTTAAACCAACAAAATATCATGGACATTTAATGGGCATGTAATGTGTATATATATATATATATCACATATATATATATATATAATGTTGTTGAATCGAGGCTAACCAAGAGTCATGGGGGGTATAACCAAAAATCATGAATCATGGATGAATAATATGGCACACCAATGGATAAATGATCATTGGAACAATGTGGCATCCGCAGGTCATCACTACTTTTATGGCTGGGATTCCAACCATCCACAGACGGTAGTTGTTTGTGGCAGCCAGGTTACCTCTGAAAAGAATCAGTCCAATTAAAGACCTATTCTATATTCACTATACGTGGGATTCCTGGGTCAACTAGGGTCTATGGTGCATACGGCAAACAAAATATATATGTGGGGTGTATCTATGTATAGTTTATGGTGAAATGGTGTGAATTAGTGAATTCACCAGCCAAAATGGGGATTTCATGGGGATGTTGATCGAACATTGGGATAAGTTAACTATCAAAATCCAGGACTCGGACTTGGACAATCAAAACTCTGATCGAACATGAATTAAAATGATTGAACTATGGATATCTATGGATCTCATGTCATTTTAATGTCATTTTAATGGTGATCTTCAACCAACTCAAGTCGTTGTGTTTGAACCAGGAGATAAGTTCCAGCCCTTTGACTTCCACAAACGTCTGGGCTTTCCGAAACGGGGATTGGGGGTATCAAGCAAACTATGGGGATATAATCATAATTATAATCCGACACTGATATATAATTATATGTGGTCTGATGGTTGGTGATGAACATCATTAAAATTGTATACCCAATTAGCTATATATTTAGCATTCTTATAGTACGTATACTATTGCTGATCCTTTGTTTATATGTGACCAACAATGATCTTTGCGTTTGCCACAACGGTTTTGTGGATGCACAAATCCCGCCTGGACGATATCATCTTTAAGCCCAAATGTTATTCAATATATGCTATGACAAATCTGTCCAGTTTTCTTGGTTCTATCCTCATTTTGGTGCTTGGAAACAAGGATGGAACTAGCATCCTCTGACTCCAGTGGACTAATACTTTTCAGCAAAATCATTATTCTCAAAAACGGTAAATCAATGTATATACAGTAAATCATGTATTTCTATGGTTCATTTTCCATAGCAAAGTGTCAATAATTACCCCTCCGGGTCACACCTTGGAATCCCTGGGCCGGCGCACAAGCAGCTGGCAGTTTTCACCAGCCACAGCACTCCACTTGTGACTAGTCCCAGCCTGGGGATGATTGGATTTTCAACCATGAACTGTCCCCAAGTGGTTGTTTATACCCCGATTTATGGGATTATGGTTTAAACAACCACTTGGGGATATGATGTATATGATATTATTATTATTATTTATTGTTGTATATGATAGACTTTGATGGTTAATGGTTGATGGTGCTGGTTTGTTATTGTGGATCCTACATTAGATCCCCTGGTGAAAAACGATGCAGAGAAAGCGCCATTGAAAGACGATGTTCGAGCTCGGTATGGATCTGTTTGTAGTGACATTATTGTAGTACAATTGTACATATACTAAATACAATTGAATTCTACACATAGGCTGTTTCTGAATGTTTACATGTATACCGTACCCATACACCTCTGGTAAAAAACTGCAGTTGCAGCTCCTGCCCGGCATGAATGTTCCTGGCCACCCCACCATGCATGCAGCAGCAGCCAAGATGGCTCCGCTGGAAGCTTTCTCCTGCGGATTCTACCAGCAACTATATATTATGATTTAAGCAGCATTTCATGGGGATAAAACCATTATGGTACGGGTCAAACTGTTGAACCAGTGGGTTCAATCCGAAAGCATGGAATTGGCATTCAAGCAACCACGTTTGGATCGTTTGGTCCCTAATGCCCCGCCAAGTGAATGGTTGTTGTACAACAAAAAATAGCGACACATTTTGCTTTTGAGGGGTCCGCAAGTTTGACACCGACGCGGGTGCAAGTGGGTATGGTTCAAGCATTGGATACGACACAAGAGCCAGAAATGGCTGGCCATATTCAAGTTGGGGGTCAATAATTCTAACCTACAGCCAGGTGAGATTTTAACATGCTTTGACACGTACAACTGAGATGATATACGGTGGCAACTGGGCTTAAAACTACAAAAGAACTGGAAACAAGCCATCCTGCGGTATTTTGGATATCGCATGACTCATGCCTATCTTTTATCAACACAAAAACACAACCTACTGATTAAGCATCAAACATCACATCACGTCTACGCTGGATATGAGCATCATGTATATTACCCCATCAAAATGTCACAAAGATCACATTGGCCTAACCTATCCTTCATCAAGCTTCAAAAGGGATTTCAGGCTTAGTTCTAAGTCCAGAACCGCATCTTATCTTAATAGTCTTTTGCGGGGATGATGCTTGAAATTAGGAAGTGGTTGCTATCTTGTTACATCTCAAAACAAACTGGCAGGGAAGTGTCATAGGATAGGGCCCCGCAGGTATATTCATCATGTTCTCCATCCACATCTATCCCCAAACAACCCAAACAATCAGCCAAACAGTCGCCTTCAGAAATGGACGATACTCCAACCATTGGTTTCCCATCCTAACACAAACCTTGAAATGGTGGACTTCCGCCTCCACTTCTTCAAATTACCATTTTTCACTGATAAACATGTTTGCTGATGAAATATCATCTGTGTAAAACCCGAAACCATTCCCTTGAGAAAATTGTTTGAACAGCACCCTCCAGAGTCTGTCCCCTGGTTGACCCTGGCCTCAGAAACGACCACTTTCTGTCGCTGCGTCGGCAGCGTCACGCTGGGTTCCTGTTGCGGAGATGGCGTCCTGAAATTTGCCAAACATATGGGGAAATCCTTGGGCCATACACTCCGCAACAGCCTCGCCGATTACATCATAATATTATAATAATTATTAATAATATTATGATCTAATACTATAATAGTATGATGATACCTTGGTGATAATATATAATACATTGGTATGATAGTATAATAGTATATTATATATCACAATATATATTATACTATCATACCAACACTCTTTTCCCAGGGGCATCTTGGAGTTCATTGAGATGTGGGACTCGGAGTCCAACTTAGATGCATTTAGGGGCCAAGCATCGTAGAAACTCGCAAATGTTCGAGATGTTTGGTGCACCTCACACCGCCTATGTTGACTCAACCATTAGCTTTGAATCTTTAGAATGACAGGAGCTGCTGCTTTCTGGCTATGTCGATATGAGTCTATAGTCTGGTCTTTAAATACATACGCCTTTTTTTAATGGAAGATCTACCCAAAGGTTTGACTTCTACCAACATTGATTCGATCAAACATAAGTCCACTCTTTCAAAAGGTACAGTACCAGAATCCAGAAGAAACAAACAACATCAAACAACTGTAGCCCCTCAAATCTCCCATTGTGATGTGGCAGTACTCGCACTCCGTGCTCGGAGGGTGCACTGATCCCTTCGAAGAGCGCTTCGAGCAGGTTTTTTCAATGCGTAAAGCATCCACCAGAGCAGGGGGCTGCACATCCATAAATGCTGGGCTGGGGAATATCAAACAGATCAAAGCAATCATTTCCGTTGGTTGCGTTCTGATCCCGGATGTTATTCCCAAGAAAGGTAGCAAAGCATAGCAAAGCCAAAATCCTCCTACAACTTCGTGACGAAGCTAAACTTTTAACGTTTGGATTTGGGTTTCGATAGTTGTTATCCCATCCCAAGATTCGCGACGGCAGAATGAATAGATCCAGTATGGGTGTCCCAAGGCCCCGCGCTGGCGGCACAGCGGGAAGGTCAACCTGGTCATGGCAGATGTTTTTTTTGCAGTGTCTAAGCAGGTTGAAGTATCTCCAATATATGGATATACTATATATATATATATATACACACACAGTGTGTATGTATATATATATATATACATGTATACATACATGAACATCCTTGCCATGGTCAACATATGGTTTGCGGTCATTCATCCCATATTGGGAATCTGTAGCGGGCAGCGCAGGGGTTAAACAGCTGGGCTCACACCCAATCCACCAACCAATATTCAAACAAGAGGCAATAGACGAAGGAAATGATGTAGGATGGATGAAGGCACAAAGCGCACAGCGCGCTGGGATTTTTCCAAGACCACCAAGGTCTAAGCTGCAGCCTGCATGGCACATGTGGCGCCTAAACAAGGGGCCCCTGAGCCGCCATGTCGCGTGGTGCGACGAAGTCACTTCATGACCTGACAGGTGGCGTTGAATGGATTTTCAACTGCAGCACCAGTACAAAAACCCTTCAGGTCATGATCTACTGCTGTACAATTTTCACAAGAGCTCAGGGTGCCAAAACAAGGTGTTCGAATTTGACCTGTTTGAGAGCCAGCAGTGATTTCATGAACATGAAGTGATCCAGCATTGATTGCGAGATCCTGCTGAAGGTCGTGTAGCTGAAGCTCACGAGCAATGATTGCAAACGCATGTTCAGAAAAATCTTCAAAAGCACCATGTGATGACAAGGGCGGCGAAAAATCACCCAAAGCATCATCTACTTTCTGAATCGCAGTTTTGCCAACTTTCTTGTTGCGTTTCGCAGCAGTGAAGTTTGGATCATATGCTATGCTCCAGCAACGGCTTCGCAGATACTTCAAAAGTCCAATTCTGCTATCGCCACGCTTTTTGGTGAAGGCGTCGGCGAGATCATAGTCAGAAGCCAGCCATCGAAGTTCACATCCAACTCTCTTCAAATTGTCTCTGAGCTGGAACGCTTGCAATGCCGCTCTCATATTGGAGAGGCCAAGAAGCGGTGATTCATTCACCTCCACGGCATCGTAGCCACCTCGGGAATCTGTGCAAAGGATTCCGGTGACAAGGCAAGCTTGATCTTCAGCTGAAGCTACCAGATCGGCACGTCGGTCAGGTCGTTGGAAACCAGCTCCATGTAGCTCGCTCCATAGCATGCGAACTCGAAAGTTCTGGTCCTCGGCCTCGAGGATTGACTGCACCTCGGCATCGTTGCTGCCAATGGCTTTTCTCTTCAGCTTCCACGTACGCCATGAAATCAAAGTCATTGGAGTGACCTTGCCTGAAATGGCATCTGGTCCAGCAGCTAAGGTTAAAAGTCCACCAGTTGAGTCGCCTTGAGGTCTGTTGGAGTGAGACTGATCACCCATTGAAATGAAAACCACGTCATTCCAATTGGTCGCCTTAGGGAGCTTGAAAAATTCCAAACTGAAAGGCTCTGAGCGCACTTCGGCAATCATCTGCTGTATCTCCCGCGCTGTCTCCAAAGTACCGTTGGTGACAACCTCGGTCAAAAGCAAATTGCATCTCGCACACAACTGTGGCTGTGTCTGGATGGCCAGCCATTGGAGTGCTCCAAGAGCTGTGCGACAAGCTGCAGTCTCTTGCTTCTGAAGAGGGCCATTTTGGTGAAGGCGTTCAGGAGGTATGGCAACATCTGCCACTGACTCGACATAGGCATCTTGGTCAATCACCAGCTTGAACTTGTTGGAGGCCTTGTCGAACACTGTCTTAAGGTCAGTGCCAGCATGGCGGTAGTTGCCACGTTTTGCTGTGCCCCATTTGTAGGCTGAAAGGATCTGGTTGTAGATCTTCTGCCACTCCTCAGACTGAAAGTTGCCGCAACAGTGGAAATCATCCACATGGCCACCCATCACACCAAGTAGGCGAGGAAAACGGCCGGTGGCATCAAGCTCAGTCTTGGAAAACCAGGCCCATAAACATCTTTCGCCCAAAATAGGCGTAGCGCCCAAAGAAACCAAAGTTTTGTGGAGATCCAACCAAAGTCCCCTGGGGGCTGTTGTTGACCCATAGATGTTGCGCAACACCCTCATCAATCCACCTTCGGAGATGCCCAAAGCAGCTCGAAGTTCAGCAACACCAGTAGTCCAAATCTCAGCATCTGCCTCAGTGGGTTGCGTCTGCAAAAATGCTGTCGCAAGATCCAGGCCATGAATCTCCCACTGCTCTTGCACGGAGAGGAGGTAGATGAGGTTGCGACCAATCATAGATTGGACTGGTGCTGAAGTCTTGAAGGATCTGTCTAAAAGACTGGGGTGTTGGAAACCAAGAAGCACAATTCGTGCCTTTGCTTTGCGGCTGCCATCTTTTGTGAGGACTGTTGAAGGATCATGTTGGGCCTCATGTTGAGCTTCTTCAAGTTCATCAGGGGGTGTACTTTTCCATGTCAAAACCCATCGCGCCTTGATGATTCTGTTGGAATCATAGGCACGTCGAACTTCACCATCATTGAGGCATTTGCGAACAGCTTCATTCTTGAGGAATGACGTCACCTCCTTGGTCTTGGCACGCTCGAACAGCGACTTCTCGTAGTCAGTGAGGCGGTGGATGTTCACTTCAGCTCCATTGAGCTTTTTGGTGAGAAACAAAACAGGATGCCTTTCCAAGGCTTTTCGCTGTCGAGTGGTGTTGAGCTCGAGGTCAAAGCAAATCTCGATGACGTCATCATCACATTGTTGAAGAGCTGAAAAGATGTTCATCTCATTGGCCTCAATGTTGGCATCGGCTTGAAGTTGCTCAACCCATTTCAAGTCATAGGTTGTGGCTTTGAGACGTTTGGCTTCCGTCTCATCTGGATGAGGTACAGGAGGAGCATCTCGAGCACCATCATCAAAACCATAGTCGTTCACCGCATCATCCTCATCCAAGTCAATTGCAGCACCTGGTCGCGGAGCTGAGGCAGCAGGCCTCGATGACGAAGAAGGGCCAGAATTCTGAGGTGGAGGAGAGCTCGGAGCCAAAAATCCAGGGGCTCGGTCAAGTCCAGGACCATAAGTCGAAGAGCTCTGCCCACGAAGTCCAAGGGGCGTAGATCGATGGATCTGCCTCCAATCCTCAGGTGGCACAGATTTCTTGCCATAAACTCGTTGACCAGGAACAACTGTTGTTCCATCAGGTAGAGGTGGTAGGAGAGGTTCTTCAAGTTGATCACGTGTTGGGATCTCATCAGAGATATCGGTGAACTCTCTCTCAGGGATGATGTCGGTCAAAGTCTTCCACTTGGTGACATCCTCGCGCTTGTTGAGCTCGTAGTGCAACTTCTCTGTCGGTGTGACCGGTCTGACAGAGTGAGCTGAGCAACGTAGAAGTTTGCCGCCAATCAAAACCCAAACGATGTGACGACGCTCATCGTCCAAATCTTGATGAGGAAGAAGTTCTGTGAAGATGACTCGGCCAGGTCCGACCCATCCAGGTCGAGAGGCCTTTTTGAATCCACCTCGAGGTCCAGTATGAACTTCTTGAGGAAGAACACGACGCCAAATCTTCACAAGAGCGCCAACATCATAGTTGCGCAAGGGCTGCCGTGCCTTGCTGTTTGCAAGACGACCCAAAACTCGATTTGCACGGGTCTTGGTGGCAACTTCTTCAGCACGTTGTCGAGCCAGCACAAGGTGAGAAAAAGTGGCTCGGTCACCAAGTTGCGCCAAATTGCGCCTGTCCTCATCTGATATCATGTAGTCTCTGCCAAATGCCCATTGATGGCTTGAGAAGCCAGAGACATACTCAGTGGAGTTGAGAGCTGAGGTTGCCAGGATCAGGGATATGTGAGGATCTTGTTCAGGTGCATCTGTCTGAATTGCACTGGCCGTGAACTTCAAGTCCTTGATGGCATGCTCAACCAAACCATGCGCCCAGGCTTCTTTTTCAGCCGGGAAGCTCAATTCCATTCCAGCTTCACGGCAAAACTCGCCAAAACGCACTGAGGTAAAGGACTTGGCATTGTCGGCAACGACAATGTGAGGCTTTGGATAAACAGCCAGCCAACTTCTAGAGAGACCCTCAATGACCTGCTCGGCATTCTCAGTCTTCATGACCGTGATGTCATAGGAGTCAAACAAAGGACAAACTGCACGCAGTCGTGTGCACATGTCGATGATGAGGAGGAACTTCTGCTTGGTGGACCGCATGGGAACATACCATTCAGCCACATCAAGTCCAACAGCTTCCCAAGGTCCAAACTGTGCGTGAGTGGCAGCAGGAGGAATGTTGCCACTTGACATGCCACCTGGTCGAAGTCCATCGCAGGTGGGGCATTTAAAGTCCAATGCCATTTTCACCTTCCAAGGTTCCATCTTGGCATCACGCACAATCCTGGCAAGGTTTCGGCCAGAACAGTGACCAGCAGCTTTGTGAAACTGCAGAAGTTTCACCTTCCATTGTTCCTTCTCAGCATCAGTTGGTGAAGGTGTAGAAGAGCTCGGTTGTGGTGGTTCAGCAGCATCGTCGTCAAGGTCAATGACAACATCAGCAGGACATAGATCTCCATCGGGGAAGTCAATCTCAGCAACGTCGTTATAGTCCATGCGCCGAAGTTGCTGATTGGAGACCTCTTGCTTGGCCCAAAAACGGGCTATCGACTGAACCATTTGCCATGGGTAGTATGCCGATTTGGCAGTTTCTTGACCTTCTATTCGTCCATGACAGTGAGAGCCAACACACACCTTTGCACGAAACTGACTGTGAAAAAGTTCATCAGTTGTTTTGATCTTCCACTTCTTTTTGAGAAAATCACCATGTGCATCGCGCATATGATAGCGACAGCCATCAATGCGACAGTCCAGCCATTCATGACCATGTTGTTGAAGAAGGCGTTCAATCGCCAGCATAGGTTCTTGGTTCCATCCAAAACAAGGATGAGGCCATTCCCAAAACACTGTGATCTCGGGGTCATCCTCAATCGCTCTTTTGATGAAACCATATGCACGCCAAAGAAGCTTTCGGTCTTTTCTGCGATATGACTCAAGCAACTCCTTCTGCTCAGGTGTGGAGTAGTTGAGAGAAGACCATGGGCACCAATGTGTGCACGGAAGGCTCCACCACAAACGCTTTGGACGACGCTGACGTCGAAGCTCATCAAGTCGCTCCCATGTTTTTGGTTGATGCAGATCAAAACCGCTCTGCAGGTTGATGCGCCGAGGCTGCAAGCCATGTTGCTCGGCAGCTTGGCTCAACCAAGAGTGTGGGGCGCATGCTATTTCCCAAAGTCCATCTCGGCCATCAAGAGTAAAGTCCAACATCGTTGCAGTTGCCGCTGCAATCATAGTTGATGCGAACATCATCACCTTGGTGGCCACATTGTTGGTCAAGGGTTGCAACTTGCCATAGAGCTCCTTTGAAACCTTGAAGTTGTCGGTCTTGAAGGACTCCGCAGGGACATAGGTCTCGTCAATGCCAGTCTTCACGCCATGTCGGCCTCGTAGGCCGCAGTCAGGTTCACGGGCTCCGGCACAGGTGTTGATGCCGCAGCTGCTTGGCGACGCTCGATCATGAGCTGCACAAGCTGGTTCTTCTCCTCGGCAGTGAGGTGGTTCTCCAAGTCGTTGAGAGGAGGAGGTGATCCTGGAATCACATCCCAGTTGGTTTCTGCCGTCGATCTTGGAGTCTGCACTGGCTCCACAGTTGTTGATGCCCTCGTCGGAAAAGCTTTGGCCTTTGGACGGCCTCCCACAGTGTATCCCATTGGGTTCTGCGCCATGAACTCCTTGTCGATCATGTGGGTCAAGGTTTCCTCGGCATCGATCTTCTTCTGCATGGCCAGGCAGATTGCTGCCGTGGGCTTTGCTCCACGCATCAAAGGCTGAAGTTCGGTCAGCATTCTGACGACCATTGCCCTGTTTTCCACCTTCGTACTGCCGCTGTGACTGCCCACCTTCGGCACATAGTTGAGACGCAGGTTGCACACTGAGCATTGAGTCCACTGCCCGTGTGCATTGCTGTGTGCCTTCGCTGGAACATGGTGTCCGAAGCAAGGCCATTGAGCTTGTTCCACCCGCGGATCTCTCTCGTCCATGCCCATCGCACGACTGGGATCCAAGGGTCGCACATCTTTGGTCTTTGGAGTCGCTGCTTTGATGCGCTCCAAGATGTTGCCCCGTTCTTGTACTGGAGGTTGTTCCTGAGCCATCACGCGCACAGGAAGCAGGCAACTTCGAATTGGAAGTCGTTTTGTCGCTAGGACACATTGAAGCCGAAGCAGCTGATGACATAGAGGATGAAAATGAAAGACCATGAAGTTGCGCATGAATTGCCAAAAGATTCCGTCGTGACCTTTCCAAAACCTTCTCATCAAAAACCTTGTCTTGCATGGACATGTCATAGTATTGAACTGGATGAAATTCAAGTGTTTGCAACTCAGCTGACTGGATCGCACCCTCAAGCACATGGATTGTTGGAGACCCTTCATGGTTGGAAAAACCCATAGTGAGGTATTTGACAATGTCCCGAACATAGTGACCCTTTTTGTTGGATTGTAGTTGATGTACAACAGGTTGGGGGTTCATAGATTCCACAGCCAAACCAGTCGAAAAATCAATCGTAAGAGCACTTTCGGGAGCATCTTTTCCAGATAGGTGGTCCATACCAAGTAAAACAGGCACCAAATTGTTGACATCACCATTCTTGGGGTCCGGCAGGCAATACATATGAAAGGTTCTTTCAACTCCAGAAACACTTGAGGATATTGAAACACGGAAATTGGCTTGCCCCCAACATCCATTCCCAAACCGGAAGTAAGGCCGCATATACTTCGCGATGGTCACAGTGGCTCCTTTGTCCTGGGCCAACACAGAGCTGATTAGCTTCTGCACAGAGGTCTCTGGCCCGGCACTTGCGGTGGCTCCGCAATCTAAAAGACCTAGACTGGGCTGCATGTTGGTGGCATCGGTGGACTGCGCTTCAAAGGGTTCAGAGCGAAGTTCCAAACCAAACAGTGATTCCGTCATGTATGCATTGACTGCTGGACGTGTTGGAGAACTTTTGGATTTCCCCTTACCTTTCCACATTGCATTGGAATCCAACATGTGATTGGAAAACTTGCCTTTCCCTTTGCCTTTCTTGCCTTTTCCCTTCATGTAGAAGAGCTCGGAATTCTCCCACTCAGCTGCATAGTTGAACTTGCCCTTGCCTTTGGACTTGGCGGAGGGATGCATTCGGTCAGGACAATTCCTGGCAAAGTGGTTGCCATTGCAAATGAAACATTTGACATCACCAGAACTGCCCTGTTGACCGAAACCACGATCTCGACGAAGAGCTGCGGTGGCCCTTTGAGCTTCTGCCCATGAGCGCTGAGCTTGCATGGCCAAGCTTTCAGCTTCACGTTCTACCTTCATAGCATCTTGTAGTTGAGGATCTTCTGCAGGAGGTTCTTCGGCAGGAAGTTGGTCATGTTGTACATGTTGTGCATCTCCCCAGTGTTGATCCCATTCTTCATCAGGCCAGTAATCAGCTTCCGCCCAATAGTTTTCATCCCATCCATCGTTCCACCAAGGTTCATAGGGCTCCTCAAAGGCGTTGAAGGTGTCCTGAAAATAGCCGCTCATAGAGCTCCTCGAAGACATAGTTCCACCAGAGCGTCCAAGAAATTGTTCATCCCATAGAGTCTGCAAAGCCTGAGTGATCACGGTGAACTCCAGGCTGCCTTTGGTGGCAGACAAAATGTCTCTTTTCTCATCAGCTGACAATCCAGCTGACTGCAAGAGCCTGAAGCCACGTAGTACTCCAAGCACAAAGCTGTCGGCCAAGGAGAACTCATCGATCGCATCACGACCTTGTTGAGGTTGAGCAGCAGCAGCGGTGCTTGGAACACCAACCGATCTGTAGCTTGGTGATCCACCAGGTCGTCGTTGCGGCGATGTCGCTCCCATAGAGCCATCTCCAAAGTCAGGAGCTGTGGCCGTAGCGGCCGTTGCAGCAGCAGCAGGCGATGTAACAGGTACATCTGGCTCTGGTTCTTCAGCATCTTCAGGATACCATCCATACCAAGATCGCTCCTCATAGGGCGTTTCGTCCGGGAGGTCGAAGTTCTTCTCGCTTTGCTTCACTCCATTCTTGTCCTCATACAGAAGAAGGAGGGCTTCCACAAACTCTGAGTACCCAAGTGCCTCACGAACAAGAAAGTTGTTCATTGGCTCGTTGTAGTCCCTTCTGAAGTTGAAGTACTGCTGACATGTTGCTGCAGCATTCGGTAAGGTTTGACGAACCAAGGGGCTGTTTGCCAGCCTCTGCAACAACTCCTTGACACCATTGGTGTGGTCGAACTCCATGGTGGTCCAGCTCATAGCTAGCAACCTCGCAGGCCCACGTAGTTTCCCAACAAGCTTGGTGGCACAGTAGCGCCTTTTCTCAACTGGGGTTCCACGAACATACCAGCAAACCTCTCTTGTAAATCGGCGCCAAGTTCGAGCACTGCCATCCCATGATGGGATATTCTGTTGATCTTTCTCTGAAGACATGACGAAGCTTCAGAGGAGGCCAAAATGGCCAGCAAAGGATCAGGTCGTATCACCTGACAGCACAAAAAGACAACTGATGCCAAAGGTCTCGGCAAAAAGGTCCAAGGAGAACTGGATGTAGTATCCAATCAGGTAGACCTGCCAGTCAAAGACTCAAGCACTGATTGCAAGGCGCAAATCACCTTTGGTGGTGGCCTCAAAGTCAATGCCGAAGGTCCAGGAGCTTGCTGCTCCGCTACCAATGTAGCGGGCAGCGCAGGGGTTAAACAGCTGGGCTCACACCCAATCCACCAACCAATATTCAAACAAGAGGCAATAGACGAAGGAAATGATGTAGGATGGATGAAGGCACAAAGCGCACAGCGCGCTGGGATTTTTCCAAGACCACCAAGGTCTAAGCTGCAGCCTGCATGGCACATGTGGCGCCTAAACAAGGGGCCCCTGAGCCGCCATGTCGCGTGGTGCGACGAAGTCACTTCATGACCTGACAGGTGGCGTTGAATGGATTTTCAACTGCAGCAGAATCCTTACACTGGGCAATTATATAAACCCCTGTTTAATTTATTGATGACCATCACCCAATTAGGGTATATCATTCTATCATCCAACTTTTGACCATGGCATATTCTGACAAATTCGGGGTCCCGTTTACGATAGCTAAGTTGGTTTAACTCCAAACCAACTATGGTTTATGATTATGATACATACTAATGATAATATTGTTAATATTGTTAATATTGTTAACATATCCAGCTGGATAATATGTTGGATAGTACATGGATATGCAAGCTATAATATGTATATCTATTTACATATGTATATATATATATGTAATATATTACATAGTGCGGGTAGTCTAGAAATGCTGGATCTACCCCCCAATCGCCAATGGGAAGAATCATCTGCTCCCAATGGATCCAGGCGATGGCTGGGTACCTTCTCAGGAAGTATTTGGATCAGGGATAATTAAACACTAATGATATGTGTAAATTAGCTAATTAGCTAATGATCCAATTAATGGTATTACACACCATTAGATAAGTATATGCTTAACTAATCTAATGGTATGTGCAAACTTGTAAATATATATATATATATATGTATGTACATATATATATATATATATATGGAATGTTCAATGTTCTACAGTGGTAGGCTTAAATTGTTCGTACCATCATAGCTAACATGGTAAAACATCATAGAAAAATATATGTTGCAACAATACATAATATTTGCTGTAACTATGTTCTAATATACACTTGTGATTTAAATACGTTCACACATGCTTGAAATCCAATATATACATTACTTTTTAGATATGGTATAAGTATGTACAAGTATGCTTTCACATGTTGGAATAGCACAAAATCCCGAGATGGAACCACCACGCGGCATTCCTATAGGCAAAGGCAAAGGTGGTTGTGCGCTTTTGGGAAAAGAGATAAAAAGCAGCGGCGATTAACCAATCCTGGGCTTCAATATATGCTGAAATTTGAGATGCCGCTAAAACCAGGTCATCCTCCACATTGCCTATAGTTTAGTATCCATAATCATCTCCAATGATATTGTGCAGTGCATCATTTTCCCCATGCAAATTGTGATGAATTAATTATACAATAATAAACAAAAATAATAACATAGTATACGACCCCCCAGACATGGACAAACCCTGGTGCACAATGACCCTCTCAGAAAACCCAGGCGCCCAGACCCTCAAGGTAATTGACGCAAGTGTCCAATATCTCATCTCTGGTTGGTCGGTCGATGTTCTCATCATTAATCACGCTGGCAAACAAACGGAACAAACAACAAAAAACATCATAGGATTACAGTACCATGCCAAAACCACCAAAAAAAAACATGTATTCTTTTCTAGTGATAGTACTCTATATTGCCATCTTTTCATTCTTGATATCAAAGCTATCATTACAGTACATATTATTACTATCATTAATAGTACAATCATCATGATTCTCATCATAGTCCCGTGTTCAATTACTATCATAATATATAGCATGATAATGACGACCATGGCGCTAGTTAATATTGTAATGATCTATTCTGATATTAAGATATATTAAGTGGTTATCAATTACTATATACTATACAAGTATAGTTCATACTAGTACATACTATATGTCATACTCTAAGTGCTATAATTATACACTATTTTTATCGTCATTCTACATATTCTCATGTCTTTTTCTGGCATCCCATCCGCCATCGATTGCCTCCGGAGCCACACTTTCCACTGTGACTGCGCCTGGAGATTCGACGCATCCATCAGGGATTTCTGGTGACGATTTTCATTGGGAGATGATAGGAGTAGTGTCTCAATTCGCTGTTGCTAAGATATACGCTGGTTTTAAGATGAGCAATCTAACCCCTGATCATGATAGAAAACAAACGGATGCCAAAATGAAATGACGTATATACATAGATCCAAGACTTAATCAGGGTTGCTGCTGGGCCTTAGCATTCGGGGAAGCTATGAAGCAACTGAAAATTGGAACAAAAACTAGCAACTGGTGGATAATGCACCACTGGCAATAGACACTTTCAGGAAAGAAACCACGCTACCCATGTTTCGTGAAATTCAACCCTTACACATTTATGACTTCTGCACGGCTTTAAAAACAACTAATTTTCACTCATACCTTGGTGGCATATGATCAAAATGAACACAGTATTAAAACCTTCAATTTTGCCGGTGAACAATTTGGAAACATACTGACAATATCCCCGTCGGATACCTGGGTTATTATATTTTCATGTGTTTGTCGGTTGTATCCGATTTTGTAGGCTTAAACTCTCAGTTTTGATGTTTACACCTTCATGTCCGTTTGCGTTGGTAAAAATCACCAAGCACGTTCGTAAGATCATCGTTTGCCAGCAAAGAGAAGTTTTGGAATTTAATCTGGCCAAAAATCCCTAATCTAGCTTTGATGGTCAGTTTGTTGCTCATTTTGTTTGGGGGGTCAAGTCCGATCTGTTGGTAGTCAGTCAAAATCCATAAAATACATTTTACTATCCACTAAAATCCATCAACATCTCATTAAATTGACATGAACACATCCATTCCTCACCAAACCCCAGTCAAAATTACCATCAAAATCCAATTGATTTCTCAGTGGAGTTTTCTCACTTAATTCCTTCAAAGAAAATCAGCCAGAAAAAGCTATTCCCCACTAAAATCCAGTTCAAAACCTGAATTTCATGACATTCCCCATAACAAACATCCATTTCATGACATATCTATATATAATTATATATATGTAATGATCATGAAATACCTACATCATATCATTTATTAATTAAACATACATTCCACGCATTGGCTTTCGTTCATCTCGGCCTTTGAGCCGCGAAGCCCTGCGTGCCGCGGAATCTCGTGTTGCTGCGCCATCCACGCGGCCGCGGACCTGCTCCTGGGGGTGCGGGGTCAGTGACTAACTTATGGCTATGACCGTGGTTAGTAACGGTTAGTAAATTACCCCATATATGGAAAAGCATGGAACAACATGGAACAACCATCATAAGTTGGGATATAAGATGATATGACCCCCAAAACTATGGTGAAATCTATCCACAACTAGAACTGCACTTGCAAGAACCGTTCGAACACATGTGTGCTCATTTTCTTGGGGGTTTCCGGTTTTAAATTGTGGTCACTGTTTGGGTTTCCGGTCATCCCACCATCAACTGATAATAGGTATAGTTAAAGCCCTATGGATCGATAACCATCCAACCATGGCATAGGACCGTGCAAAACTGGGACTATGTGTGTCTTAATATGTGTGATAGTAGTGATGATTAATATACTATTAATAGGGATACAGTAATTAATATGATAATAGTGATAATAGTGATAATAGTGATGATAGTGATAATAGTGAAAATTAATAGTGATAATTATATAATGTACTATTTGATCTACTGCTGAAGGACTTACAGTATAATGATGTATCGATATTTATCGTACTAGAGAATGACCACTACTACTACTACCAGTACCTATGATTTATACAATCTGGGTAGTTGTTGCAATCGCCAAGTTTTGTTACATAGTGTGTAGGGGATACAACCAAAAAGAACCTTTTGGGGTTAGAAACAACAATCATTAGTAATTAGTAGTGGGAGGGAGGAGATATAACCATATATAATGTTCCTCGCTTGGTGGCGTCAATCAATAACAAAATTCTTGGTCAAATAGGATCAACCCCCCAGGCAGCTCTTAAGATGATCCTTTTTTGCGGCTAGCTTTGACCAAGGGATCATGATGATCAACTGGCATTTTCGGATTGATTTTTCGTGTTCCAATATCTTGGCCAACGATTCGAACAAGATCGTGGGTCCGAGGATGTTCTGTTTAGCTTTAGGGGGTGTTCTACCTGTAAAATTCCATGATCCTCTTGACTGGCAAGGTGGGTTTAGGGCACATCGCAAACATGTTTGAGAATGGCTCAAGACCTTCTCAATTGACCCAGACACTTTGTGTCCATTTTAGTGGAGAAGGATCAAATTTTGGGGCGACTCCAGTTTTGACTCAAAGCCGCATGATGCAAATTCCCAACAATGATGATCTTCTACTCTGAGAGTAACTGGTGATTGAAGTACTCAACAAACGTTGAAACATAGGAAACATAGTTGGGGATAAAATCATCTCAGTTGGTCCCATTTGTGGGAGCAAAACATAAAGATGTGGATAATACCACAAACCAAATTGGAGATCCCTTTGTCACTATCCAGACCTTTCATCGTTTCTGATTGCCCTTCTTGAACCCCTCCAAACCCAGTTCCCTGTGAAGAAAACAACTGTGTTAAAGAAAATCCACCCATGTCGATGGCATACATGCACCAAAAATGAATGGCTAATACTTCATACTCAAACAAAACAAAATTGAAGGTAAATCCACGTTCCCTTGTTTTGGCTAGAATCTGCATTTTCGGTTGCTTAATGATTTCTCCATTTCTGTTCATGTTCTCAACCATCAAAATACGTATTAAACAGGATTCCCTGCTCATGGATGTTGATAATCCCCAATATATGAAGATTAGTAATTATCATCCCCGAACTAATCATCAACCAAATATAGGCGTTCCTAATATGAAGCTTGATATAGTCACCTCGAATGAATTATGATCATATTGGATTGAATTGTACTCTATAACGGATTAAATTATAATCGCCCACAGTATTGGTTAGTACAATCCCCTGTAACATTGGGCTGAACGCAGCCGCTCTTGGTGGCAGGGGAGCAGGTCCTGGAACTGCTGCCATTGTCGCTGGAAGGAACTTTGCGACGTCTCGCTCGCTACCGCTTTGCCATCACCTGATCCATCGATAAATATTTGATATCCCTAAATGTAAGTACCTATACATAGGATATGTGGGATAATTAAGTGGGTCTTATAATGGGAATAATTTGTGTATATATATATGTATATATGTATATATACAGTATACGTATGTATACGTATATGTATTAAGATACAGAATGGAATAGAATATAATAGCATGTGATTCATGAACAATATTTCGAATACTGGAGGGAGGACAATCTCGAACATCCATTGGTGATACAACTAGCAATGCGTTGGGTCTTAAAAGGGACATACTCAGTCAAATATGTACAATCTTTTCTTCTCAAAATCAAATACCCCTAAAAGATCCTACAAGTGGCCCCAGAATGAGTAGACTCTTGTAGATCCAAGACTAGACAAACCATGATTTTGCCTGGGGGTCTTGAACATCAGCAGGAAGGGATTGCCTATCCTTGTGGCCAGGCAACCACATGTACAGATTTTTTGGGAACGGCCACGGTCGGGTATTATAAGTATGGTTCCCACTCGTTGGACACTTGTGGGTGTTGATTTTCAACTGTAGAAGGGTGTTACCCAACTAAATTTGGGATGTTGACCAGAAAGTTGTTCAACCAGCATAAAGGTGCTGTTCTAACCAGAAAGAACATGGTTTCAATCGACCAAACTGGTGTATTACGCAAAGAGAATTATGAGCAGCGAAAACTGACAAATTAAATTGGATAAACTACACTTGGATGGTAATTACAATTCCTAGGCAATTCCGAATGGTACTTCATTATTGGCAAAGTACCTACTTGGATGGTACATAAACTAGATTCACCAATAATTGTCAAAAATTGAATATATAAGATTCAATAATTGTCAAGTAGGTACCACCAATAAACTAGATGGTACATAAATCAATGGTCGCTTGAAAGTTCTTCTCCAAGTTTCATTGTCAAAAAGTTCAGAATCCGCGCAGGTCTGGGATGGTGAGGGATCAGGCCACTCCAGCGACTGAGGTAATTTTCAATGGGAAAATCAATCGTTTTTTTGTGGGTCCCCTTTTTAGGAAACCCCAGGAAAGTGCATGTTACTTTAAGATGACCCATATATCTTGGGAGCACCATATGTCTATTCTTTGTCACATCTGCTGCCCTTTTCAGTCCTTTGCCGATGCTTGGTTTGACTATGGTCTGGCAAGTGGTGTGGACTAATCTAACATGTTGAAACTCTTTGATTGAACATGAGTACATCATCCATAACCCATTGATATAGTCAAATTTACTAGGTCAGGCGGGGTATTCGAAACGCAACCCAAAAAGAGGATTCTCGTTGCGTTTACAACATGCTTATCCACTATCCCATCTCGCTAAAATCCCCGCAATATGTTGCTTAAATCCCCTTGATATTCCAATTATTCACCGTTAAAATACCACTGCTTAGTGGTCTTACCACATATTCATTTCATCAGAAATCTTGATACGCCAAGCACCTATGGCTGCAGCCAATGCTTGTATCACCTCTGCCTCAGCGAATGATCAACCATCTCAGTAACCATCCACGAATGGGGGTCTTTAAAAATCATCCCAAATAGAAGTATAGCATAGTATAGCCAATAATAAACCCAAAATGGGGATGGTTTATTATACTTATCCCATAGATATCATTAAATATCCATATGAATATCTATAATCCCACTAGTATCCCACTATTAAGCCATTCTATACCATAAATATCCTACTATATCCCACTATTATTGACTTGACCACATGAAAAAAAAAAACATGCTTTCCCGATCAGCCACAAATTGGACGACCTGACTGGAAACCTCCCATGCTTACAGGGGGAAAGCCGCGGAAAACACGAACTGTAAAATGGTGATGGTCCATTGCCAGGTTATACAAATGTCAAACTCGGATTCATAAACCCTGACCATTAACTCTTTTGGGGCCCACCCCCAAAGCGTTGTCTAGATATGTCTCAAGTATTGTTACAATTGGTACCTGCCTACAAATAAACAGTTTTCTTTTTGGTTCGCCCCAGGTTAACATTATATGTTCATTCCGGATGGAGGTGCATTGCCGTACACACGACTCGAGGACAAATTCAGGCGTCACTCTTTATCTCTTCACACCTTTCAGGTTTTGGCCTCACGAATCACCCTTTCACTGTAGAAACTCCAAAAACGATAGAAAATGTGTAGAAGGAATCCAGTGCTGGTAGATTTCTCAACTGAATTACATGAACATGGGTTGGCAGCTCCAGCTTTGTGTTGCAAAGAATGTCAAATGTGTGGAAAAAGTACAGTGTGCCTACAGAACGTGCAGTACCAGTTGAATGTTGCATAATAGCGTATACATATATATATATTGGCCTGGAATGGTACCAATATGGAGATTTCTTAAGTCATGGGGGTACCCCCTTGCATCATCCAAATCCTGGATGACCATGACTTCCAGTGGGTGCGACTCAGGCTATGACTCATTATAACCGTCCTGGGAAACCACTCCGTTTAGTTGGAATTTCAACGACGAATCAATAGCTGCTGCTATCATATACAAATACTCCCAATGCTTATAGATTAGTATCAATCCCAATGTTTCTAGATCTTATAGATGAATTTGTTGTTATTGATAATATTGATTATACATTCATAGCAAGTATTTGTTGTTATTTTATAGATAACAATTCATTATAACAAAAAACACATATCATTTTATCATATGTTGTTGTTCTGTGTTCTTGCTTCACCAGTCAGCGGTGAGATCACCATCCCAATTTGGGATACCAGAAGACGTGGGACAAAAGTGGCAGTTGAACTGGATTTATGGATTCAACAAAAGTAACATATTACCAGTACCACAATAAACCAACATATACATATATATATCCAATATATAGATATATATCCAATATATCCAATATATATCCAATATATAGATATATATCCAATATATCCAATATATATCCAATATATAGATATATATCCAATATATCCAATATATATCCAATATATAGATATATATCCAATATATCCAATATATATCCAATATATAGATATATATCCAATATTTATCCAATATATATCCAATATATATATATATATCCAATATATATCCAATATATATCCAATATATATATATATATATATATCCAATATATATCCATAAAATCATACCAGTACAATCCAATATATACCAATTTTATCCAACCATTCACCATCCAATGAAGTCCCCAGTTGGGATGCAGTTTACCGCATGATTTCTTTGGGAACCTGGGCCTCCACACCACAGGCCGCAGCAGCCGGTCATCCCGGCGCAAGGCACGCCGGGGGCTCCTGGGAAATTCAGCCAAACAAAATGGGAATATACAAATTGGGATATATAAGCCACTAAGTAGATATGTCAGCATGTAAACTATATATTGTAAAATAAAGAAAAGCATATGTATAAATAAATATATATATATGTCATACTAAGCATATACGTTAGAAATATAAACAAACTGATATGATATTTGGACGTGTCTGTAAATGGGGTAATTATACTCCTTCACCTTGGGGCCATCTTGACAAAGGAAAATGATTATATAATATTATAAATCCATATATATATATAATTATATTTATATGAACCAATCGATTTGGAAAACCCCAGCTTCAAACAAACCCGTGTATACCCTCTAGTATTCTAAACTGTGAATAGAAACCTATCGGTACAAAAAAAAACATAGAATGTAGATGATTGTCCAATCAACCACTGGGATTTCTTCCGGTCTGATTGATTGCCAGATGGTATCTAACTTGAAAGAACCTATGTCATTCCGCTGCAAATCCCGGAATTTGCAATGGAGTTTCATCTTAAAAAAAAAAAAAAAACGTTGCCTTGTTTCCCCGGTTCTCTGTAAAATGTCAGGAAAAACATGATGGGTTATCTCATATCCAAACGTATATAGATAGAGATATATATATATACATATATCCCAATGTTTGCAGCATATATCAGGTTGTATCCACATCATTGGTAGCTTCAATGAGCATATGTTGATTAATGATTGCCAGTGTAATGTTTAATAATAAAGCAACAAACAATACTACTAGTAGGAACAAATAACAACACACCATTTCAATAATGGAGTGTCTTTCATTAACCCTCTCATTTCCAGTCGCATATGTATATGTGTAAAAAATAGAATATTACTAAACACAGAACACAATATTGTTGTTTACTAGTTGCTAGGAGTAAATAACAACACACTATTTCAATAATGGAGTATCTTAATTCATCAACCCTCTCATATCCAACCACATATATTCTTTGTGTAATATATAATTAAAAATACTATAATATTAATAACTCCCCTTTTTTGCATATCATTATATATTATTGTGCGGGCTACCATAAGCAAAAACACTAGGTGCCTCCTCAAAATAATTAAAACAATAAGCAGAGGTGCTTTTAGTTAGCAGGCACTTCATTTTTTTCAAAAACACTATAACCCACCCCAAACTAACTTCCTTTGACACTACCCACCCCCTCAAAATAATTTCTGAGAGGTTGAAACCAAATTATTTGGTGGTGGTTCCGCTATTACTCTCAAACAGTTCCCTTGTCTCATTTTTTCTTTTGAAATTATTTCGAGGTGGTGGAAGGTGATGGATGATTTAAAAAACAAGTAGAGCCACCTCAAAATGATAATCAACAAAATCTAATGCCGTCTGATGCCGCCTGGCAGGGCAGCCGCTCAAGCGTGGAAAAAAAACAAAGGAGGTGGTGGCACCACAAATCAAATAAATCATCTCTAAACTGACCCCCTTTCACACCAGACAAGTATTTTGGGGGTGGGTGTACTACTAGACCACCCGGGAAATCAATAGCCTAACCTGGCAAAATTATTCTATACAGTTGGAACTCTGTGAAATAATTTCCCCTGTCCAACTGAGACATTATTTTGGGGTGCCTTCAGTCAATTATTTAAAATCATCTCAAGGTGTTTCAACTTCTGTAGGTGGATTTTTTTTGCCTCATCAGGAGGTTACGGGTCCACAAATTATTTTGCTATGATTCTTGTTAGCTGATGTCAACATTAAAAAAATATGTAAAAAATGGAAATTATTTGGAAAACATTTTCCAGAACCTGGTTCCACCCATTTTTTTCTTAAACGTAGGACGCATATATTATTATTCTTCTTATTATGTGTATCACCATGATTCTGGATAGCTTACAATGCACCTGAAAAGTTCGGCCACTTGGTAGAGGGTATGAATCATAATTATTCCATGTTTATCCCTATAAAACCACATAAAGCCACAGGCCGCCGAGTGGCACCGCCCGTGGCGACTCGGAAAGGACTTTGGTGAAGCTTTTCTCGAGAGTCCTGCAGAGCCATCAAAAATAGCACTATCCCATCTCATGAAATACTGGTTGATAGGTTTCCTTACTATGGCTTATCATAATACCCAATCAATTAGATGATATAAGTCCCAACAAATCAAACAATTATATTTTTAATGGCTCATTTGGTCTTTCAAAAGGCGTGATTTGGGGATCCAATGGGGATATAGCCAGCAATACGACCCGAAAATGGCGCACCTTTCTCCCTGTTTTGTGCCAATTTTCTTGGGAACATGAGGAGGATGATGACCATCCGTTTATATCCGTTTCATGGGGAGGTTGATTGTGAGCCGCATCAACTTTTGGGGCGCCCCAGTTTCCTCAAACTCACGGGCGACTCAGGAGTGCTGATGCGCGGCAAGTTCTGCTCCGTTCCTGGTCCAAGGAAACAAGCCAGCTCCAAGGTATGTTGGGTATCTATCCAGTTTCCTATCTAAGTATAGATTTATCTGAGTATGATTGATCATGATTTATCTGGGTAATGTTTAGGCATGTCCAGAACCCTCTGGGACCATGTTCCACCTGAACTAGGGCAGCAAGCCGGGTGCTGCACTAGGGGAGTGCTAGGAGTATGAGATGGGAGCCCCAAGGTATCATTTATAGGATTCATTAAAAAATATATTTGCCCTTGGGGCATGGCAGATTCATAGGTTTGTATGATCAGAAAAAAAAGGATTATGGTCAAAAAAATTGGTTCAACCAAAAATCTAAATGTATAAAACAAAGATAAACTAGATGAGAAAATGTTTTACCTGCAAAAAGACCGTTTTCAATCAAACAACACTTGGCCCTCAATCAACCAAAGATTGGTTCTCAACCAGCCCGAACAAAAATGAAGTACCTGAAAACCATGTCGCTGAAAAAAACAGGGGATTGGCAAAAATCGCATGTGTTTCCCGAATGTGGCAAATCTGTGAAAAAGGCGATCGCTTCCAATTCAACATGAGGTTGGAATTATGCAGTTCATTGCTTTAATGTTTCCCAGTTGGCTGCGGAACGGTGACATGAAAACAAAATGAAAAGGCCAAAAAAAATGACAAACAGTGAAACATGTGTTTTGTGCAATTCTGCTGCCACCAGGATAGGAACATAGCGGATAAAATTTGCACTAGAAAAACAATAACGGATTTTTCTGCAATCATAAATGTCGGGCGCTTGCACAAAAGTTGCAAGGAAACCTGCCATTCTATCTGCAGCGAAAAAATTGTAAATACTGACAGGGGATTTACAGCAACTTTGGCATTCTATACAGCAGTTGGCTTTGGGCGGCCAGAAGTTAGCTTTGGGGGGTTCCAATTTTAGTTGCAGGCCCGCCTTACATTAGTGACTGTCCATATTAATTTTGAATAAATCAAAACTGGGTGATCCAAAAAAAGTTATACATGGAAAAAATGAACAAATATGAGGAATTCAGAAGATATTAAGAAATTCACGGGGTCAAGTTGCAATTCCACCAGGCATCATACCATTGCACCGGGAAAAGCGATCAGTTGGTGAATGAAACAGATGCATCTCTCGGAACCCCACTGAACATTCAAATAACAAGTGATGGTTTGAGGGATCAAATACTTTTGGGGTATCCAAAAATGTACAAGACCTAAACCATCAGAACGAAAGGTCAGCAGTCAGTACGTTCTGACTTTCGAGCCAATGTCGCTGCTTGGCTCTTGCCCTGATGTGAGCGTGGCTGGGGTAGTGAAATAGTAGTAGGGGTTGTGCAAGTGGCACAGGAAATGCACAAAGGCTACAACAAAATTCAACCAGAATGTTCAACTTTGTGAGCTGATGATTTGACAATAAATCGACAAACAATTGCAGCGCGTGATATTTTAAAAGGAGTACAAACATAGATTGACAGTTTGACAGTTTGACTTAACTTCGAAGTTTAACCAGCACGCTACTACTGCCAGTTCATTGGTCCATCTTACTACAACGCTCATGGCAGACGTTTGCCAGTGTCACTGGGTCGACGTTTTGGGGGTTGAGGTTGCCCTACATTCAATCAAGTCTTGCAAGACTTACGATGTAATGTCTCCAGGACCCTCAAAATCGTTCAGACACCTCACGACTCATGACCTTCTTGAGTTTCAATTGAAGCATTAACCATGCAAACATACAGCCACTTGTGGAAGGGCCGTATACCATGACCATCACTCGCCTGTAGTTACTCACCGGGTCACCACAACCATGATGATACGATAAGCATCATCAATCAATCACACAGCCGCTTGATGTTCAGAACCACCGCATGATTCCAAGCTAGAACAATAGGAGTGATATGGAAGCATGGAAATGAAGACTACGAGAAAGCGACAACTAACCTGTATGAACTATAAATCAATCATTGAACAACCAATCATCAGCAACGACAAACGCAGTGTGTCAGTGTGTCCCTTCTTTGCCTGCTGCATCATGAATTGAAAAATGTTTCGTTTATTGGTTTATTGTTATTTATCTAGCTGCTAGCTGTTTTATACTATAAAGCTGTTGTGCTTTTAATCTTTGCATCTTCCTTTTTTACAAATATAAATATAAAACATATACATATAAATATAATATATTACATTGATTTATTTCTTTATTTATGTACTTACCTACTTATTGACTTACATATTTACATATACATATATATATATATATATATAATACTCATTTGAATTTAGATACGTATTTATTTATTCATGCGGCCGGCTGCCTAAATAGAACGGTTTCCAAAACACAGAAGATCCAGGGGACAGAAGACATAAAACTTGTAGGCAGTCCTGAATTGAAATCACCGAGCGAATCATGTCAGCTCGCCATTTTTCGGGATATCCAGCAGCTTCGTTTCCATCGCCTCAACTGCAGCGTCTTCTTCTCCCGGGACTAAGCTTGAAGAACTTTGCCCGGCCCTAGGCCAAACCCCCAAGCTAACTAGCTTCGGGCGGCCCGCCTAAGTGCCAAGATTCCACGCCAAGTTTCCTTGCGCGGTCCGCGCCTGTGGTTTCCGCCCTTGAGCCACGATTCCGGAAGTCGCCTTGCACACCAACATTTCCCAAAAATTCAACCGGGCCATGCCCTAGGGCAGGCCACCCTAGGCACCTGACCCTGCGATCTGACGCTGGTGGGCGGGCCGTGAGCCTGACACTGATCAGCCTGGGGCAGGCCGCCCTGGGTCTTGACACTGCTCTGATGCTTTGGCGGGCCGCCCTAGGCTGACCTCTCGCAGGCTGTCCTAGCAAGCTGCCCTGGGGCGCGCCTAAGGCTGAGTGAGAACAGTCTAAGGCGGGCCGCCCTAGGCTCACCTCTTGGAACCCCCGGCTTGCGCTCAGTGAGAACAGTCTCTAGGGCGGGCCGCCCTAGGCTGACCTCTGGAACCTGGCCCTAGGGCAGGCTGCCCTAGGATGGGCCGCCTTAGGCTGAGTGAGAACAGTCTAGGGCGGGCCGCCCTAGGCTGACCTCTTGGAACCTGCCCCTAAGACAGGCTGCCCTAGGGCGGGCCGCCCTAGGCCTGGCCCTAGGGCAGGCTGCCCTAGGATGGCCCGCCTTAGGCTGAGTGAAAACAGTATAGGGCGGGCCGCCCTAGGTGACCTCTTGGAACCTGCGCCTAAGACAGGCTGCCCTAGGGCGGGCCGCCCTAGGCCGCCCTAGGGCAGGCTGCCCTAGGATGGGCCGCCTTAGGCTGAGTGAGAACAGTCTAGGGCGGGCCGCCCTAGGCTGACCTCTTGGAACCTGCCCCTAAGACAGCCCTAGGGCAGGCTGCCCTAGGATGGGCCGCCTTAGGCTGAGTGAGGGGCCGCCCTAGCCTGACCTCTTGGAACCTGGCCCCTAAGGCAGGCTGCCCTAGGGCCGCCCTAGGCTGATTGAGAACGGTTTAGGGCGGGCCGCCCTAGCCCAACACCTGGCGTGGAATCCTGGCCCGGAATGCTATTCCGGAATCTTACTCAGGCCGCGCCCGAAGCTGGTGGAGGTTGGCCTAGGGCCAGGTTACTTGGGTCTTCAAGGTCAAGCTGGGGCAATGTTCTTCAAGCTTCGTCTCGGGAGAAGAAGACGCTGCAGCTGAGGCGATGGAAACGAAGTGCTGGATATCCCGAAAAATGGCGAGCTGACATGATTCGCTCGATGATTTCAATTCAGGACTGCCCACAAATTTTGCGTCTCCTGTCCCCTGTATCTTCTGTGTTTTGTAAACCGTTCTATTTAGGCAGCCGACCGCTATTCAATATATATATATATATATGTATGTGTGTGTGCGTTAATAAATTGAAGAAATGCAGCTAGATAAATAAAACACAATTCAATAAGCAAAACATTTTTCAATTCATGATGAAGCATGCAAAGAGGGGGCACACTGTGTCTGTCGTTGCTGATGGTTGGTTGCTCAATGGTTGATTTATAGTTCATACAGTTTAGTTGTCGCTTTCTCGTAGTCTTCATTTCCATGCTTCCATATCACTCCTATTGTTCTAGCTTGGAATCATGTGGTGGTTCTGAACATCAAGTGGCTGTGTGATTGATTGATGATGCTTGTCGTATCATCATGGTTGTGGTGACCCGGTGAGTAACTACAGGCGAGTGATGGTCATGGTATACGGCCCTTCCACAAGTGGCTGTATGTTTGCATGGTTAATGCTTCAATTGAAACTCAAGAAGGTCATGAGTCACGAATTGCCTGAACTATTTTAGGAGCCCTGGAGACATTACATCTTAAGTCTTGCAAGACTTGATTGAATGTAGGGCAACCTCAACCCCCAAAACATGGACCCAGTGACCCTGGCAAACCTCTGCCATGAGCGTTGTAGTAAGATGGACCAATGAACTGGCAGTAGTAGCGTGCTGGTTAAACTTCGAAATTAAGTCAAACTGTCAAACTGTCAATCTATGTTTGTACTCCTTTTAAAATATCACGCGCTGCAATTGTTTGTCGATTTATTGTCAAATCATCAGCTCACAAAGTTGAACATTCTGGTTGAATTTTGTTGTAGCCTTTGTGCATTTCCTGTGCCACTTGCACAACCCCTACTACTATTTCACTACCCCAGCCATGGTCACATCAGGGCAAGAGCCAAGCAGCGACATTGGCTCGAAAGTCAGAACGTACTGACTGCTGACCTTTCGTTCTGATGGTTTAGGTCATGTACCATCACTTGTTATTTGGATGTTCTTTGTTTTTGGGGAAAACATGTGGTAACTTTAGCACCTGCATGGATCGCCCCCTGTTATGATATGATACCTGATGAAACTGCAATTTGCCAACGCTTGTTTTCTGAAGAAACATTTGGTAGATTCAGCAAGTGAAAGGGCCTCCCAGTGTTATGGTATAATGCCTAATGGAACTGAAATTTGCCCCAAAAATTTCTGAACTGAAGAAACATGTTGTAAATTCAGCAAGTAAAAGGGTCTCCCAGTGTTATGGTATAATGCCTGATGAAATTGAATTATGTCCCCACGAAGTATTGAACGTCTCATCCAAACCATTTGATCATGGCCATAGATTACATTGGTTTTCATCACTTTTTAAAAATTCAAATTTACTTTTATAAATTCAGTTTTACTTTTGGCTAGATCTCAACATGTAGGGGGTGCTTGAAGCTAAAGTTGGGCCACCTAAAACTAAATTCCGGCCACCCAAAACTAAATTCTGGCAAACATTTTGTATGTGTTTGATTTTTGGTTCGGGTTGATTGAAAACAAACCTTTGGCTGAGTGGAAACCAAGTTTAGGGCCAAAAATACAAGACAAATGAGGCAAAATATTCCTTATAACAACTTTTTTTTTTTTCAATTTCAATTTTTGGCTGAACCATATGCTGTGTATGCCCATCAACCTATGAATCTACCATACCCCTAGTGCAGACAAAGGGTTGCCGCCCTAGTTCAACTGGAACGCCTTCAGAGGTGGTTATGGACATCCCTAGGTAATGTTGGTATCTGCAACTGAGCTGGTATCTATCGCGTTTTTTTCTTTTGACCCTCCGGTCATCAAACATGGCAATGGAAAATCCCCTATTAGATCATGTTCCCAGCTATAAACCTCCAGTTCGGCGATGTCCAATTGCCATGTTTGATTACAGTAACAACTGGGTTTCACTACTAGTATCAAGAACTTGGATTTTGAATTATCAAAATTGAGGATCAACCAACAAAAGTGAAGATGTCATGAGGATTCGATCAACACTTGATGTGGGATTGAAGCACCTTTTCATGGAGATATCACCATCGTTTGGCTCACAAATCCCACAAAAAGATCAAAAAGCGTTTGCGACTTTTAAGTTTGGAAATCATCCACTATTGGGTGCGAGTAATTGTGAGTCACACCTAGATTTGAGCCAGACCTGAAATTTAATGGGGTGCGCCTCCAAAACTGCCAATCAAACATGAGAAACATTGTTCTCCGAAGGCCAATGCCAGTCCATTTTAAGTATCCCAATCATGTTTGGACAGATCCACATGCGGCAAAACCATGCAAAACTCATAAACCAGACTTTTCGCAGGGTCATGTCGTTTAAGAGATGCAACAAATTGTATGGCATTCCAAGTATGATTTGGTGTACCACCGGTGGCACAGATACCTCGAATTGATGAATTGATGTCATGAGTTTGAGCCACAAATTGTATGGCAAATGTGGTACACTTGCTTGACAACTTGACAACCAGGAATATATGGTAGATGGTTCTCATAGATTCATAGATGTATCATCTATGGGTTATCAAACAAGTTGATAGATTATCTATAGATCATCTTTGATAACCTATATGATACTCATGGTATAAATTGGTATAATCATTATTATATATGGGGTATCCCCATACAATTTGGTATTACCAAGTATAACATATGGTATAACCATTGGTACCCCATTAATTGGTATATCTATGGCTTAGCAAACCACTTGGGAATTGCATTAATTTACACATCCCAGACATGGGATAATCATCCAAATGGGGGTTTCCATCCAGTCATAGAGCTACCCCCATAGATATCTCATCCATTGATGGATTTTCCATCACCATCCAGCTATTGGTGTACCCCCAGCCATATTTGGAAACCTCCATATCTATACCATCCTGGAAAGATGTTTTTATCTTTTTGGGTTGCTAACGACGACTGGTGCTAAGTCCAGTGACGGCCGCGTAGCAGCCGCAGCGTGGTCCGATGGTTGGTTGCCTCTCAAACTAACTACCCACTGAGGTGATGATTTAATTGGATATTCATGGCATATTCATGGAGATATAGTGGGATTATTGGTAATTTGATAAATTCAGGGGATATTAATTGGGATAATGTGATATGTATATATAAATCATTAAATATAAATATATATATATATATATAGATTCACATATATGTGTGTCCATGCCACGTTCAAAACCATGGATTGTTTTCCATCAAATGGGATGGTCATATCTCCAGTCATCATGGATTTCTTAGAAATGATGGGCAGGGGATGAATGGGGTATGGTCATCCATCCCAGACTGGGAATCCTTGTAGTGCATATACACATAATGTATATATATATGTATTAAATTATATGTACATATATATATATGTTTACATTGAATATGCATAGATGTATGTATATATATATATACACAGTATGCGTGTGAATCCTTATAGTAGTATTGAATTCATAATCATCCCCTATGGGTATGTTGCTTAAGTTTCGATCATGGCACATCTCACAGAGTCATTATTTTTGACCTGTGCCGACACGTGTTTGCTCTACTATTATGATGTTTACATCTACATGTTTGCTCCTTAAACCCACGAGAGCCGTTGATTCTCATTTCTTGTTGGCAATATCCCATGTGTTTTCCTGGTGGGCTACTGTACCCCATTTATTGAGGTGCACATTATCATGTCTTGCTGGCTTGTTGGTTGTAATTTATTTCTTCTGGTTCACCACCATTTGTTTGTCGGCATTTGTCGGCTTAATAGATATCTCATGAACTTTGAATTATATAATAAGTCCTCGTCTCTGTTTCTCACAGTCTCACAGTCCCACTTCATCTGGTTCGGCTCAACCCCCTCCAATTAACAGTGTAACCAAAGTTTCCCCCGTTGATAAAAAATGTTGAATCCATCATCTCCGTTTCTGTCTAGTTTCACTTCTATCGATGCTTTAGATGAGTCCCTAGCCTATGAATATCTTGTATATATATATATTATATATATACTGTATATATTTTGGATTGTTAAATCCCCATCTCTTGCTTTTGGAATCGATCCATTTATGTCACAGAAATTGGAGTATCCATCATGTAGTTCCCGAACAACGATACCTTGGAGATGCGGCTCCCATGACTTGTCCGGTTGCGGGATGATTCCACAGTGATTCCATCAAGTAGCCTCTGGTAAACTAACGTAGCTATAGAATGCTATAGAAAATCACCATTTTATAGCTGGGTAAATCAACTATAAATGGCAAACAACTATGGAAAAACATGGAAAATCATCATTGATGGATGGGTAAATCCACTATTTCTATGGCCATGTTCAATAGCAAACTGTGACGTATCTGGTGAACATCCACTAACTATATCTAATTATCCTACATATACTCTGTTCATTTGACAGTTTGCCATGGAAACTTGCCTACTTGTAGATGATATACCTATTGCATTCTATTGCGTATTTCAATGGCGATTGTCCATGGCTATGTTGCAGTAGGGTATCCATTTCCATTCTTATATAGTATATAAAAATACTTATCCATTACGTAGTGGTTCCATTACGTATCCACTAATCATCCGCTGATTGCTAATCATCCAAATCTGAGCCAATGATTCAATGATCCCAAAGAAAGCTGCAACATGGATTTGCTAATCATCAAAAACATATCCATCATTCACTATCCGAAACATATTCATTATCCATTAGGATCATCAAGTAGGCATTCCATTAAGTATCCATTCTCCAAAATATATCCATTATCCACATCATCTCCATTAGGTAGGCAAATCATCTATTTCTATTGGCCATTTTCTTCCATTTTCGCTATGTCAAATCAAATTGCCAGAAGCTATGTTTCCAATAGTTCATTCATATACTGTTCATGTTAAATTATTCCACTATATCACCCTTATATCATCATCAAATGACCATTATTATGTATATATATATAATACTGTATTATATATTTCAACGTACTGTTGATATCCATTCGATTATGATTTCTGTATTAATGGGTAAATCCCAGTCATCATTATCTAATCAAGTGTCAATACAGAAGCTACCCCTAATTGAGTAGATGTCTTTACAATAATTGGTTGATATGTTTTGTCATTTATGGATTCTTCAATTGTCACATCTCCATAATAGTCCCATAATTAAATCATTCTAGTCAATTGTCAATACATCAATACATCAATTCCATCAATACATAAATCGTCATCATTTAATCACAATCATAATCATCATCATCATCATCGAATCAATCATCCCAATATCATATTGCCCTCTGGTAATATGTCACATAGCTATTGAAAACGTCCACAGGAATAGTTGATTTACCAATAAACAATGTGTTTTTTTCATAGTTTTCTGTAAACGTTTACCAGAGGGTAACCCAGCATTCATCACCATTCATCACCATTAACCACCATTATTAACCACTACTAACATCTACTAACCATCATTAACCATCAGTTAACCATCATTTAACCATCATTTAACCTCATATGGTTGATGGTTAATGCCTCTACTAACCATCATTAACCAGAGGCTAAATCCCATCAACCCATGACCCCACGAAGCGCCGACGAAGCGCTACTTGCGCCACAGTGGTCTTCTGTTCCAGGACGAAGTCGCAAGCCATGGGGCTGGTTGGCCGGTGATATGCACAGGTCAAAAAAGAGGGATTCAACCACTAAAGATGTGGACTTTATGAACAAGAATTAGGATTTTGCCAGTAATCACGGGAATTTAAGCAGCAAACATGTGGATTTAAGCAGTAAAAATTAGGATTTAAGAAGTACACATGTGGATTTAAGCCATAACAATTGGGTTTTAAGCAGCAACCATGGAGTTTAAAGTGATCCATAATAGGCTATTAGGGATATATAATGATATAAATATATAATAATAATAATAATAGTAATAGTAATAATATGATTAATAATAACAATATTAATAATAAAAAAAACATACACTTCCATTTATACTGATATCTTCTTATGGTGTGTATCTGACAAAGTTGAGATATATGGGGTAACATGGGGTAGACTTGTCCACTTAGATATTGCCAACAAATGTGCTAAGTGGACATCAAGCTTGTAGAGTATCCCTCAATTTAGTGGAATAATATGGGATGTATGTATTGGGATATTCTCCAGTTACCGCAGTTAATTACTGACCTCGAATCGCGAATGCTGGAAGGCATCTAAGTAGTCCATTGGGATCAATCCCAGATCAATCGCGTTGGGATCAATAGGATTGGATCCGCTACTGAAGATTTTCAGCGAGATGACACAACAACGCACTCTATTACCGTAACATTCTAATGTTGATTGGTATTCCATTGGTATATCATTAGGATTCGAATGTTGTGGATGATTCAGTTCAGTAGTATGAGTGGTCAAAATTCAATGATGACGAAGTCATTGGGAGTACTGGATGGATTAATCAATGTTCACAATGCCAGTATCCGTTAGTATGGGAACATAATGGATGATCCACTAGTACTAGTTGTCAAGACTTCCGTTACCAGTGTAATAGTATTCGATGACCTAAGACGTATTGGCCACTGAACAATCAAAAACTCATATTTCTCTACTTCGACCATCCACTTCTTTCGGTACCCGATGACACTGTCATCCACACCTATATATGTGCCCCTTATGATCGTTGCATCCTCATTTTGACCACTTATGCCCATGATCATGAGATATCCAATCTTGAAGAACATATCCTCGTCATAGGCCCAACAAACGAAACAGAAGGGTTCTTTTGTTGTCGACCTTTAGACATATCCGTAAGAAAACTGGTGATTCACTCACGCACTGCTGACCTATCGCCCGCTAGAGTTGATAACCCGATGAATGCTTTTCCCATATCATTGGACATCACCATTGCTGGGATGCCACGTCAGAATTCAAGGAATTTACCATACAGACCATGCTTGGTCATACAAAGCAGTATGTCCTTTTAGATCCAGTTCTGTTTGTTGGTTTATAACAAAAATTTACCATAGACTAGATACATCTAACCATAGTTAACCAAAATATAAAATCATACAAACAAATTCAGGTCCCATAAATCAGCTATACATCAACTATGAATTCCCATCTCTTGTCGGTTGAATCCCCATCGTTTTCGGCGAACACCCCCGCCTCCGGGTCAAATTGATCTGCTCCAACGCCACGACCTACGGTGGATCAGGAGATGGCGAGGGAAAAGAACCCGCAAATGAAGAGAAAATAATAATGAACTAATATAATAGATATTGATGGATACTGATGGATATTGATGGATATTGATGTCTATCATATGTCTAGACTGTAGAAAAGGTAATCACTATCATATATTGATGTCCTATGGGTTTTCCACATCAATGTAAACGTTTACCCTAGGGTAATATCTAAGGAAACACATTTAACCATGAACAAACGGATACTAATGGAATATGAATGGAATATTATATAATGGAATGTAGTGGAATATGTTTAATGATACCCTCTGGTTATTTAACAGTTTGCGAACAAGGCCCATAGAAGAAAATGATAAACATGATAATTTACAAAAAATGGTGATTTTCCAGATCGCTACGTTGAATAGCCAAGGGGTAATGGAGAATAGCGTACTATCATGGGGACATGATAAACCAATATAGATAAAGTAATCACATGATTTGTCCAAAACTATGGTGCCCCAAAATGCACTGGTTTATCATCAATATACCCATTTGTGGGAGTGTAAATCTCAGTTTTGGACCAACCACAATATATACACCTGTTACACCTACTATACCATTGAATTTGCTGGTTATGTTGTATGTTTTTTTCTTACCATTAGTTCCATCAAAGATCCTCAAAACAGCTATAGTGAAACCACGTGAGAAATCCCCATTTGCAAGTGATCGTCCCCATCAACCAAGCCTTGGGTTGGACATAGATGCTGTTAAAAGTAATATGTTGTTAAATATAACATCATTAAACACTATATATATATATTTAAATATATATATATATGTATATATACATGTGCTCACCCCCCTCCTGGAACCTACCAAAACAATATTTCCACTGGTATTTACATGGAAAATACAATGTTTTTGGGCTGTTGCGCTGGTACAGGGACAAAACATAAACACCCAGAATGTGGTTATACTATGATTGCAAAAACGACTGCGTACCTAACAAATTATATATTTATATACACACATCCATGTTTGCAGCTGCTATGACAACTACTGACCATGGACGCCAAGCACCACGCACACAAGCATCTCCTTCACGCATCTCTCGCACATATCGTAGGTGGTCTTATGTGGCGCCACAAAAAATCCAAAGACAGCCAGAAAGCCAGTTCCACCACCAAGTACTTGTTGCTGTTACAATAATGACATATAAGGCAGCCAGAAAGCTAGTTCAACACAAAGAAAGCGTGGCTGTTGCAGCATTGACATATAAGGCAGCCAGAAACTAGTTCCAACGCCAAGAAATTGTGGTTGTTTCCATGGTAGCTCATCCGGCATGATTGGCAAAGCTATTAGACACAGTAGCCTCAGTTTTTGGAAAACAAACAACAACCACATCAACCACTATAGAGTATAGAGCAATAAGTGTTTGAAGAATGGAACAGTAACAGGCTTTAACAAGCTTCCATCTACTGGCTTTCGGGCGTGCGCGTCGCAGGTTCCAACAGTTCCGGCGGGGTCACTGGGATTCTGTGACCAGGATGAAGCAAGTCGGGGGGGTGGGGGGGGCGGGCCAGGTGGAGTCATCGGTTCTCTGAGCGGGCTTCTTGAGCGGTCCCTATTCGGTGGCGGTGGTGCAACCTCATCACGGGGCCGCCTTTCCCAAGGCCGTCTCTCCCACCAGCTGGGATCACTTGGCGGTGGTAAAATCCAATCAGACCTGAACAGCGCAAAGAACATATTTAGGTGGGGATTCTGTGGGACAAGACAGAGCAGTTGTTCAAAATAATTGAAGCAAGACACTCCCAGAAGTCGTCTTCAAACTGCAAGGGTGGAGACTCTGCTGCCGCCATTGGACAAGGGGGCCGATGTAGATACTGCAACTGGAAATGACCTTTCATAGAACAGAACCGGGTGTAACCTGCCAACAATGTGGACATGCAAGCCGAGCAGCGCGACGCAATCTTTTGTTCCGCACCGCGTCATGTTGCCTAATTCTGCAAGTCTTGCACCATCTTCGCTGTGGCACTCCATAAATCACTTCCTTTGTGCCAGTACGTCCACTGGGCTGCACGAATTTTGCGCCTCAATGCGCAAGAGCCCACGCGACGAGGTGAATGCAGCGCGTACATGTCCCCAAAACCTGTCAATCACATTCAATCACCTGAGTTCCTGCTTTCACACGAGTTTTCTTGCCATTTGGCAAGGTATGAGTGCAAAGTTTTGTATAGTGAGGCCTCACCCATGTCTGCTTACCATTGACCAGGATCTTCTTCTTCTTGTGTACAACGTTGTCATGGATGACGCCGGACATGCCAAGCTTGTAAGCTTTGGCACCATCAGTGTGAAGTATCACTTGCCGAACCTTCAAGTGCTTCATGGCAATGGGACGCCACTCTAGACGACGGATGGGACCAGGGCCAGGTGACCGAGGCTTCGTATCAGAAGGCTGCAAACAGAAGAGAACCAAAGTGTTTGCGCGCCCCCGTTCCACGAGCCCACCCCCGAGATAAGCCGTCCTCGCATAGATCTTTGCCTAAGTCCACCTCATCTGCTTACCACATCAGACCATTTCGCTGCCTTGCCGAAGACAATGTCCTTCTCCTTCACGTCGACATGCCGAGCGCGAGCCGCCTCTAAGTTCCCATAGATTCGAAACACGGCTTTGTCGTCCATGTCCAAGATGACTGGCACTGATGTCACAGGTACACCAGCTAAGGCACAAAGGAGCACGGCTGCCTGGCGACCCAGTGGAGTAATGGAAGCACCATGTCCACCAAAGAAAATTGGATGGAAGTCATGTGGCTGGATTCGTTCTTGACAAGCCTTGCGAGAGCACCGATGGACCCAGACTTGCTCCTGCTGAAAGAACTTCAAAGGACCCAGGCGACCAGCCGCACAATGAGGACATGTAGTTCCAGTCCACCGCGGCAGGATGCCATCCTGAGTCAACTTGTGGAGCAACCGCGCTGCAGGCATGCTTGTGAGAGATTGAATGGAGACCCCATAGTGAGCACGTTCTTTGCGAAACTTTGTTTGCACTCCTTTGACACGAGTGTAGGGAACACATGGAACCTTCTTGCTGGATTCCTTCATAGCTCTGGCAGGCCTTTTCATATTTGCCCTGACCTTTCCCCTTTTCGCCGCAGGCCAAGCAGATGTCGCCCGATATCATCATGGAAAGCTTCAGCATCTCGGGGCACGATCTATGTGAGAGGATGCGGATGACAGTTAGAGGCAAACGGCTGCTGGAAACCAGATACACGCAAGGAGTGGCAAGGATGAAACATCCCAACATGAAACATGCCAACCGAGATGACCAACTTCTCTGCACCGGATGCAGGTTGGAAGTCTGTTGAGCTGCAGGTTGCCACAGCATGCGCAAGACTTTGCTGACATGTATGAAAGCAAATGGAGGAACGACACTTTTTGCTGGATGCAAGCTGCTCGAACCGGAGGTTGCCTAGAACAAGGGTTGTCCTCCAAGCACTTCTCTACATGAACACAGTGACCCCCTCACTGCGCCTAAGCAGTTGAAGAGCGGAGCAAAATAGGAACGGAGGCTCAACCCAAGGAGGCCCCGTGGAAACCATCAGCTTCATCCATCAGATCAGCTTCATCAATCATTTGTTCCAGGTCTTGCTCCAAGGAACGCTCTGCGGGCATCTCTTCATCTGAATCCAAATCAATCACTTTATGGGTAGCTCGATGCTCCTGGCTCCAGATCTTTGCTCGCTTGGCAACATCACGGGATGAATCCTCAAAGATCTCCTGCTTCACTGCAATGCGATGTTGTGCAGCCTCCAAGCATGAAGTGTTCTTGTCCTTATCACCCCATAATGCAGCTCGCATCCTGGCCAAGTCTTGAGCATCTTGCCTTCGGTTGTCCACCTTCTTCTTCTTCATGACCATGGACAGCCACATTTGTTCTTTGGCCATTCTGCGTCAAAGCCAGGAGGAAAGCATTTGTTGTTGGATTTGAACTTGCCATAGAACTCCTTTGCCTCAGAAGTTAGAAAGTCAACGCCATCCATGGCAAGCCTATAGAGACTGGATCCTCATTCACACCATTTTGCCGGTGGTACACAAAGCCTTTGGTGACGACAATGAAGACAGACCTCTTCAGTATGGCATTGACATCAGCATTGGAAGCATTGTCGGAGATAGCAGGACGGTCATTTCCCAAAACTTTTGGAAAGGCAAGCTTGGCACAAGGCGATCTCCTTCATCAACTCTGGCCTCATAGGCGTTGGCTGCAACAGCACGAGGCTGATTTTGCACCCATTTCGCCGCTCCCCATCGAGCCCACGCCATCGATTCGAACAGGCCGACGTCCAGAAAAGACTTCGAGATCTTGATGCCTACATGCTGCATTTCTGGGTCATCTAGGAAGTCGCCCATGACAACAGAGCCTGCCTCGCCCCTCAGAAAGTCAATCTCAGGGGTGATTCGGAGACAAGGTTTGTCCTCAAGATGGAAGCGCTCACGATTCAATGAGAATGCTACGGCAAAGCGGGCTCTTGCCGGTATTGGGCTCCCCAAGCATCACTAAAGAAGCCACGTCGAAGTTCCAAACTTCTTCTAACATTTGCAAGGCCCATTTGCGATAGAATCTCTCAGTCAATGGTAATGGCCAATCAAACTCTTTGCGGGCCAGGACCCCATCAAAGGCCTTGGTTTTTGAGTGACCAGGCGCTACCTCTGTAAGGATGTCAAAGCAACGGAACTGATGCCCTCCCATGTTCTGCAAGCAGTGCTGAAGGATTTGTTTCCCAACCGTGGACTTCTGGCTCATGAAGTTTGGCCGGTACAAGCGCCCAAAGCTGATATTCTTGACAAATGATGGCTTGCATTTCTGTGGGAAAATGTAATGCTTGAAGACAGTGACCGTGCCATCAACGGAGTCAAGGACAATGAACTGGAGCTTTGTATCCTTTGGAACAGCCACCTTGGGACCAAATGGGCGACGCAACAAATCAAGGTCCTTGTGCATGATGGCATTCTTGTACTGCAGGGCAAGGTCACCGAAGAAAATTTCCATAGAATGACGGGTGATGACGTGTATGTAATGCACAGCAGGGTTGCCATCGTGCTCCTCAATATCTGCCATTGGAAAGTTGACGTGGCTCCAGCTGCCAAGCGGCAGAGCGCCAGACACGAAGGGGACAGTGAGGGCACGACAACAGTACCCAGCACAAACTGCTTCCAAGTCTTCGAAAGTCATGTCCTCAGGTGCCTTGGCCATGGCGGAAAGGGCGGTTGACGAACGATACCTTTGGACACGCAGCGGCTGAGGCACATGTGGATGTAACTGGAGGAAAGGCATTCAACCAGGCAACCAAGTGATGCAGAAGCTTCACAATGCCCAGGAGACTTGTAGAATTTCTAAAGCCAAACCGAAAAAACCGAAAAAAAACAAAAAAACCTAGTCTGGCATGCAGGGAAATATGTGTGAGGCCACCATTCTATCAGAGATCTAGGTGTTTTCGTTTTTTTTCGTTGTTGTTTTTTTGGTTTTTTCGTTTTTTTTCCGTTTTTCTTCATGAAGGAGTGGAACAAATGAAGGATTGCATTGGAAGTGGTCCTTGTGTGAGAAGATCAGATGAAGCAGATGAGTTCGTGTCATTGGAAGTGATCCTTTTTGGGTGATATGAGATGAAGCAGATCAGTTTGTGCCATTGGAAGTGGAAGTTGTCTTTTTTGGAGAAGATCAGATGAAGCAGATAAGTTGAACAGAGGTAGGTTCCAGGGGGGTGACCATATATATATATATATATATAAATAACACCGTATAATATATAATCATATATCATATATCATCATATCATCATGTAATCACCATATATCACTCTATATATATATGTATGTTATAGTTATATCATCATATCACCATGTTATATATTATATAATTATTGATATTACAGACTTGTACTTTTCTCTCCCATCTCCCATACGAATGTCTCCATATAGCGCACCTCGTCCACCGGCGCCTTGGGGCGCAGCTCAAGTCCCAGGTCAAGTTCATCTCTTCGCAGCTGGAGCTGCACAACACCTGGTGGTCACCGGAATTCAATGGAGCTTTTTCCATGGAGAGTTTTCCATATAGGATTGGGATAATATAATAGCTTTTTAATAATAGGAATAATACTGGGATAATCATGATATTAATGGATAATATATAGTTAGCCTTGTGCTCCCCCTGTCTTTCTCATCTAACCGCCCACATTATTATACAAGCAAATTCTATGGGGTTAATACCAAAGACAGGGGAGCAACACCTTATAGAAAACAATAACATAAATCATAACAACGAAACAACAAAACAAAAAAAACTCAAACAACCTAAACAATACAATAGATTATAAAAAAGACTATACCATAAGTCATAACCACAATAACAAAATCAAAACAACCTACTACAAACAAAATACAAACGAAAACAAAGCAACAAAACAAAAAATCCTAACAACCTACTATTAATAAAACCAATAACATAAACCATAACAAGCTCATCATATCAACCCATCTCATCAATCTCATTCGTAAAAATTATATCATATAATCATCATAATTGTATTGAATAATTTTCATCAAAGCATACACAAATATATATATATATATATCATCTTACCTTATCTATTTCATAGGTGTTATTGCTAGAAATCATAATTGCTAGAAATAGTCCTAGAACCTAATAACAACATAAATTTAATAGAATTACTTTATCAAATTTATGGGGATAATCAACATACTTTTCATAGTCATTTATTATGAAGATTATGGGATTAATTACCACAGTCTCCCCCTATAGGGGAAGCCTCAGCCCCCAGCCAATATACAATCCCACCCCCCAGCATAAATACCAGCATACATACAAACTAGCATATAACAACAGCATCACATCTTTCTCAGTCTCAAATCTCTTTTAATCCGCAATTACCCTGCCCAAACCGCCCTTCATGAACTTGTTGATGACCATGTCTTCTTAACCTCAGCGCGGTGTAAATGGCACAGCAATCCAAACTTTTGGGGCGAAATGGAGTAAAAAGGATTGTGCGCGTCCATACTTGTTGGCGCCAGTCTTCTCAAAGTTTTGGAAGGGTTTGTCTTTGTATCAGGCATGAATGCACTGAATGTCAAGCTTGTGAAGGCTCACTGGCATGAATGCTCGATTGAAACAATGCCTACCTATATACTGTGCATACAGACCTTTTCAATCAAAAAGGATCTGCTCAGAGCACTGCTTTGCAAGTCGCCCTGTTGGCGAAGCAAGCACTGAATGTCAAGCTTGTGAAGGCTCACTGGCATGAATGCTCGATTGAAACAATGCCTACCTATATACTGTGCATACAGACCTTTTCAATCAAAAAGGATCTGCTCAGAGCACTGCTTTGCAAGTCGCCCTGTTGGCGAAGCAAGCACTGAATGTCAAGCTTGTGAAGGCTCACTGGCATGAATGCTCGATTGAAACAATGCCTACCTATCGACACCCACAACGGCAATGATCTTTGCAATGTTGCCCGCAACAATTCATCACGGCACCTCGGAGATTGACTGTCGTGGTCTTATTTTCCGTTAAGTTTTCCCAGCTCACGGTTTGCAAGGCATCCACAGTGTCTGTGCTGTTGGTGTCTGCAGCTCCAGCGCTCAATGCCAGGATGATGAGGCAAGCGAAAAAACGGATTGGCGCCATGGAAATTGCCGACACCCCTGAGCTAAAAAGCGTGCCCCAGTGGTTTTGCTCATGCTGAGAAATGACACAAAATTCCAAGCTCAACCTGAAAGAGCTAATTTCTGTAGCTTTCCAACTGAGAATGTCAAAGATGCTCAAACTGAAACAAATTCCAAGTTCAAGCTCTCCAAGAACATGTGGCTTCAAACCTCCAACTGACATGTTCCCAACAGCTGAGCGCCCCGACAACAGGATGCAGAAGAGATTGATGACAAAGCCAAGGCGAGGAAGGGCAAAGGAACATGGAGCAATCCCAGCCAATGACCCAGTCAAACACAAATTCGTGGGGAGAAACAAATGAAGGGCAAAACAAAACCACGAAACCAAAGAGCACATCAAATCAACCATATCATGGTTGCATCATGGCTTTCTAAAAACACTATATAAATCTTTAAAAGTTTGTGCCTCACCAACAATCTCGGGCAATCAGTTAATTTGTAATATGTTTGGTTCAACTTTTCTGCAATCTCTTGCACAACATAATAACCTGTTAGCCAGTGGGAAGTTCTTTCTTTGTCTGTAATTGCTTTCTTTCTCATTATCTTTACTTTGTCTCCCACCTCTAATGTTGGGTATATTCTTTCTTTCTTTGCCTTTGATGCTACATTCAGCATTGCTCTGAATTCATTTTTATCTTTCCTTGCCTCTTTTGGTGTCATACCTGTAGCGGAATGCTTCATTTTATCATTGTATGTCAGCATAATTTCTAAATTGTAATCAACCCATTGGATGTTTTCCTTACCCTTCTTTTCATCAGCCTCTACTCTTTTAAAAAGCATATCTTTGTATGTGCGTATAAATCTTTCAGCAAATGCTGGGTGTCCTCTAGTCCTATGTAAGGTTATACCTTCACCTTCCACATAATCCTTAAAGTCTTCACCTGCTATTGCTCTCTCATGATCTGTATAAATCATTTTAGGCTTCTTACCCATTTTCCCTAATGCCTCTTTAGTTGCTTCAAGGACATCCTCACCATTTTTAGTTTTGATTGGAACTACAACGGTATACTTGCTTAAAACATCAATGCACACTAACCCACCTCTGAATGTTTGTTCCTCATCAAAATCGTAACAACCCATAAAGAACAAATCTATTTGATAAGTATGATTATTTTTTGGTGCTGTGAAGGAATTATACCCTCTTTGCTTTGCTTTTATTTCAACATTTTTTCTAAAGAAATCTTCAGCATCCTCTTTCTTGATTGTAGGTTCTTTCTTTTTAGCATCTTCTAATGTGGTCTTTCTTGAACCATAGCCCGCTTTATCAAAATAAATATCACTAATAATCTTCTGTTTATCACTCATTCTAGAATAGATGATATAATAAGTATATATTATATCATTTATTCTTGCTCTTGTTGCAGCCAGTCTTGATGTTTTTTTGTCTTGTTATGTCTTGATGTTGAGCAAGTCTGAACTGGTTTTCCACACCCACATATAAAATACTGTTGGCGCATATCTTTTGTCTTTTCATAATACTGTTTTTTCCTCTCCTTTACATATTTTCTCTGGAATGGCAAGTCTATATTCTTTCTGCTTCAATAGCGCTTCTTCCTTGTTCTCATAGTAGTATTCCAGTTGCCTTTCATTTTTTCTTTCTCTTGTTTGTTCTTTGTATTCTTCTTTGGTTCGTCCTGCTATATGTTTATTTACACAGTCATTGCTTTGGATGTAAAACCCTTCTCTTTTTGTCAGTTCTTCTTTACTATTACAGGGGAAATTTTCTACTAATTCAATTTTACAATTTTCAAAACCAAACTTGTCAAATATGTAATTTACACTTCTAAAAAACGGTTTGTCTTCATAATCCAAGTGAAAAACTTATGTTTATGGTGTATCATTCTTTTTGGTAGTGGCTCAATAGTTGAACCATAGTAGCGCTCTTGGTATGCTACATCTGTAATCATATAATTTTTGCCCTTTTGATACTTATTATCACTCATTTGACATCTTAATATTTTTTTTATAACATCATTTTGTTTTTAAATAGTTTTTATCTTATCACTAAATGCGCAATTACGAGAAACGCAATATCCAACTACATAATCCTTGAAGTGGCTTTGTTCATTATTAACCCTTTGACAGGTTATATTTGATGAAATTTTGCCATCTTCAAAATCTATCACCAATGGTTCATTACAATTTTCACACTGGGTATTCATAAGGTTCATCAAAAAATCTACATCCACATAATCCCCATCTTCTACATCTCTACCTGCTTTTTTGTCTTGCTCAATGTAATTTAAAACCTTTCTCTCAAAATACTGCTCTACTATCCTTTTAGATTTACTTTCTTGACCTTCATTATATTTGAAAAACTTGATTTTGTTAAAGTATGTCGCCCTTGTAAGGGCGGTGAAAAACCAATTCTTACTAACATACCATTCATTCCAATCATATATCACTATATCACCATCAACACTACAGCCCTGCTTTGAATGAGCGATGTAGCAGTAAGCATATATAAAATGCTTTCTCAATAATTTCAGTTCTATATTTTGCTTCTCACCAGTTGCCACATTTTGTAAAACAACAATATCACCAACAATATTTGCAATCCTAAATCTGAAACTCACATTAAATTTCTTGCCTTTAGTCTTAATATATTTTCTACATATCACCTCCTCATTTATCACATATTCTTCAGTTATATTTTTCATTTCTCTGATTTTGCTTGAAACCATTTTACAGGTGTTGTTTGTATAAGCAATGTTATTATCATACATGTCTATCTTGTCAGTCCATTTGAAATATGCATCAATGATTTCTCTAAAAGGTGTGCCTTCAAAAATCAACCTTTTAACATCTCTTAACTTTTGCCTATCTTCTTCAGTCTTCAACCTCTTACATTCATAAAGCATAATATTATTTTTGAAAATCAAATTAATACAATGGTCGGCGTATTTTTCAAAACTAATTACATTGCTTACTCTCTCTGGGTTATTCAATTGCTTTGTATCACCAGTTGCTAATACAATCTTATCAGGGTTTTTCTTCTCAAAGTCCCATATCAAAGCCCACTTGCCTACATTATGAAAATATCTCTCATCAAACACTATAACATCATAACCTGAATAATCAAACTTGTTCAGTCTTTCATCTCCAAATGAAATACCAAAAAACTTATTTATGGTAGTCCATTCACAACCACATTGTTGCCCTAACTCATTGCTATGAACAACAAATAGAACCCTGTAATTTCTGGTGTTCAGATGCTTACATATATAACTCTTACCTGTTCCTGCTACTTCCCCTCTTATCATCAACCTCTTATTATTCAAAATATGCTCATCTATGATTTCATCAGTATTCCATTCATCCTTCACTTCACCAGTCATATTTTGATATTCAGTAATATCACACAAAATACTAAGTTGCTTACAAAATGCCTTGCTGGGAAAATTGAATTTATCAGACCACCTCCATTCACCAATCTCACTACCAAGCTTCAACACATCCTTTGCTTTATATACCCAGATTACATTTATCAATCACAAAGGCATCAGTTTTGACTGAATACACCATTACATTATCCCTCATAAGTGTTTCATAAGCCTCATTCATGTCAAAATTATGATGTTGTAAAATCAGTTATTTCACATATTTATATCCATTCATCAAAGTTTTTGTATCGGAAATGTTTAAAACATAATGCTTACATTCATCAACAATTACGGGAATATCTTTCTCATCACTTTCAGGTTCAATGGCATTGCCTTTATCATCAAATTCAAGCAAACAATCATCATCATTATCATTCACTTCACCATCCCATTTAGTTTCAGTAATGATACTTATATCACCACCGTATTTTTCTTGATAGTAAAAGGCATCAACCATTTTTGAAAACACTATGGACTTTTTAGCCTTGTTAGTTTGTTTTTCCAATAAGCCAATGTTGATACAAGCAACCATTTTTTCTTCAACTTATCTTTCTCCTCATCCTCATCCAGTTTCAATTTCCAAAGTTCATCAACTATTTTTTGTAATTAACTTTGTATGTATTAGATGGAATTTTGTAATAAATGACTTCAACATCATCAGCATATTTTTCAAAAAATTACCATATATCAAGTTATAAGTCCTATTTAAAAAAAGATTTCTCACTTTGTTTTTAACAAGATATAATGTTAAAGCATTCATATTGTTAAAATCATTCTTACTATAATCATACTTTTCCAAATATCAAATTCAGAAAACACAGGCACTTCAAAAACATCCATTGTAGATTTGGTGTATGCTTTTCTCCTATCTAATTCAATGTGTGTATTCTTTCCTTCAATGATGCTTTGAAAATATCCACTGGGAGCTATGCTATGTGCCATTGAAAATATTTTCAAGTCATCCTGATGATAATATGACTTATGATTGGGATTGAACATGCCCTTATTGAAATTTAAAAAAAAACTCATTCACTCTATTAAACATATCAGCACCGTTGCTACGGATACAAGTATCCACCGCACAATCTATCAATGTTTGACTTCTTATATTCAAAATCAACTTATTAAATTTAACCTTGAGTGATGATACATTGCCACCTGCTCCCATTATGATTTTAGGCTCATACTTTGCTCTCTTGAACTCACAAAAAATTGTATTCAAATCCCTGCCACTAACCAAATTCACTTCATCTTCATCTTCATTATCTTTAACTATACCCATTATGTCATCAATGCCATTAAAAAAAAAAAATACTTAACTGGTTTCTCCGGTTTCTCCTTGCTATTTAAACGAAAGTCAGTAGAAGCACATAGTTTCATATTTTCCTCTAATTCGTTTTGTGCTATGCTTTTGATGTTGTCATTCATTGTGTAAATGTGGTTTCCCTTAATCATTCCAAACAATACAGTGATGTTTTTGTTTTTCTTATCAGGGTCATAACTGTAAATCTTTTGGCCGATACAGTTGTATAATCTGACTGTTAATTTAAATTCTTCAAAAACCGTTCCATATCTTCAACCGATGCCCCATTTTGTCTAAACTCTTCTTCATCTAAATTCATTAGTTTTAATACTTTGTCTCTGGTCATTCTTTTGCTTTCCCACTTTTTAGTATCCATCAGTGTCTCTTCATAATGGTCTATCAGTGTGTTAATCCAACATTCCCCTTCAGTGTGTTTCTTATTCTTGATGGCATCAACCAAATTATCACTGGCAACATCCATTTCAGTATTGATGCTGTAGTGATACATTCCTATCTCATTGCCATTCTTCAGCTTCTTTTTTGTTTCATCATCCCCACCTCCTGTGTTTGATACATCAGTAATGTCTAAAATCTTGATGGCACTTGTGTAGTCTTCAAGGTCTGTATTATTCTTCAGGTCTGGGTGTTTTTCAACCAGTCTCTTGAATAATTTATCAAACAAAACTGTATCGTGTATCACTTCAAACTCTTTGTATCTACCTTTGGTGTTTCTCCTTTTGGGCAGTGTAGCATCTATTCCTGTCTCCTTTATCCAAGCCTCTCTGGTCTTCAGTTCATCAAATTGTTTTCTTGTAATTTTGTTTGGGTTGTCCTTCTTCAGTCTTAACCTATCTTTCAGTCTTTCCATCCATAAATCAAACTTATCTCTGACCACATACTTATCCACCAGTGTTTCATTCAGTTTATCCTCATCTCTTACATTCTTCAAGTTCATCGGAATGGGCTGCTCCATAGAAAGTAGATTGTGCCAGTCTCCTTGGTTGTCTTTAAAGCCTCTCTGTCCTCCTGCTTTATGCCCATTATCAAAACCATACAACTGAAATCTTACAACATAGTCTTTCTTGTTTCTGTTAGTTGCCATTCTTTCATTCAATGGAGCTCTGCCTTCAATCTGTTCAAACTTTTTATCAAATCTTTTTTTAGCAAAAGTTGCGGTTCTCTTGTTGTCGCTCATCAGGCTTGTAATCAGCTTCTGTGCGGTTTCTCTTTGTGAAATCTTCCTGTCTCTATAAAATTCTACTACCTTATCTACTCTGCCTTTGACATCTTCTTTAGCACCTCTAGTTAGACCCTTTAATACGTCTACATTTCGTTGTATATTTTTTTGATGGCATTATAATATATTTATATTATATTATAATAACATCTCTTTAAGTAGTTTAAGACAATTTAGGTTTTTACCTTATTTATTCTGGTTTATCTTCTGTGTCTTCAATATTTTAACTTGCTCTCAATCTGATACACTTGCTTGATTGCTGGTGTCTCTTGAACTTTTCTTTTGTGATGCTACACCCGCATAAAGGACATTCAACTTTGACACTCAAAAACTTCTTGTAGTATTCCCTGTGGTAATACCTGTTGTATTTTTTCAAGTCCGCTTTTTTATCAATATCCACCTGTATTAGAGGCTCAATGATTACATAGCCGTTTTCATCAATTTCTCTGTTTTTGACACTCATTACTATGATTTATATAAGAATATCTCTTTAAGTAAATTAAGACAAATTATTGTGCTTTATACATATCCTTCAACTTCTGCCACAGGTGTAGCTTATAAACCTCCCTCATTTGTTTCAACATTTGCTTCTTCTTACCGTCATTACCTTTTGAAGCAAACCAAGTCTTATAAGCACTATTAAACTGTTCATACTGTTCTTTTGTAATCATATCCTTATTTTTAGCATTTACAAATTCTTCTCTTAATCTTTGAACACCTATTGTGGATGCTCCTATCGGTTTGTGTATTGTTTTTCTTCTATTTTCTTTAGGTTCATCAATTTCATCATCTGCTTCCGCTCCTCCTATTTCTAACTCTGTTTTCTTTTTGTTCCTTTTCTTTCTCATTTTAGGCTCATCTTCTGGGCTACTTCCATCTCTTTTTTCAGCATTCATTCTTTCAGTTCCTGCTTTAAAATGTTTGGGTCGCGAAGCACTCGCACCGCTGGTTGCGGGTCTTCCCGCTTTGCCTCTTGGTTCAATTTGTGTTTCAGGTGATGCTCTTTTGCTTGAACTACTTTTATCCATAACTTCTATAACGGGCATTGCTTGAGAACTGCTTGATGCTGATGCCACTGCTTTAGGCCCTGCTTTGGATTTTGTCTTGGCTTGTGGCATAACTTCATCATCAGTCGCTATGTTGAAACTTTCAGGTTTTATGGGAGCAAAACTTCTTGGTGGGTTGATGTGGTGTATCTGTTCAGGTATTGTCGGTTTATTTTGCTTAAATACTTCCCCCCTGTGGTTCATTGCTGTTTCTTCTCTTCTTTTCATTGCTGTATTTGCTCTTTGTGTCAGTTCAGCATTCAATTGAGATGCTTGTTGGGTGCTTGAACTTGGTATTGTCGGTGTGGCCTGTTGTGTTAGTTCTTCATCTACATTCATTGGTTGTGTTGGTTGTGCTATTACCGGCGATGTTGTGGGTAGTTGTTGTAGTCTTTCAGTGTGATATGTTCTACCTGCTGTTCTTACATTTTGCCTTAATAAAATGTCATTCATTTGTCTCAATAATAGTTTTCCCTGCCCTTCCCTTAATTGTTCCATAGCATTTGCCCCATCAAAGAAAGAGCCTTCAGGACTGCTTTTAAAAAAGGTGGCATCTCTGTTGGGTAAAGGCATTCCTATTTTTTCATTTTCTGATATTAGATTTGTAATTTCTTCATAAGTAGGGCGTCGTTTCAATCCATAAATACTGTATTTATCAACTTTTGCTGTCATATTAAAATATTATTTAGAAATAATATTATTTATGATTAAGTAAAACTTAAATTTCTAAATTGATTTTTTTGATGCTGTAAGTGCTCTAATGAATTGTGATTAAGATTGCCTCTTTGGATTTCATTGTTTATTCTCTCTATTTGATTTCTGTAATTTACTCTCTTGTTTGCTTCAATTATATCATTTCTTATTGTGAGTAGTTTATCTCTTGTCTCTCTCTCTCATCCAGTTTTTCTTTTAACCATTTTATATATCTTGTGTCCTGATGCTTGAACATACCTGTCCCTGATGGTTTGCCTTCTGGTTTATTCATCTGTTTTCTGTAGTTCAATGTTGTTTGCTTCTTCTTGTATGCCTGAAACATTTGCTATATTATTATTTAGATAATCTTTATGGAACTTTGATTTAAGATGTCTTGTGTAAGCACCTTTACATACTTCAACTCCACAATCACATAGAATTCTTTGTTTTGCTTCTTGGCTTATTTCATCTTTTTTGTTTTGATAGTAGTGTTGCTTGTATTCGTTCATCTCTTCTTTATCACTTTTATCTTTACTTTTTTCATATTGGGTTTTCATTTTTTGATATTGTTTGCTTTGTTTATATTCTTCTTCATTGAATAACCCTAATGCTTTTAAATGTTTCTTGCTTTGTAGATGTTGTGATTTATCACCTAAACAATAACTACCTCCACACTCACATTCTACCCTTGTTTGTTTCCATTCCTTTATCTTTTCTGGGTGCTTTTCTCTGTATAACCTACCATATTTCTTATATTCGTTTTTTGTCTTCTCTGGATTTGCTTTTCTTCTCTCATTTCTTTGTTTGTTCCTCTTGTCCCTGTTGTTTTTGTCATATTCCTGTCTTCTTTCTTTCTTTTCTTCATCACTTCTACCTACTACCTTTTGATTTAATGTCCCTATATCCTTTATAATTTCACCTTCTCTTTTTTCTAATTCTTCTTTCAACAAGTTCAATTTCAATTTTTTTTACACCTAACTCATTCATCAGTTTATGTAGATTTGAAGCATACGGTTTTTTCTTGGCAAAGTTTTTTATGTTTGATCATTCTATCTTCTAAATCTATTGTGCTTGAACCTACATACACCTCTGAATTTATTGTGTTAGTAATTTTGTAGATTTTTCCAGCCTGATATTTATTTATATTAGTCATTATGTAATATAAGTAAATATCTCTTTAGAACCTTACTCTGATTAGTCGAAAACGATTGCTCCGCTTTCAGTTAATTCAAGGACACTTTCCGAAACTAAATTAACAAACACTTCTTGGATTTGCTCTGCTTCTGCCAGTGTTCCTTCAGTTCCCTTTACCTTGAATACAATTAAAGAGCCCATTTTGGTATTAGTGCCGGTGAAATTAACATCAGCCATTTTTTCAAATGAAAAAACCATTACAAATTTATTTTCTCTGAATTGCCTATAACTAATGTTGAGGCTGTCTTGATTGGCATTCATAAAATGAAGTGTGCGACGCAAAAAGTAAAAGGCTTCAGATAAACTCTGAACTTCAAACTCTGGATACTTTTTACTAGCAATTTGAAGTTGGTAAGTAAGTGCTCTACTACTGTCAGCAAAGCCTTTTCCTGCTTGAGCGGGGATGTTTTCTGGGTCTCCTCCATCATTAATTTGTCCCCATATCATAGGGTTGTAAAAGTAGTTCCACCTCTTATATACATAATTATCTACTAAATAATTTGCGTAGATTTCCCCACCCCTTGGTTGTCGGTATAAACTTACAAAGGCATTAGTCAGTTTAGATGCTGACTTAACAATGTTCATATTAATCTCACCTCCACCAGTGTTAAAAGTCTGCGTGATAGTATGATACTGGGGCACAATCAGTTTCAACCTCTGACCTTCTAACAAGTGCTTGGTGATATTATTATCAACAGTGTTGTCTAGTGTGATTACATCGGCTCTAATGATTACATTGTTAATTTCCCAACTTGTAGAAGTATTACCATCTTGAAAGTAGTAGCCGTTTTTGTCAGTTTGTGTTGTTCCATTACCTTGAGGGACTACAACAGGTTCAGTTCCATCACTTACAATTGTAAATTCTAACTCCAAAGGAGCAAAGCGTAGAGGTAAATAGTAATTACTTTCAAGTAGTCCGCAGACTGGTTTATGAGCAAGTCTTACCTTGGCATTAGCCCCAGGGATGCCTGATAATGAGTGTCTAGTGTGTCTAAAATCTACTCTACCCCATTCATTGTGGTCTCCTCCAGTTGATACAGTGGCTACACCACCGGCATTAGTTGCTCCATCTGTTGTTGCTTGTATCAGGTTGTCTAGTCCATTGCTGTATTTGTGGTAGTCATCATCATAAGAAGGGTTTGCTGAACTTTCAATGTCATCCATTTCATTTACATCCTTTGATTTAAATGACTTATACAACTCACAATGGCGGTTATACTCAAAAATGTCCTGAACCATTTGTCCCCCCACTGTTGCCCTGTATCGTTGAAAGAATGAGTGAAGACCACCTAAAGGTCTCAAAAATTTGGCTCTTGTTCCATCAGTGTTTTGTAAATTAGCAAAGAGGCGGACGCTGTTTAAATCTAAATATTGGTTTGCCTCACCGCTGATGTAAAATCTCACATTCTTATTACCAGCATTCGGGGCATAGACATTTGACCCTGAAGGAAAGTAATTCACTTGCCTCCTGTCAGTGATGTATTGGGCTGTTTCAGGTAGTCCGAAGTTAAGTTGGTTAATCATAACATCAGATGCTTCACTAGCGATATTGTCCATTATCTATATATATTTTGGTGTGGATATGTTTTTTTTTATAGATAAATATTTATCAATTCTTGATGGTTTTGTTTCTTTTTTATGTGAAAAAACTATTTCTTTTTATGTGCTACAAGTGTCATATCATTTTTAGAGTTTTTAATAACTACATTTTCTATATCATTATTTTCTACTAACTTTTTGATAGAATTGTATTCTTTGATGGGCTCATTCATTTCCTTCTCCAGTTTCCTGTAGTTAGACTTGTTTTTTGTCAGTATCACCGGCTGTGTCTCCTTTTTGTAGTTTCTCCTGTTGAGCATCATTTCTATTATAATCATCTAGAAGATATTTTACCTTACTTTCATTAGTTAATGCCTCCAGTATGTCATAAATGTTTTTTATTTGATTTTTCATTGCTTCAATCTTTCTCTTCAAGTCCCTGATGTTTGCTTCCCTTATGCTTTCTTGTTCATCTAACTTGTTATACCCCCACCACCACATCAACATATAATATATAATAAAATACGATTATGTAATTAGACATTTATATTTTGATTGATGTATTGGGATTAACCCCATTTGAAATTTTTGTGGTAGGATGAAGATGCCATAAGCCATTGTGAGCAAAATTTATGTAGGAATGCGACATCAAAGGGTTTAATTCTTTCAGATTGCTTGTTTCGGCGTAGCCATCTAACATTGAAACAACATCAGATGGGTTGCGATAATCAAGTCTTCTTGGGTCTTGCTTCCCTTTCCTTCTTCTTTTGATTGTTGGTGTGGCATAGGTGGTGCTGGTGTATTTATCAGGCATCTCTTTGTTTATGTGATTGACCACTGCTGATGCTAAACTGTGCGATACAAGACGCTTAACATCAGGATTTTATTTTAAATACTTCATAACATCTTGGTATTTCTCACTGTGCTTGATGTTTCTAGTTGGCACTAATAATAAGTCATCCATAATATCCCTTGTTAGTGAGCCATCCTTGCCCCCAGTCCCTGCTATGTATAAAGTGTCGCCTGTTTTGTATAACCCTGCTGGGCTGTCATAAGCATTCCATAATCCCCTCCTATCTTCAATTTTGTGTTTGTTCTGTATGTTTCTTACTTCTTTGTAGAGGGTTGTATTCTTTCTGAACTCATCATCTAAATTTCTTGTAAAGTCGTTCATTCTTGCGTTCCAGTCTGTATTCTTTTTCTCATAGTCTTTTATAATAGCATCTTTACCCTGTTTCATTAATTCATTAAATGCTACTCTACCTGTCTTCTTTGCCAGTTCTCTTAGCTGGTCTCTTGTTAGGATATTTTCTATTGCTTCACCTGCCATTATTCTATCTACAACTTCCCTACCAAACAGTCTTGCTACTTGTGCTAATGCCGTTCTGGCTACACCGGTAATAAATCCTATCATATATTAATAGTTATAAAAATCTAAAGTAATATATAATATAAATATTATGATGAGAAACAAGTTAGTTTATAAAAAGGTTCTGGTGGATAGTGCCTTCAGATTACCCCAGTCAAGGTCTTCATCTGATTTTGTGATTGAACTAGATGAAAATATGGAGTGCCCTGAAGGGACAAGGCTTCATATAACAGAAGTGTCTATCCCCGCTACATTCAAAACAACTGAAGTGGGCTTCTTTGAATACTTGTATGTTATGGTCTTTGATAATTCAGATGTCTTTGTACAAAACTTCAGGGTATATCTAGGAAATAAAATCTATTTCGCTGAACAACTGGCATTTGATATGAATGAGGGGATGAATAACAATACGACAGATTTATCAGCTGGTGGTATATTCTCTTACTCTTACAGTGCTTCCACAAGAACAGTGGAATTTAAAGTCAAAGAAGGCTTGAATTATAAACTCAAAATACCTACAGATGCTGAATTGAAGAACTATGTTAATAACACTTGGAATACAACACAGTCAAACTATGATAGTTCAAATCCACTATCCATAAACTATTTGTTGAGCAATTATATTTCAGAACAACTGGGTGGCATCATCAATGATACATCAGCCCCTTTATCAGAGGATTACATATCAGTAGGTGGCAAAAACCTGAAGAGACTATCATTTAGAATAACGGATGACAAGAGCAACACACTAAACCTATATGACATCCCCTGCCAGTTCAGTTTGATATTTAGCCACCCCTCTTATTAATGTAAAATCATAACAGCCACCAAAGAGTAAATCAACATTCTATATATTTTCCGTCAATTTAAATATATAGAATAATGAAAGAAATTTTATAGAACATTGTATATGAGTATCAAGGTTGTTGATTTAAATACTGAAGAAACTAAAGAACTACCACCAATTGAAGAAGAAGAAGAAATAACAAATGAAGTTGTTGAACAAACTAATGAAGAAGTAAAAGAAGAAGTAAAAGAAGAAGTTAAAGAAGAAGCTAAAGAAGAAGTAAAAGAAGCAGTCATTGAAGAAGCAAAACCAAAACCAATCAGAGCCCAAGATAAAATAATCACCTGTCCAAAATGTAATAAGTCTATGAACATGAAGTCTTACAGGTATGGGCACGAGCAAAATTGTAAAGGAGGTTTAGAAAACAAGCCTGTCAAGAAACATACAAACCCCCGCCCAAAACAACAACCTAAACCTAAACCACCACCTGATAGAGCCGTAGGCTATATGAGCTGGGGCAACAAAGCCCCGCCTGAAATATATTATAGCGACGATGATGAAGAAGAAGAACAACAAACTACACACAAGCCATTATCAAAGCCTGTTAGAAATCAAGTTCTCAAACCACAATACATAAACCCACAAACTGCCCTTTCGCAGCATTACCAACTACAGTAATACAACAGCAAATGATGAAATACAAGCAGGAAAAGATGAATACATTATGTCAAAATATGTTTTCAAGTAAAGCTAAAAAAAGATAGATTTAATAATTAGATGGTGGCAATACAATTATAGCAACAGAGTTTATCAAGTTAGAAATCACAGGGTCTTCAAATTTAGCAACGGAAAGTTATGTCAATACAGCAATCATCAATGGAGGAGGTGGAGGTGGAGGTGGTGCTGACTTAACAAACTACTATCAAAAATCAGAGGTAGATACACTACTGAGTAATAAATACAATAAATCAAAGACAGATACATTATTAAACAATAAGTATAATAAATCAGAGACAGATACATTACTGAATGACAAGCTTAATATTAACAATCCACAGGATATGTCAGGCACTTTGAGACTGGGACATATTGATGGTCTATCAAAAATCATTTTGAACGGTGTAGCATCAAGCAGAGACTTTTATGTAAATGGGGATGGTGAAATCAACGGTAATCACTTAGTAGCATCATTAGATAGTAGCGGTTATATCAAAGGTTCAAATATTCAGTCAAATACATTCAATGCTCTAAATTTAAATGATATACTTTTTCAAAGCAACAATGATACTTACATACAATATGATGTTTCTGAAACTAAAATCGTAGCAAGTAAATTAATACAGTGTGGAGGCAATCTTAAAACCCAAGAGATAGACACCATAGCACCGTTAGATTTAGTCATAAAAAGAAATGGTGTTGATTACATAACCTTAGCAGATGGTCAAATACAATTTAACCAATCTACAAATTTATCTATAACTCCTGACCTTTCCAACTGTGAAGCATCCCAAACAATAGCAGGTAATGTTGTTGTAGGTGGCACTCTTAATACAAATACACTAAACAGCAATGGCAACAGTGATATAGTTTTACAAAGAAACGGAGTTGAATATATGAAATTAGAAGGGACACTACAAGCAGTAGAGATGACAAAAGGTGTTAAATCTAACACTTATGATAGTATAGGCAATGCCGATGTTAATTTTAGAAGAAACACTACTGATTTCTTTTATTTAAGAAATAACACATTAGATTTAAACACTGGTATTTCATTATCAGCAGATGGAGCGACTGCAAATGAAATATCATCAAAAACAGCAACTAATTTAGTAATCCAAAGAGCAGGTGTTGATTATATAACACTGACTGATGGACAAATTCAAGTTAATCAACCCACTAATTTAGCAACAGGTGGTGATACATCAAACTGTGTTAAATATACTGGTGAGACATTACAGACAGTAGAAGGCGATTTGGTTATAGGTGGAGGGGCTCAATTTGGAAGTTTTGACTTAACGGTTAATGGTGTTTCTTATTTTAGTTCAACTATAGAATTATCATTTGGAGGTTCAATTGTTTTAGGAACTGGTAAAGGTTATATCCGTTCCGTCCATATAGGAAGTGGCAATGCTGCTTATGATTATTGTATTTTTGGTTCTGGTGGATTACATCGGTTTTATGTTGGCGGTAGTCCGTTTCCTCAACACTTAAAGTTTCAATTGTCAAACACTCAGGCGTATTTTAACGTTGATGTTGTGTGTCATACTGAATTACAAACTGATGTCATCAATACAAGAAATGCTACTGATGTTGATTTAGTCTTTAAAAGGGGTGATGTTGAATATATGAAGTTTGAAGGAACGCTACAAGCAGTGGAACTAACAAAAGGTGCTAAATCAAACACTTATGATAGTATCGGTAATGCTGATGTCAGTTTTAGAAGGAACACAATAGATTTTATGTATCTTAGAAATGGTAATGTAGAGGTGAATACAGGTATATCATTAGTTGCTGAAAGTGGTAAGTTTGATGTAATTGATAGTGCCACTCCTACTAATGTAGTATTTAAAAGGGGCGGTGTTAATTTCTTTACATTAGACGGCACTAAAAATATAATTGATGTTTCAACAGGTAGGGCGTTGTCGTCTCAATATATTTATGGAGACTATTTTATCCATAGAAATGTTGGTGCTGATATGGTTTTTCAAGGCAGTAATACAACAGATGACGGTTCAGTAGAATATATGAGATACAGAAAAGCAGATGAAAATGTTATTTTTTCAAAAGACATATATGTCAGTCAAGACAAAAGGGCATACTTTCACAAAGAAACTGGTAAGAATAGTTATATATTTAATGAAAATACAGCAGGTGTTAATCATTTCAAGTTCATCAATGAAGACCCTAACGGAGATATAAGATTTTATGCGAATAACAGCATAAGACTTTTCGTCACTCCATCAAAAGTTTCTGTTCCAGCACCTTATACATTAGAAGGGGATTTAGTGGATACATCGCAAAAAGATATGAAATATGATATTGAAGAAGCAAACTTCAATTTTACAAAAATAGTAAATAGCATTAAACCTCATACTTTCAAAATGAAAGAAAAAAAATGGGAATAACTACAACTCATATAGGTTTTATAGCAGAGGAGGTAGAAGAAAATATACCAGAAAAAGTTGAAAATATACTTGTGAAAGTGGATGGCATTAAGAAATTAAGTTATGTCAAGATGAACTCTATTTCATGGGGCGCTGTGAGGGAGCAACAACAAAAGATTGAGCATTTAGAGGCTTGTATGTTTGAAATGATGGAGGAGATAAAAGAATTGAAAGGTAAAGGTAAAGCGAAAGCAAAGGCTAAAGCAAAAAGCAAAGAAAATTAAAATATAAACCTATAAATATGGGAAATAAATTTAACAATCTACAGTTGAGAACGGTTGTATTCAAAAATTTGAGTAAAATTAATGAAGAAGAGTTAGATATTAGTAGGATAGATAAATTACAAATAAAAGCCTTAAAAGAAATCAATAGCAAAATTGAAAAACTGAACAAGGAAAAGTCTGATAAGATTATGTATAAACTACCTGCTATTCAACTTTGTAGTTGGAGTTTGATTTAATAATATTATTATGATTTAAATAATATTATTGAATGTGTATCTCGGCTTCAAACCTTTTCATAAAGATTTTATTTACATCACTCTCTCTCAACTTTACAAATAGAAATGCGTAGGGCTCTTCAGTGGCTACTCTGTAAATTTCATTTATGGTTTTCTTATCAATCAGGGCTGACTGCTCTTGAATGAATGTGTCAAGTTCTGATTTATTTTTCAGTTTGAAGATGTAAAGGCTACTTGAATTTAACCTGACTATAGGACTTAAAGCATTATACTTCTGCGTGGCAGTTATGACTGATAATCCAAAGTGTCTTGATTTTGTGTATAAGCCGTGAAGGATTTTACTATATCTCATAAATGTCTTATCTTCTGCGAAATCATCAACTACTAACAGGCAACTATATAACTTGTTCATCTTGTTTTTCTTCTGGTATTCTATCACTTTATGCTGTGTGTCTATGATGTGTGCTAGACTTTCAGGGTCATACTCATCAAACAAATATTGCTCTTTTTCCCCACCTGCCAGGTGAGGGTTGTTAGATTTTATGTCAGTTGCCTGGTCCTCCTCGTCCTCCTCCTTCTCCTCCTTCTCCTCCTCCTCCTCTCGTTGTCCTCCTCGTCCTCCTGCTCAACTGCGACTCGCGATCCACAGTGTTCTCTGTCGGACCTCCACCACGACCATCCACGCCCAGTGTTCCCTGCCGGACCTCAACCACGACCATCCACGCCCAGTGTCCCTGCCGGACCTCAACCATGACCATCCACGCCCAGTGTTCCCTGCCGGACCTCAACCACGACCATCCACGCCCAGTGTTCCCTGCCGGACCTCAACCACGACCATCCAGGCCCAGTGTTCCCTGCCGGACCTCAACCGCGAGTATCCACGCCAAGTGTTCCCTGCCGGACCTCGGACCTCAGAAAGAATGTCAGAAGATATGCCAGAAGATATGCCAGATAGAATGCCAATAGATGCCATGAGATATGCAGATAGAATGCCAGAAGGTATGCCAGATAAAATGTCAGATAGAATGACATGCCAGATATGCCAGATAGAATGCCAGATAGAATGCCAGATAATATGCCAGAAGATATGCCAGATAGAATGCCAGATAGAATGCCAGAAGATTTGCCAGATAGAATGCCAGAAAATATGCCAGAAGATATGCCAGATAGATATAGAATGCCAGAAGATATGCCAGAAGATATGCCAGAAGATATGTCAGAATATATGCCAGAAGATATGTCAGATAGAATGCCAGAAGATATGTCAGAATATATGCCAGATGCCAGATATGCCAGAAGATATGTCAGATAGAATGCCAGAAGATATGCCAGATAGAATGCCAGAAGATTTGCCAGATAGAATGCCAGAAGATATGTCAGATAGAATGCCAGAAGATTTGCCAGTAAGAAAATGTAAAAATGTCACGGTGGGGATCACACGAAGTAAAGTAATTTGTTGTCTATTTTTAGTTCTTTCTCTATATATCGGATTACTTCTTTGTATGCTTCATCTATGTGTGCTGTCGGTGATACAATGTATATTCTCTCAAAGCATCCCCTGTAGATTTTTAGAACGAGGTTCTGAATTAATATACCCTTTCCGCCCTGTGATGCCGATACAATGATGCTTCTGAATGGTAGTTTGTCTGCTTGTGGGTATGGTGATTGTTTGAATTCATACTGTTTTACATTGATAGGCTCTATTTTAGGAACATCAAGTTTTGACATAATATAAATTATTTAGAAAATAAAATATATTATATCTTGTAAATGGCATATCTTATTTTACCTTTGAGTATTGGGGTCAGGTGAAATCTGGAACAGACTGCCATTATTACCCATCATAAGAATGTTAATTAGAAAAAAATCCACCCCTTGGGCTCTTGCTTCTTTTTCACTCCCGACACGGTCTCTTTTTGCTATGACAACAAGCAGTAGAAGATGTTGAAGCCTTTTTGCTCTTGAATTTGTTTGATGCTATGTTTCAATCAGCACAGTTCATTTTCTTTGACATTTACCTACCGCCCCTTATGGATTTTTGTTTGCGCCTAAAAATCCATATATAATTAGATAGTAGTAAAATATATCATCTAATTATATAGGATGAGCAGTTGTGAAGTTTTTGATAGTTATATCAATACAATAGATGTGATTGAAGATAGTGTCATTGATGATACTAAATTTCCAATTGTAAAAGATAATAAACTTAAACAGATATTCAGGGTAATGCTGGAGTTCCTGAAGGTAATTATAAATTATCTTAAGTATTATATAAATGCCACCAAAGAAAGTAAAACCAGATATGAGTAGTAAAATGAAGAAGCAACCAATACCTGAAGATTTTGAACTATCAGATGATGAACCCACTACAATAAATCTAGATGAGGAGCAAAAACTAACAAGCAAGTTTATCACCTTTGATTGCCCACTATGTCAGGGGAAACTTCAGTTAAGAAATGAAATTGAAATCAACCCCAAGGGAATAAAATGTAAGTGTAATCCGTGTTCATTCAAAATCAGTAAAAATGACAAGATAATGAATGTCAGCAGGGATGACAACGGGGAGATAGTTTTAGAAAGTGAAGACCACAGCATTAGCTTTTCGTGGAACCGGCAAATCACCCCTGAAGACAAGAAAACCGAAAGCACTAACAATATGATACGGGATGTAATGGCTACTACCCCCAGAAGTAAAGGACAAATGGCAATAAATGAAATGGATTGAAACTATTTAAAGAGTGATTTTAACACACTTTGAACTGATAAATAAATAAATAAATATCTAAATAACTATATATAGAAATGTCTGATTTAGATGATAAACAGCCTGAAATGGCAGAGATGCTGAACAAGATGACAAGATACAACAAGAATGTGAAGGTGTTGATGGACATAATGAACAAGGCATTAGAAAAACTTGATATAATAGTGAAAAATAAACCTGCTGAAATTAATGATGCTGATGCTGAAAAGGAAAGGATTGAAAACATCTTTGAGGCTAAAATTAAAGGACCGGATAACCCCACAAGTCAACTTCTTCCTAAAATGAGCTTCAATGGTTTCAGCGGGGACAGGGAAGGAAGGAAAGACAAAGGAGGTGGTGAAAGATCGTGTATGTATGTATGTATGTATGTATGTAGGTGGGTATGTATGCATGCATGCATGCATGTATGCATGTATGTATGCATCCGACGATGATGACATAGAGGAAAGGTACCTGGCCGCAGAAGTGTTGAACACGAATGTAGCTGGTTGTCAATGCAACTATGGAAGACACGACACAGTCACAGTCACTTGTAGTTGTGGTTGAGTCCGCGAAAACTTCACTGACTAGTTGTTATTGTGGTTCTGGTGATGGTAACACTATTGATCCTATGACCGCATCTTTAACTTGACTGACTAGTTGTAGTTGTGTTGTAGTGGTATGCGTGCTAGCTGCTAGAGCTGTTGTCTGCAACTTCTAGTTGGGCCAAAGCTACCAAAACAGAACCACGAGAACGACATGATGAAAACCTGCATGCAAGAAACAGAAGACCGCATCTTTGCATGCAAACGACCAAACTTAAACATGCCAAAAGAAAAAGCTCAAACATGCGGAAGCACGTAGCAGGCCGACAGAAGAAAGTGCTTAAACATGCCAAAATCAAACATGCCGAAGCACGCCGCATCTTTGCATGCAAACGACCAAACTTAAACATGCCAAAAGAAAAAGCTCAAACATGCGGAAGCACGTAGCAGGCCGACAGAAGAAAGTGCTTAAACATGCCAAAATCAAACATGCCGAAGCACGCGGAAAGAAGAAACATGCCGGAAAGACCGCATCTTTGCATGCAAATGACCAATTTCACTTGACTGACTAGTTGTTGCCACGCCTGCCACGCAAAACGACGGTAGATGTGAGGTTGTGCCACGCCTGCCACGTGAAATCAAGGTGGATGTCACCAAGTGCCACGCCTGCCACGCAGAAGTGGCGCGGCGTCACGGGCGTCACGCGCGCCTAAACCAAGTCCAAGCGCGCCACCCAGTGCCATAAGTGCCACGCCTGCCACGCAAAACGACGGTAGATGTGAGGTTGTGCCACGCCTGCCACATGAAAGGACGGTGGATGTGAGTTTGTGCCACGCCTGCCACGCAGAAGTGGCGCGGCGTCACGGGCGTCACGCGCGCCTAAACCAAGTCCAAGCGCGCCACCCAGTGCCATGTGTACCACGCCTGCCACGCAAAACGACGGTAGATGTGAGGTTGTGCCACGCCTGCCACGTGAAACGAAGGTGGATGTCACCAAGTGCCACGCCTGCCACGCAGAAGTGGCGCGGCGTCACGGACGTCACGCGCGCCTAAACCCAGTCCAAGCGCGCCAGCGGAAGCACGTAGCAGGCCGACAGAAGAAAGTGCTTACCACGCCTGCCACGCAAAACGACGGTAGATGTGAGGTTGTGCCACGCCTGCCACGTGAAACGAAGGTGGATGTGAGTTTGTGCCACACCTGCCACGCAGAAGTGGCGCGGCGTCACGGGCGTCACGCGCGCCTAAACCAAGTCCAAGCGCGCCACCCAGTGCCATGTGTACCACGCCTGCCACGCAAAACGACAGTAGATGTGAGGTTGTGCCACGCCTGCCACGTGAAACGAAGGTGGATGTCACCAAGTGCCACGCCTGCCACGCAGAAGTGGCGCGGCGTCACGGGCGTCACGCGCGCCTAAACCCAGTCCAAGCGCGCCACCCAGTGCCATAAGTGCCACGCCTGCCACGCAAAACGACGGTAGATGTGAGGTTGTGCCACGCCTGCCACGTGAAACGAAGGTGGATGTGTGTTTGTGCCACGCCTGCCACGCAGAAGTGGCGCGGCGTCACGGGCGTCACGCGCGCCTAAACCCAGTCCAAGCGCGCCACCCAGTGCCATGTGTACCACGCCTGCCACGCAAAACGACGGTAGATGTGAGGTTGTGCCACGCCTGCCACGTGAAACGAAGGTGGATGTCACCAAGTGCCACGCCTGCCACGCAGAAGTGGCGCGGCGTCACGGGCGTCACGCGCGCCTAAACCCAGTCCAAGCGCGCCACCCAGTGCCATAAGTGCCACGCCTGCCACGCAAAACGACGGTAGATGTGAGGTTGTGCCACGCCTGCCACGTGAAACGAAGGTGGATGTCACCAAGTGCCACGCCTGCCACGCAGAAGTGGCGCGGCGTCACGGGCGTCACGCGCGCCTAAACCAAGTCCAAGCGCGCCACCCAGTGCCATAAGTGCCACGCCTGCCACGCAAAACGACGGTAGATGTGAGATTGTGCCACGCCTGCCACGTGAAACGAAGGTGGATGTCAGGTAGTGCCACGCCTGCCACGCAGAAGTGGCGCGGCGCCCCGGCGACAAATCCCGGCCCAAGGGCGCCACCCAGTACCATAAGTGGCACGCCTGCCACGCAAAATTGTATGTGAAGTTATTGTATGTTAAGTTTGTGTGTGTGTTAAGTTTGTATGTGAAGTTATTGTATGTGAAGTTATTGTATGTGAAGTTTGTGTGTGTGAAGTTATTGTATGTTACGTTTGGGTATGTGAAGTTATTGTATGTGAAGTTTGTGTGTGTAAGTTTGTGTGTGTGAAGTTATTGTATGTGAAGTGTGTGTGTGTGAAGTTTGTGTGTGTGTGTTAAGTTTGTATGTGAAGTTATCGTATGTGAATGTTATTGTATGTGAAGTTTGTGTGTGTGTGTGAAGTTATTGTATGTTACGTTTGTGTGTGTGTAAGTTTGTGTGTGTGAAGTTATTGTATGTTACGTTTGGGTATGTGAAGTTATTGTATGTGAAGTGTGTGTGTGTGAAGTTTGTGTGTGTGTTAAGTTTGTATGTGAAGTTATTGTATGTGAATGTTATTGTATGTGAAGTTATTGTATGTTACGTTTGGGTATGTGAAGTTATTGTATGTGAAGTTTGTGTGTGTGTAAGTTTGTGTGTGTGAAGTTATTGTATGTTACGTTTGGGTATGTGTAGTTATTGTATGTGAAGTTTGTGTGTGTGAAGTTTGTGTGTGTGTTAAGTTTGTATGTGAAGTTATTGTATGTGAAGTTTGTGTGTGTGTGAAGTTATTGTATGTTACGTTTGGGTATGTGAAGTTATTGTGTGTGTGAAGTTTGTGTGTGTGAAGTTATTGTATGTTACGTTTGGGTATGTGGAGGCGGCGGGCGGCGGGAGGAGGAGGAGGAGAAGGAGAAGGAGCCCGGGATACAGAATCAAAAACAAGAACCCCACACAAAGATGTGGGGAAAAATCGGGAGACCTGTAGGAACTTTTGAAACCAAGCAACAGCAGTATCTGAAAATGCTGAGTGAAGGCAAGATAAAAATGCCTAAGGCATCCACTCTGGAATTTTACAAGATTGAAAGGGATGGTGAAGTCTTCAAAGTGATGGGTGAATAGGTGAAATTTTATATTTATATATATGTATATATAAATATGAAATTGTTAGAATTGTTTAGCGGAACCGGCAGTGTGGGAACTGTCGCGAGTGCGCTTGGCTGGACTGTTGTGTCATTAGATTTGAACGGGGCTGATATAAACTGCGACATACTACAATGGAAATACAAAAAAAATCCAGTGAAATACTTTGATATGATACACGCATCTCCCCCTTGTATTGAATATAGTAGGGCTAAAACCGTCGGTGTGCGAAAAATAGATGAAGCTAACCTAATAGTTTTGAAAACGCTTGAGATAATCAACTACTTTAATCCGCGAATATGGCTGATAGAAAATCCGCAAAGTGGGCTTTTGAAAGAGCAGCAGTTTATGAAAGGGCTTCCATACTTTGATATTGGCTATTGTAAGTATGGCTTTAATTACAGGAAAAGAACGAGGCTCTGGACTAACTTGGACACTTGGACACCCAGACCTCTTTGTAAAAAGGATTGTGATAGTATGGATGGGAACAGGCATAAAGAAACAGCACAACGCTTACCCTCAAAAACCAAAGCCGACTGGGGGGATAATCCTGTTTTTCATTCACAGACTGATTTGTATAAAATCCCTCAAGAACTGGTAGAAGAAATACTGAATGCTGTAAATGTTGTATGTTTCAGATAGTTGCGCCTTGCCACTGAAATACTGCGCCTTGAAGTAGGATTTTGATTTCCTACTGGGTAGGATGTTCATTTTCTACTTGGAAAAAGGGCTCATAAGGTAGGATAGGGGGGTCTTACTTGGGCTCATAAGGTATGGGGGCTGGACATTGGGATGTCTAAGGGCTGGACATTGGGATGTCTAAGGGCTGGACATTGGGATGTCTAAGGGCTGGACATTGGGTATTGAGCCTATGGACGTATTCAGCATTTGAATACAGAATAAGGGCGCATTCAGATACTGAATACGGGGTATTCAGCATTTGAATACAGAATAATGGCGTATTCGGATACTGAATACAGAATACGGGTGTATTCGGATACTGAATACGGGTGTATTCGGATACTGAATACGGGGTATTTAACAAATGAATTGTTTTTAGATGGTTTCTTCTTCTCATTCATTTTTATGTATTGGCTTTACCATTGCTGGGATGTGGCTTTATAGATAAATTATTTCATAATTTATCTTAAAGTCCATTCATAGGTATAGGCTTTACAATAGGCTTTTGAATGAGGTTAAGTGTATGGTTTGTTGTTATGGTTTATGGTAAGGTTTGTTTTATGGTCTATTGTATCGTTTAGGTTGTTTTGTTTTTTCTTTGTTTTATGTGTTTGTTATGATTTTGTTGTTGATTATGTTATAATCTAGGGAAAAGGGATAGGAAAGACACTTAAAGAGTTATTACCTATCTATAGTAGGTAATGGAGGATACTAAAGTCAAGTGTGCTAAATGTTTTAAGGAAATGGAAGAGAGTAAATGCAAAACTTGTGATAAATGTAGGGAATATATGAGGGCTAATCATCAAAAGAACAAAGAAAAATATAATGAAAGGAGTAGAGACTATTATTACAATCATATAGAGGAGGCAAAGGAATATGCTAGAAATTATGGTAGGACACACAGGGAAGAAATAAATGAAAGAAGAAGAAATCATAGAGCAGAAAACATTGAACAAGTGAATGCTAAAATAAAATGGATGACCTGCCCTGTATGTGATGATTATGAAATATGTAAGAATTACAAGACACACACACAAACAACAAAGCATCTGGAGAACTTAAAGAAACAGCAAACATAAATTTCATTTTATAATTTCAAAATTATAAAAGTGAAATTGTTTTTTTGTTATGATTTATGGTGTAGTCTTTTTTATAATCTATTGTATTGTTTAGGTTGTTTGAGTTTTTTGTTTTGTTGTTTTGTTGTTATGATTTATGTTATTGTTTTCTATAAGGTGTTGCTCCCCTGTCTTTGGTATTAACCCCATAGAATTTGCTTGTATAATAATGTGGGCGGTTAGATGAGAAAGACGGGGGAGCAACAGTCTAACTTATATATATATATATAATACAACATGTATATATATATATATAACCAACATATGGCAGCATTCCACCAAATACTGCCTGGTGAAGAACGGGATTCTTAGGTTCTGGATTATGATTCTCGGATTCCTAGGCAATGGATTAGGAGAATCCCCTACATTAATATAGTGGCTAGTGCAACCCAATACAATCATCAACCAACAGGCCCGGCTTGAAATGGTGGAGCCCCCAGTTTCTGTGTGTATTCGATATTAAGGGGACTGGATCAACTGGGTTTTAACCAACTTTTTTTTTGCATGGGATTGCGTGGGTGAAATCGCCATACATTCGATTCCAGTCTTTGCGTGAGATGTCAATCCCAATTCGCCGTACATTTCTGGTGGTTTCAATCACAATTTTGCGTACGGTTAAACCTGTTAAACTAGGGCTCGGCAAAACAAAGGCAATGCACCGGCACCAACCACCAAATCTACAAAGACCTGGAGTTTGGGAAGCAACAACTTCCTGAATCGACCATTGATCAAATTCAAACAGTGAAAAAAATAGATATCAACTGTATTCAATCGTAGATTGGATGGCTTGAAATGACATCTACCACGAACTGGAAATTCTGGATCTGGGCCTTTTTGTGTCGCTAGAGTTCACTTCAATGAACGTGTGCGTGGATAAAAAATCACTATCCTTCTTGGCCAAATCCCCATCTTTGATGAATACTAAAGATACATCCTAGAACTCACCCAGTTTCGAAATCCCATTGATTCATATAGATTCCCATGTTTCAAAATATATTTCGCCCTTGGTCCTATATGTCTCTCGCGTTCCCGACACCTTCAAATCACTATAGTTTCACTCGTTGAGCCGTGAAATTCTCATGTTGGTTACATAAATCCAATTCGGGGGTTCCCCTTAAATCGTGAGTGGCTTTGGTTACTGACAAAACCCACTCGTCTAACGGGGCTATACAGTGAATCACGGATCACTGGGATGTACATCCAATGGTCCCTATGTATCCTTTCTACTGTTCCCGTGAGATCCCTAGATTTGGTTGATGAAATCCACCACTTTGGTTAGTTGGTTCAATATGCAACCTATACTCCAATGTTGGTTGTAATGTTGTATGACTTCCTATCATATCCAAAATTGTGTTGGTAGTTACATCCCAATACATCCCAATTGCCGATGGTTCAATCCCATTTCTTGGTGAAATCCACATTTTGTCATGGTTAAATCCCCATGTTTGGGGTAAATCCCATGCAACGGCACCTGAGAGAACAATGAAGAGGTCCTCAGCCTGGCAGCCTTCCTGGAAGATTGTCTCACCTGGACCTTGGGCGACTGGATAACATGGGGATGACTCACCGACCCACCTCAAACACGGTGATATTTGATGATTTAAGATGATTTAAGCACCAATACTTGGGATATCATTGGATATAAATCGATATATAACCAAGAATTTAAGAGGGTGATAAGATAAATCATGAGATGTCGGTGGTACATATTAGGATTCTAGTGGGAATTTGATGGTATATCATGGGATGCTGCGTAGCAATGATATGGGGATGACCTACCAACCCCATCAACCATAAATGCATCAACCATGGTGACATGTATGATTTAACAAACTGACATTGGGATATGCGTTGGATATAATGGATATAATGGGATATATCATATAACCAACTAATCAATGGGATGATAAGATACACAACCAACTAAAATGGTGGTATAAACTTAGTATACACCGGCGAAAAGATGGTAACAAAACCAACCATAATAGAAATGTATATATATTATATTATATTATATATATATATATAGATATCAGATAACCAACCATACCATGGGTCCCTGGGTTGGTTATCATATATTCCTGAGATATCATCGGAACTGATAAAATGGGATGACCCCAACCAGCTCCATTTTGCTTGTGTGTTGGGATCGCTGAATCCCAATGGTGATATGTTCTGGACCAATGGGGGATACAAGAATGGGGGTTTTCATGACATTGTCTGGTAGGATATTGATTGGGATAACTCTGATATAAACGACATTGACCAACAAAATGATATTTGATATATATATATATATATATATTAGCTAGCCCCCCCCAAACCTACTTTTTTATGACTTTCATGTTGGTTTTCATGTTGGTGCTTGTGTGTCAGAGGCAGGGACATGCAGATAGGCAGAGGAATTGCAGACAAGAGGAAATACTGTATTTTGATTGTGTGTCAGAGGCAGAGACATGCAAACAATTTCGTTCATATTTATCGACTTGTGGTAAGTAAAGGAATTGCAGACAAGAATGTTTCAGACTGTTTGTGGTGGTGAAATTTTGTATTTTCATGACATTTGCATGATCATGCGAGTTGCAGCAAACAATGAAGCATTGACAGAAGGAATTTTTTTCTGCGATGGATGGAGCACTGAGATTAAGCCAAGCTTTTGGCGACATGCCATGTACACACAATGCCGGTTTGAAGCCATAGATCTGCATTCCTGTGCCAATACTCGTATTGGGCACTGCGAATTTTGGCACGCAGCAGAGGCGTTCCAACTCGGCAATGTTGGTTTAAATGAATCCTGTCTTTGAGGAAGCGCCAGGCACGGTCTATAATTTGCGTGCCACCTTTAGTCTTAAATTTGCGACCAGTCTTGGGATCCTTGTGTGTGGTCACGCGGACATAGGTGGGCAGTGCTCTGATCTGGTCTTAATAAACACGTAATGCGTATGCCAGCATCATAGCTCACCGCCCACACCAGAAAGCAGCTAAAGGAATACCTATCTGCAGCAAAACAATTACTTTTTGTGCCCACATTCTTTTCCAAAACCACTTCCATGACTTACTGGCTTTCTGGTGTGCACGGCGCCGGTCCGAGCAGCTCGGGCGGTGTCATCGGCACCCTTGTGCCGACGTGTGGCGAAATCTCCGTTGGAGGAGTGGGAGGAGGCCAGGCGGAGTTCGTGGGGCCCTTCTTGGACTCCGGGATCGGACGCGTGGCCGTTCCTCATAAGGACGTGACTTCCACCAGCTTGGGTCGGTGAGAGGTGGCAAAGTCCACGCAGACCTTGGATGGGAACAATGTTGAAGCAATGGGCAGATTTGAAAGGCAGGATTGCAGTGACAGCCGTTGAAAGGGATGAAGCAGACCAGAATTACAAATGCCATTGGAAAGTATTAACAGGATGGTTCGCGTCCAAGGCACTCCCAAAAATCATCCTCATACTGGATCTCCGGACTGTCCGGACGAGGAGCCGCAGCCATGAGGCAATGGCAACAGGAACCAGCAGGAGATAAATAAAAGGGGCCTCTTCGCGGAAATACTGCGGATTCCATCCGTAAACCGAAAAAACTGAAAAAACTGAAAAAAACTGTACTTCGAGTTATCCCCACCATGACATCTATACGTTTTGTTACTGGAAAATCTTCTGGCATTCTGTCTGACATATCTTCTGGCAGTTTATCTGGCATATCTTCTGGCATTGAATCTGGCATATCTTCTGGCATTCTACCTGGCATATCTTCTGGCATATCTTCTGGCACTTTATCTGGCATATCTTCTGGCATTCTACCTGGCATATGTTCTGGCATATCTTCTGGCACATGTTCTGGCAATCATTCTGGCACTTTATCTGGCATACCTTCTGGCATTCTATCTGACATTCTATCTGACATATCTTCTGCCATTTTATCTGGCATATCTTCTGGCATTCTATCTGGCACACCTTCTGGCATTCTACCTGGCATATGTTCTGGCATATCTTCTGGCACTCTATATCTGGCATATCTTCTGGCATATCTTCTGACATTCTATCTGGCATTCTATCTGGCATATGTTCTGGCAATCATTCTGGCACTTTATCTGGCATACCTTCTGGCATTCTATCTGACATTCTATCTGGCATACCTTCTGGCATTCTATCTGGCATATCTTCCTACATGAGGTCCGGCAGGGAACACTTGGCGTGGATACTCGCGGTTGAGGTCCGGCAGGGAACACTGGGCGTGGATGGTCGTGGTTGAGGTCCGGCAGGGAACACTGGGCGGGGATGGTCGTGGTTGAGGTCCGGCAGGGAACACTGGGCGTCGAGAGTCGTGGTTGAGGTCCGGCAGGGAGCAGGAGGAGAGGAGCAGGAGGAGAGGAGACGAGGAGAGGAGACGAGGAGAGGAGACGAGGAGAGGAGGAGGAGAAGGAGGAGGAGGAGGAGCAAGCAACTGACATAAAATCTAACAACCCTCACCTGGCAGGTGGGGAAAAACTATATTTTTCTAGAACTATGGCTGGGACCCAGATCTAGATATAGTTACCCAAAAATATAGTTTTTTCAGTTTTTTTAGTTTTTTCAATTTTTTCAGTTTTTTTCAGTTTAGACCTGGAGCTAGACATAGTTCCCAAAAATTACAGTTTTTTCAGTTTTTTCAGTTTTTCATTTTTCTGTTTTTTTAGTTTAGACTTGGGGCTAGACATAGTTCCTAAAATTTATAGTTTTGCTTCAGTGTTTTCAGCTCTAGTTTTTAGTTTTTTTCAGCTTTATTCACTCCAGAAAAAAATCTACATAAAATACTGTAAATACCAATACAAATGTAAAAAAGGTAGGTTTTGGGGGGGGTACCATATTTTATAATCAACGTTGCCATTGTTGGGGCATAACCCAACAAATATCGTGATTTAGCCATCAACAATAGGGACTTGACCCTTTGATCAATGGGAAACACATCATCAAACATGTGAATATATTGGGATTTACGGAAAATTGATGGGAACAAATGAAAAGTATTTCACCATGTTGATATGAGACTTGGGTACTGAAAATCAGGAATACCACCATTCTATATGTCCAGGGTCCAGGCCATAGGGATATGATCAACCAGAGGACATAGGGCTACTCATCCAGGGATGGTGAATGGTTGGGTTCTCATCCTCCAATTTCAAAGTAGTGACATCCCCAATTGGCCAATTCAAGGTCTCAAATGGTGGTATAATGATGGTATAATGCGAACAGAATGGGACATATACTAGCCATACCGGGTTTGATTCATATCATGTTTGGTTGAAACACGTTTGTTGCCTAAATCCTAAAGCAAACACATGTTTGCTGGCTAAATCATGTGAAACCCACATGGGTTAGTCCAAACATCTTCGGTATTCTAGTGAAATCGTAAAAAAAAAATACGGTGAACCACGAGATTTTGGGATACCCTACTTTCAAACCCACATCTTTTCTGGTTAAAATCTCTATGTGTGATGTTGAAATCCCCACCGTTGTGTAAGATCCAATGGGACCAGGGTTCCGTGCTCAGGGAGCGCAAGGCCAAGTGCTGACAGGCGTCATCCTGGATTGCCTCCAAAGGACGAACATGTCCAAGGCTTTACTCGTAAACGTTTACATAGATGTGGAAACACTTGAAAAAAAAACATTGGTAGATCATGTTCCTAAAACATCCTAAACCATGTATGTAAACTTTTACCCTAGGGTATATCATGGGAAAATAATGATGTCACATTTTGATTTCACAGAACGAACCTCCAGTCAATACGTATAGAATGGGTGCAATGCGGCTATAGTCGGTATATAACTAATCAATAACTAATCTGTGGGTATTTGGAGTCAACCATTTTACGGGAATACATTGGGTATACTATGGGATATACAGCATGGGTGGATTTAACCAACAAAACTTGGGATCTTGTACAGATGTACCCCCTACCGATTCACATATAGTATGTATATAATACAACAACAATAATATATGCTATGTATATAATTAGGTCTGTCTTAATATGGTGTGTATACCACCCAACATGGTGATTCGGGGAACGATGATTTTTTTGAGGATCGACACCCGGGGAGGCCGCCATCCCGGCGCCAGTCCCCCGGCGCCTCCGCGAAGTTCCAAAAAAGCGTTCCACGGCCCGAGGGAGCGCTGTGGACCAGCTCACCTGCACGCAACGCGCAGCGATGTATCGGGGCCGATGAATTATTGGGCATAACCAACACAAAGAAATGTAACCAACAACAATAATGGTGACTTGGTCATGAAAAATGAAAGGAAAATACGATGAGTAAAACTAACCAGGAAATGTTCGGGGATTCAATCAATAAGAATCAACAAAAATGTGGACTCAACCATCGCAAATGTGGATGTATCCATGTATCCAATAAACATGGTGAGTCAATGGGATTGATGGGGATATGAGTGGCGATGTAAATGGGATATAACGGAGATAACTAATCATATGATATGTGGATTTAACTGGAAAAGGACAATACGTCCCAGAAATGTAATTATGATAAACCATCTTTTTTGTTGGTACCCATTCGTTTTCGAACAAACCCATATCATTATATACAGAGATTCACAAACATGTGGGATAAGATTGGAATGTTCCCGATTGACTGTATACCAAACCGACTTTGGATACAATTGCTGGATATTGCTGGTGGGATCTGGTGGGTATTTTGTTGTGAGACCATGTAAGGTTCGAACTACATCGTCACCATAAGACCACAATGACGGATTATACCAGCTCGCATGGTCAGCTATTTCTTTAGCTACAATCATCCCCAGAAACGAACTTGGCCAATATTCATCATCAAATTGGATATATACCCAATATATAGCCCAAAAAAAATAAAATAGGATGTGATCATATTGGAAGAGCACCGCTATCAATCCCTTTCCCAGCTTTATACACTGGATCAATGGTCTGCAAAATCCCTATTAACCAAAGGGTGTTGTTCGTGGATGTTCACCCCCGGGCCATGGGGCCATAGGGATCCATAGGGTATTGGCACATCCTCAAGCCAACATATGGTCAATTCCTAGTGTCACCAACGCCAAGAGGAGAGCTAAATTGAACATGTTCTTTGGGAACATGATCTTCCACAATGGGTCTGCTTTTGGCCAGTTCTATTTCGGTCGAGGATAGGTAGCTCGGGATATTTCTCAAAGAATGACGTTTTCACCTGCAGTGGAAAGCAACCACATTAATCTGGCTGTTGAATGTTTTTGTTTAAACCAGCAAGACTACTCTTGAATCGCTTCCATAATTCGCCAGCTACTCAATCTCTGTGGATCTGGTGAATCTATACCTAAGGTCATCCAATCTGTGGATCGAGGAGCCTGAAATCCGACAATATATATAGGTAAGTTTGTGCCTGCTTTCACAGCTTGCATTTCCCATGGCAGTAAGTGTAACTCCCGGTAATCAAACATAGCAATAGGAACTCCCCTATGTATAAGGTCATTCGGATGGGAAGAACAGTAATAATCATCACCACTACCATGCGGCATTACTAGCATTACCAAAGGATAAATACACACACACTAGACAAAATCTGATCTTTTAAGTAATCCATCAGGAACTGAGTCCTTAAACGTGCAAATGAGTCAAGAAAACAATAATCCTAGATGAATTAGTCGACCAATAGAAGGTACTCCGAGAAGACAAATCACGCCCATAAATACCATCAAAACGATACCTTCAAATAAAACGTAGACCGTGACAATGATCTCTGTAGGGTTCTTGGCTTAGCCCTTCGCTATTTCAGAAAACCATGTGTAAAATACCATCGAAAAAGAAATGATTGTTTGTGGGTTCTCGGCTTAGCCCCTTCGCCACTCACACGCCATGATTGCAAAACAATGGAATATGAGTGGAAGCAGACCCTGAACAACAGGTAATCACAACAATGCAGGTACACCAGGGTGATCAGCCCCGGCTTCCACCATCATGCATAGCTTCGTTGGCATGCGTTTGCATGATGGCCGCGTGCCCCCTGCTAGAAGGAAAGAAAAAGAAAAAAGAGAAGTTTTACACCTATCCAGATGTTACACACACACACACACCCGGCCAGGGCCGGGTCAACCCTGAAAGGCAAGAGGAAAAAAGCGGACACCAACGACGGGCAAAAGGCCAAAACAGCGCAGGGGGGGGAGGGGAACAAACGGACCTCCAGAACCAACCTACGCGGCGAAACGGACCTGAACAGCACAGGGCACACACCCCACAACACATTACAGAGGGGACTGGGGGAAGAATTAGGGACCGAATGGGGATTAGTTGGTGACAAAAGAGAAGCAACAAAAAAATAATAGCAAGGACTCAGTTCATCCCTAAAGTGCCGTGCGTTATTCCCAAAGGGGACCGTGGTCAAATCCAGCCACATGGGCATAAACAGCTGTTCAAGTTCAATCGAATTAGATGCACAATATGTTCAACTTCACCAAATACCAAAGAGACCATACCTGCAGGAAAAGGACATGCCTGTTGCGCGTTTTGCTATGCTGAAATGCAAAAGGTTGGAGCGGCAGCGACTAAAATGGAGTTTCTGGTAGTTCAGGGTGGCTTCACTGTCGCAGCAGTGCATTTACCAAGGTTCTCAAGGGACAACAGGACCAGCCGGACAACGTAAAAAAGCTGGAAAACGAAAGGCCAACTGTTGCACATTACGTAAAGGAAATGCTAAATCAAAAGTGTCACTGTCACTTCCGAAATCAGGTCAGTCAACATTCACCCACAGCGGGGTTGCCTCCAATGGCCCTATGGCACCATGTCGGAGCCACCGTAAGAATCACACTAGACAAAATTGGATCTTTTAAGTGATCCATCAGGAACTGAGTCCTTAAACGTGCAAATGGGTCAGAAAAACAATAATCCTAGATGAATTAGTCGACCAATAGAAGGTACTCCGAGAAGACAATCACGCCCATAAATACCATCAAAAAGATACCTTCAAATAAAACGTAGACCGTGACAATGATCTCTGTAGAGTTCTTGGCTTAGCCCTTCGCCATTTCAGAAAGTATCGCAGGGACCACGTGTAAAATACCATCGAAAAAGAAATGATTGTTTTGGGGTTCTCGGCTTAGCCCCTTCGCCACTCACACGCACTGATTGCAAAATAATGGAATATGAGTGGAAGCAGACCCTGAACAACAGGTAATCACAAAAATCCAGGTAGACCAGGGTGATCAGCCCCGGCTTCCACCATCATGCATAGCTTCGCTGGCATGCGTTTGCATGATGGCCGCAAGCCCCCTGCTGAAGGAGAGAAAAAGAAAAAAGAGAAGTTTTACATCTATCCAGATGTTACACACACACACACACCAATGATTTTTATTGGTTGTCCTGTCTGACTTTATTTGACCAAATTTGACTCAAACATGTTGAGGGCAAGAAGTCAGCGATATTGCAACACGATCATACATCATACTTAGGCATATTTGGAAATGAATATGTGAATGAATGATTCTACCACTTGCTATCCGTAGGGCCGTAGGGGGGTTGCTTGTGGTTCCAAAATTTCCTGGCTTCCAGAATATACCCAATAACATCCTCGCAATAACATCCCCAGAACGCGTAGCCCTAATAACATCCCCATAACCTCAATATTTACTAATATACCATAGTACACCCTCCTTTAAACTAACATGGATGTGGGAAACACACCATTTGCAGAAGATGTTCCTAAGGTTTCCCCATCTATGTAAACGTCTACCCAATGATAACCCCAAGATTCAGCAATTCATAAAAGTATAGTTACAGTGTTTCATAGTTACCATTATAATCCCATTATTTACAGTGTTTCTTATATAGTTGCATAATGGGAGAATTTATTGTAATTATAGTATTGTTGTAATCCCATAGTTACCGTTATAGATCCCATTCCCCTCTGGTAAATTAACATAACAATGGAAAATCACCATGTTAAATGGGTAAATCCACTATAAATGGCAATTTTCAATAGCAAACTGTTAAATTACCAGAGGGTAAATATATATATATTACCTTTTACCATCCACAGTAGTATCAGGGTCCCTCGCCCAGGATCGCCCAGTTCTTTGAATCTTCCGCCTCGACTGGCTCCTAACCTGGGCGAACCACGAACGGAACCACTGGGGTAGAGGTCCCAAAGAAAAAACATATGTTTCGATAATGTATCATAATGTATCTATATGTAGATATCAAAATAATGCATACATACTATATATATATATATAGAGTAATAGTCACAAAAATAATACATATATATGTAATTTCATGTATATATATATAAATACACATAATGACAATAAAGAACATCTTATAATGTTTAAAATATTCTACTGTATTATATGTATCACCGAAACAAACTGCCTATGTACCAACCTATAGCTGAGCTTAGAACACAACAAGGTAACATAACGTGGCCGTGTGATCCTCGAAAGTCAAACAATTCCATCAAGTAAGCAGTCGAGTCGATGGATGTGCCCTTAGATTGACTTATATGGACAGTTCGCCGTCCATGGTGGCAAAACATCGCTGAGCTATCTATGCTGGGTTTTTTCGTCTTTGAACCACACAAGTGCTTGTCGCTCATTTTGAGTAGCTGATTCTGTTGTTCCAGGTTGATTTTGTTTGTTTAATCATGCGCGGCTGCCAACCGATTTGCATCCTTTCCACACTCTGATGTTCTATGCAGCTTAGTGATGACTAATCAATTTGCATCACAGTGGGGATATAGGCTCCCCTTACTAGTCATTTCGCCAACCTGCCGGAGCATGAAATTGCACGAGTGACTGAATCTTCCCTTGTGTATGAATCATAGAAAATATCCGGCAATGAACAACACCACAATCATTTTTTAAATAGCTAACATATATTTACCATATTTTACCACTTTGTGTAAAACCGTAAAATGCATATTGCAACAAACATGCAGTAATATGCAATACCTATATGATACCACTACGAGCTTTTGTGTAACTACAATACGGATATGTACATATATATAATTATATGTATATATGTACGTATATATATATATCAAGACATGTGTTCAATTGAACTTAGCTCCGTACACATACATATAGTTGGGATTTGCTAAAGGAACCTCTAAAACGTAAAAACTATTTCCTGTGGATTCCCCAAGTAGTAGATCTCCCAGTGAGAAGATAAAAATAATCTTCAGCAAATCAAGGCTGTTCAAGACATACTGGTTTAGCCAGTTATAATTCCACTATTGAAGTTGAAGTGTTTCATAGGCATCCGAATAATTACCAACTGGTCATCAAGTTGCTTCTGAATCCCATATACCAATATATACATATATTCTCATTGCCTGGATATTCATTAGGGTTATATATATATATGATATTATTTCATGAGAAGGTATTATATTTCTTTATTTTCCCACTCCATCCCCATTAAGTCACCATATGGTCAAGACAGATATGGGTCAAAATTTGGTACCACAATAATAGAAGAGTCTATGACTAAGCCATCTCTAGTTCCCTAGACCTTAAGTCTTCACAGCAGATCTCCCCCCCTTTGGAGCTTCGACCGAGGCACACGAAGCAGCGCAGGCGCCGTAGCTCCTCGACGGAGCGCTGGCCGCAGGGTGTCTGCACCGCTGAAGAGGCCTGTCGCCGGGGGGATATGGAGGTGTCATCCCCAAGTCCCCATACTCATGGTTTGACTAATGGGGTCATTGATATAATAAACCCATGGTTTCATACAATGAACAGCACCATGGTTTAATAATAAATAATAACAATGATAATAATAATAATTAGTACTCATAATCAGTACTTATGGGTGTCCCCATGGGTTTACGAATAGTCATGGTCGGGAATGTGACTTGGATGATTTGGGACCACCATTTTAAAGCCGAATTTTAGTGAATTTTATTGGTAATAATGTAGGAGATGATGATGTATTGGTAGTTGATTAGGTGACGATTGATACAGGAATCATAACCAAATGGATACCAACAATGTAGTCACATGTATATGTATAAATAAATAAATATATATATATATAATATTTAGAGATATACATATGTATATTTTAAATATATACGTGTATATATATATATATACATCATTATCAAATGGTGACTTAATGGTAATATAATGGTGATATAATGGGGATAACAACAAAATATTGATAGTGTAAAATAAAAGATTGGTTCATACCCTTTGAATCCCTTTGGTACTTTAACATAGCTATGGAAGCCACAGACTATAGAAATAATGAAACAAAGATAAATCCCTATTAAAATGTTGAAATTCCATTGCAAACTCTTAAATTACCATGGGGATCCATGGGGTATGGGTAATGTTTAGGGAATTATAGTGATTGATTCGGGAACTGACTGATTAGATACTAATTTATGACTGATTAGATGATGCTTGATGGAATTTGCTCATATGAATGTCATCCAATAACTAAACTATTTTTTTTTAGGGGGTTGACTAATCAATGATTAATGAGTACCGATTATTATTATGGGATCATCATCCTGCACCTATTGGTTGTTCCATGGGGTGGGCCCTACAGCAATATATCATCCTATAACATCCTATATCCGCTAATCAACCAACGAATAAGCACGAACATTACACCTGTATACATCTAACATGTTGGTAAATGCTTGATAAAGTGGACATAAATCGTCTCAAAGCCAATTCTGGCTAAGGTCCAAAATCATCACAGTACCAAGCAGATCTATCGCTGAGATCCTGACCAAGAAGAGATTGACAACGGGATTTTACATGAGATTAGTAATTTCATCCCACTTCACTTGAATGGTACGATTTATCTCCCAATCGCTAACCTTCAACAAAGGTCAACAACTTCAATGAAGGTCAACAAGTAGGAGTGCTCCACGAGTAATATTACTAAACAAAAACCTCCATCCACATGCTGGTGACGATGCCAGGAATAATTAGTAATAGGCACAGACATAAACCCCCTCTATCACCAGCCATCAGATAGGTTATCAGTGCTTGGCGCTTGAGACTCACCATCCATTGAATCCATTCCTAGTAGTCAGCTTTCCCATAGGCGTAATGTACTTTCGTGGTGTTTCTTCTAGAAGGATCAACTTTTTTGGTAGACTGAGGATGGCTGAGGCTCAAAGAGAACATGTGTCAAGTCAAAACCCTAAAATCAGAAGATCATATTTGTCCCGTTAAACTGCCATTGTTGATCATGTTTGGTTATGCAGTCACAAACCCATTCATCATTTAATACTTGCGGCAAGCCACTCTAATAAAAATGCTTTACTTCGAGTGATATCTGACATATATTCTGACATTATTTCCAGCATTCTATCTGACATATATTCTGACATTCTATCTGACATGTGTTCTGGCATTCTATCTGGCAGTCTTTCTGGCATTCTATCTGACATGTGTTCGGGTTCAGGCGCACTCCACAGCATCCGGAGCTGGCAATATGGTGATCGGGTCCAGGCGTGACCCACTGCATCCAGAGCTGGCAAAGGGGATGAAGACAACAAAGAGACGGAGGGAGGTGAATGAAGAGGAGGAGGAGGAAGGAGTTGCACCGTTAAAATCTAGAGACCCTCATCTGACAGGTGGGGAACAACAATAAATTGTCCCCTGCCTGCTCAGCAAATTGTCCGCCCATTTGTTCTGCATGACTGCGATTTGTTTTATAATCAAAATTACATGTTGGATTTATATAGCTATTGGGATACAGTACTTGGTATTATTTGCAATACTAGTGGGATAATAGAGGTTAGAATGAACACTTTAGTAAGCCAAAGGTATCAGAAATAGTCATGGATGTCATGGTGGAAAGGACATTGGTGTCCATGAATCGAGATGGCATCTCTTCCTTTTATGGCGAGTATACATTCCGTAACTAAATGTATCTAAGGCATGTTCACTAAAACAAGAGCTGAGTGAAATGCCTTTCACGACAAATGGGATAACAATAATCAAATAATGACAACGCGTATACTAGCTTTCAAGGGAATTCAAGATCAGTTCAGAATATTTCCTTCTGGTGGTGACATGTTCAATTTATCGATCTACATTGCTGTTCCAAGCCAGCACAGCTGCGGCGATCATCCAGTCTTTTCCTATTAAAGCCTGGTGACAGGAAGTCTGACCTTCAGGATTTGTTGTTCAACTGCTGAAGTTTTAACCAGTGACTAGTGCTGGTCAATACTAGTGATAAACGACCCGATTATTGATGAACCATTCGATGACTATATATTAGATTGCACTACACACAAAATAGCATACATATTAATATATACAACTATATACAATTATATGTGGACTAGATCATAAGTGTTTGACGTTGCGGGTAGGACTGTTTGATCACAAACCACATGTCAACGTTGCTAATGGCTAATCTTTTGTGTCTTGGAAACATTGGAAACCCACAGCAAAAATACATAAAAATACCCTCTGGTAAACTAACATAGCTATTGAAAATGGCCATTTATAGATGATTTTCCGATTAAAAATTGTGATTTTCCATAGCTATGTTAGTTTACCAGAGGGTATCTTCTTCCCCCATCTTCCCCCAGTGAATTGCTGGTGAAATTCACCACTTTTGCGTTGACTCCGAATTGTTGCGCAGGTTGGGCCGCAGCAGGCGCACTGCTGTGACCATGGATCTGGTCAAGGTTGATCATCCACCTAAACGGCTCCTGAAACATCCTGAAACCATTTCTCACATACCGTCCGTGGCGCTGGTTTACATGCATCAAAGATCATGTAAGGGTGTTGTTTTCTTGGGAAATGGTGTTAATCGGTTATAGCCGCAGCATCGATGATCTGGTTTTGTGTTTTTTTGTTCAGCAGCCAAGATGTCTATCATTCAGACTTTCTACAAAGTAGATTCTAGCAAACAAGTGAAACATGTTTCGTTAACGTGGCTGAAGCACTGCCAACGTTCCCAATTTAAGTATGTGACTTTTGAACCATTCTTGCGGCTAGTTTTACTATGACGTTCAGCTCATAAGTCGCACGTATGTAAAAGGCAGTGCTTTGGAGCTTGAATTCATGGATTGATCTTTTGGAACGCGTCTTCTCAAAATGCAAGTGTCTGCACCATCACACACAACTTTGGAATTATAAATGATTTTCTACCGCGTGCAGCAACCACATCAGGTTGGTCTTGCCTGCGCACCCACCCATAAATGAGGGAAGATCAACCAGGACTTTCACCATCGCAGGTCGGTGAGCTGCTGCACATCAGCATGAGGGCCATCCATCCGTGTTGGACCGGACGGCCATCTGTGCAGCCAAGGTATTCAGCATTGTGAAGTCATGAGCAATTGTAGATACGCTGCGCTCTATAGGTCTTCTGGCTGGGCTGGTCTCATTATTTTCCGCAGATTTTTGCTTTTAGCTGGTTTGCGTACTCTGTTTACGGCAAAATCGTGAAGCCTTAACCAAGACAAAGCCAGAGGTCAGTGGGGCGAAAGATGCCTGAGATCTCCAATCTTTGAGAAGTCTGTGAGGTAGCGCGGTACTTTTTTGTCATGACATGATTGTCTTTACAAGTAAGACTTGGCGTCTAACCCAGCGAACAAGGGATACAACATCAAATACTCTCTGGAAATTTATATAATATAATTTATATAAATGTTGTTCTTTTCCCTGTAGCTATGTCGAAGTGCAGAAGGGTACCATCTGATCGTTGCAGCCACTTGGGGATCATCATCTCATTGGGCTATGAGACGTCTAGAATTGTCTGGTGATCCCCAATATGATACACGCATAAAAGTGTGTAGGCAATTGAATGTACACATACAATATGTATATTAGTAGCATTATAGAGTTATTTCGGTTATATCATATTTATTCATTACATTAATGGTTATATATATATATATATATTATATACTGTATATATTTACCATATCTATTTGTATCGTTCTATATCAACTTCCTTCTGATATCCCACAAATCAACACACAACGGTCTTTTTTTTCGAGCTGAAGCCTGGCCACTGCCCGGCACTTCGTCACCCGGGCGTTTCACGCCGTCGGCTTCGCTGTCCACGGTGCAGGGCCTGTAGCCAGACCTTGCTAGGCACCGACTGAAATGGACAGATTTACCAATCAAAACATATCGGAAAAATGGTGAGCTTAGAAGATCAAACATAAATCTAAATGGAGATGTCATCTGATACAATAGAAATTGATAGTAATTGGGGATAATTGGGATTTACCCATGTGTTAAAAATGCAAATCATCAGCTGTCCGGTGCTAGTCCCTGGCATTGGATTACCTGGGTCCATCTCTAGTGACTGGTGCCCGTGATTGAATCAAAAAATGAACCTCTTCTACAAAGTCTGTACTCTTTAAAAGACTCACATGACTACCCAAGACTTTCTTATCTGAATCTTCAAGTATCTTTATGCAGGACATTTCAGTCCATATCATGTTCTTGAAAATTGAACCATCTACTGATTTGAATAAGTTTAAAGGACCCCACAAGACATGACCACCCTCCTCGATTTTCTTTTTGATGGATTACAGCAAAATCCAAAATCCTGGTGAAAGCCCACATAGACTTAAACATCTTTAAAGGGTCCTTCTTTCGTTTCAAACCATGCCATTTCTGTAGATTCTCCCAGTATCCACCTCTTTCAACCCACGCCCTGCTCCGTTGCGGCTGCCTGGAAAACGGACTTTTTCACCATGCGCTGGTGGTGGTCCCTGACCTCGGAACAAAGGCTGGAAGATTCACCTCCGCATGGGTTGAAGTTAGGAAACATGGGGATTTAACCAGCAAAACAATGGTGATTTGACTGTAGAACTGGTGATTTTGAACCGCCCATGGAGATAGGGATCAAGTGGATGTAACACCCCTCAGAAGGCTGGTCGTAGGTGTAAACCATCAATGGGAGTTGATATGTCGACTATCCATGAACGCTGGAACCACCACCATGTTAAACAGGTCCCGGCTATTCTAGTGATCTGAGTTTCACCAAAGAAAACACCTCTTTAGCTGGTGAAACATGTTGAACATGTTTTTTGCTGTTGAAATCTATGAATTTCTGATTGGATCAAAAAAACACTGGTGAAATTTGCTGAACCGCCATTTTTTGGCCCGCTTGAAATCGATCGCGTGTCTTCCGTAACCGCCATTTTTGAATGGATATATATATATATATATGGTATATATAATAATAATACATTATATATACAGCAAAATGGGTTTACTCATTTTTGGTTCTCCATAATTCTCCACTTGTCTTGATCTCCCCATCGTCGCTCAGATCGAGACCGCCGCAGCAGTACCTTGCAGCTGACCCAGCTGGCGCTGGGAGGAGCTGCAATGCCTGGCATGGCCACAATGTTCCCTCTTAAAATGGTCATTTGGCGCAGTATACTCAATCTTCACAAAAAAATGGAATATCATATTAAACTTAGGCTAAGGCTAAGGTGTGTATAAAGCATGTATATATATATATTATTATCATTATTATCATTTTTTATTGTTATTGTTATTGTCATTGTTATGATTATTATTTTTTATGATTATTATTATCATTGTTACTATTATTGTTGTTATTGTTATTATTATGATTATTATGATGATATTATTGTGATTATTGTCATGACCAATATTATTGTATATATATATAAATGTGTGTATCACGTTATAGCATAATTCATATCCCATGACGTCCCTATTTCCAATGGTTGGATCTTCCATTGGCGGGTGATATCCCAAGTTATATTCTCTGTTGATTTCACATGGCAATGAACGATGGACAATCCTAACTGATTATCCACAAAACATAGATATGCAAAACCCACAATGTGTAGATCATGTTCCTTGGAAACCGGAGACCCTGGAGACCCTGGAGAAACAAAAACGATATTCATGTCTATTTACTGGGTGATATTTCAGAAACACCCTAATATCATTTCAAAGTGGCTACGTGTATGTATATGTATATTTGTGTGTGGTACCATGTACATATATATATGTATCTATATATATATGTGCGACGGTCAAAACTCAATTCATGTGGTGAGGTCATGGCATCGCTTCATAAGGCCCCCTATCGCTACACACAGTCCCAGCACCCTTTTCATCAACTAGGCAGAATCGCTGCTAGAAGAGGAGGATCCAGATGAGGAATCGGATTCTTATTCCCCTTGCGGTGGTGTCTCCAGAGAAATTCAAATTTTTACGTGATCACCAAGGCTGACGTCGACAGCTTCAGCTAGAGACCAGCCGGACTCACTGCAGGTCATCTGACCTCGGAGGCTGCCCTTGGCTTGTGTTGGCTTGTCTTGGCTTGTCTTGCCTGTGCTGCCTTGTTTCCGGCGCCTTTTTTTCTTCACCCCGCCTCCTTTGCAACCTAATACCACGCCAAAATGAATCGGCAAAACCCTGACCAAATGAACCCTTTAAGAACTAACCCATTAAGAACTTGAGGGTGCCCTTGTTCATACTTCCCATATTTTTCCACCTATAGCACAAGTTGTATAGTTTCAAGTGACCATGTGGGGTACTCCCTAATTTCATGGATTTCAGGTATCGCTCTGGGTATCGAGGGGTATCGCTTCGGGCATCGCTGCGGGGACCAGAAAATGTGTGATCTCAGGTGTATGTTTCAAGTGACACGAAATTCTGACAAGCTCCATGTTGCAATTCTACTCCTGGACAATGGCTTTGGAGAAGCGTCCGTGACCGCACAAGGATGCTTTTTCAACATATCTCAGCACGGTCACTATCTGAATCAACATCATCACCATCACCATCATCATCAGCATCATCACCATCATCAAGCTCATGATGCGTTATGAATTAGTTTCTTGCATACCTTATAGATCAACATACCCCAATATATCAACATTGTTTAATGTAACTATCTCATATATACTTGACGACAGGCCATCTTGCAACTACCCAGGAAGACCAGCCCACTGCGACTGCTCCAGTGTCGCACTCTGACATCAAAAGATTGGAAAGTCATGCGCCCAACAGGAAGGTTCAATCATAAACAAAGTCTAAAAAGAGGTATCGCTACATAAGGCCCCCTATCGCTACACACAGTAAATCACATATTTTGAGTAGTGATGGCGGATCGTAATTGAAGCCTTTCATAGCGTCTTTTGACCCTTGCTCATATGTACATATATATATACATATCTACATATATATATATTATATATATATATGTATTATATATATAATTATACATATACTATACATTAAATATATATTATATTATATTATATTATATATATTTATATTATATATATATTATATTATATTATATTATATTATGTTATATTAAATTATATTATATTATATTGTTATATATATACATATATGCGCACATATGTTTACCACCACCCACTTGTTCCATGGTAAACTCCACCATTCTGTTTTTCAACCGCTGCGCCTGGTGAGATCTTGGGCCAAGCTGCGCAGCGTGGTCCTGAAACGCGGTGAATCCATGCGCAAATTACCGTGGGTTTACGGTTGGTACAATTGGTAACACTGGTAATAATTGGTTTAACAGCACATGTAACAGTACTATACATATATAATTATTGGTTTACCATTGGTTTATAATTCCCAATTTATAATTACCACACCATGCCACTTTGGCTTTACCATTCGGTTATAATTGGGATACCGTATGTGGTTTACCATTGGGATAGTAATGGCCAATAATAGGGGGATGGGATGAATAATGACGTCTATGGTTGGCAATCAAGAATGATCAATCATGGAGGTATGACCAACAAACATGGATGAATAATAATGTGGTAAACCGAAGGCCGTAGACGATCCCCAATATTGCCATAAATGGTTTCTGGAAACCATCCGCAAATGGTAAGTTTCTTTTATAGGATATTTTGTCCGGATTTCATCCAACAGACCCATTTGCTCCATGGTAAATTTGGGATACTACATGACATGGGATTGTATAAACAACCCGTGTCATTTTAAATGTCTCCAAATCATGTTATTTTTTGTTTTACGCTTATCGTTTTCTCAGGTGGTGGGCTTTCTGTACTATAGAAATATGTTTTTTCGGTGTGAAAGTATCCTTGGTCGAAAGTCACCAAATGTATCCAAATGTCATTTTTTCCGTTCATTTCCTTTCATTGCCTTTCATTTTGCATTCATTTCCCTTAATGTTTCTCTTATATTGCATTCATCTCCTTTCATTTTGCATTCGTGTCCTTTCATTTTCCCTTCATTTTGCTCTCATTTTTCATTCATGTCCTTCCATGTTCCTTCTATTCGCGGTTCCTTTCATATTGCATTTGTTTCCTTGCATATTCCTTTCATTTTCCTTTCTTTTTACATTCATTTCCTTCCATGTTCCGTCGCTATGTATCAAACATACAGGTTTTCAAAAGGGAATATATTCAAACCGGCCCAAACGCTCGCGTGTTTCTCATATTTCGTTATCGTTCTTGCTATTGTTATGCTATCGTTTTGGAGGCCTGTGCAGGTTGCCATCTCCAGGGTTCATGAACATGTACAGGTTAAAAAAAAAAAAACGTGTAAGCTCGTTATCGTTTTTTTACTCTTATCTCTTATCGTTTTCAGAGCCGGTAATGCATTGGTAGTGCTAAGGGGCAAGCCAAGCTAAAATGAAAGGCCCAGGATTATTATACTGTCCCAAATGTCATCCAGAATTCATCCCAACATCATCAAGAAAAATAGTTTGACAATGAGATCTTTACATGTAACCATAGAGATGCGATATGTCAAGATTCTTACTGTTGACAGCAGGCATCATTTTCACAAGAGTTGGGATCTTTGCGAGCACAAATGGTGATGATCTGCAGCAAAGATTCGATTTTTTTTCCCCACCTGCCAGGTGAGGGTTGTTAGATTTTATCAGAGCTGTTCTTCTCCTCCTCGGCTAGCTCTTCTCCTCCTTCTCCTCCTCCTCCTCTTCCTCGCCTCCTCCTCCTCCTCCTCCGCCTCCTCCAGTTTCTCCTCGACCATGTCTGCATCAACTTCCACCTCCACTTCCGCCTTGCCAACTCTTCGCCAAGCTCTTTGCCAACTCTCTTCGCCAAGCTCTTTGCCAACTTCCCAGCTCAGTGTGCACCGCCTCAACCTGGGACCTTCCCAGCTCAGTGTGCACCGCTGGACCTCAACCTGAGACCTGCCCAGCTCAGTGTGCACCGCTGGACCTCAACCTGGGACTCGGGACCTTCCCAGCTCAGTGTGCACCGCTGGACCTCAACCCGGGACCTGCCCAGCTCAGTGTGCACCGCTGGACCTCAACGGCCAGATAGAATGCCAGAAGATATGCCAGAACATATGCCAGAAGAAATGCCAGATAGAATGCCAGAAGGTATGCCAGATAGAATGCCAGAAGATATGCCAGATAGAATGCCAGAAGGTATGCCAGATAGACTGCCAGATAAAATGTCAGATAGAATGCCAGAAGATATGCCAGATAAAGTGCCAGAATGTTTGCCAGATAGAATGCCAGAAGATTTGCCAGATAATATGCCAGAAGATTTGCCAGATAGAATGCCAGAAGATATGCCAGATAGAATGCCAGAAGATATGCCAGATAGAATGCCAGAAGGTATGCCACATAGAATGCCAGATAGAATGCCAGAAGGTATGCCAGATAAAGTGCCAGAATGTTTGCCAGATAGAATGCCAGAAGATTTGCCAGATAATATGCCAGAAGATATGCCAGGTAGTATGCCAGATAGAATGCCAGAAGATATGCCAGATAGAATGCCAGAAGGTATGCCAGATAGACTGCCAGATAAAATGTCAGATAGAATGCCAGAAGATATGCCAGATAAAGTGCCAGAAGGTATGCCAGATAGAATGCCAGAAGATTTGCCAGATAATATGCCAGAAGATTTGCCAGTAACAAAATGTATAAATGTCATGGTGGGGATCACACGAAGTAAAGTAATTCATTTACTATAGTTTTCTGTACTGAAACCAACACACACACAGAGCTTTGAGCAACAAACAAAAGATATCGCTCCATATCACCCAGAAGATCACAGAAGTGGTTACATTGTTCAACTGCCAATATCACCCAATGATACCAATGCTTGGCTAGATCTCCTTTTCGCTTCATTCCCTTGGATGATTTCGGGTTGAAGAACTGAAGTTTTCATCGTCCTTGCCGACGCGCATGCGGCCGACTTGGCAAAAGGTGTTCCCTGTGGTCTCGGGCCAAGTCCTTCGGCACCACAAAACCTGTGTCAGTGCTGCAATGATCAAGTGTGGAAGACACGTCGATCAAGTTCCAGGATGCCTTCAGATCTTCCACTGTGGCCAATGGGGGCAGCCATAGCCACAGCGGCGGCATGAACTCGCTGACAAGGACCCAGTAGAATCCTGGGGCCGTGCAAGAGTTCAGGATTGCATCAAAGAGTGAAGAGAACGTTCTTTTTTCATTTTCTTTCTTCCATGTGCCGGCCTATTGCCATGTCAAGCAGCGCCGCGGCTGGTCTTGGTTTTTTTGGGGTTCGCCGTTTTTGAGCTGTCAGGTGTGCTGCCGAAAACATGCAGTTATTAAATTGTGTGGGTGCATGTCTTATATCTGGCACTGTTTCGATTCAGTGATTTCAATGCCGGCTTCTGGCAAATAAACACACATTCTTTCAACAGATGAATGAGTGCAAGCAAATATAAGTTTGAATGTCTTTTTCTTCCCTGTGCGCCGCGCTTCTGTCGCATGCGGCTAGGTCGGAACCCAGAGCCTAAGCCCTTGTTGTAGTACAGCATCACTTGGCAGGATGCAACCCCGAGCGCACCATACCTCTGCTGCTTCAGCAGTTTTGGTGCTGCCTGATGCAGAACTGAACGAAGATTATTCGTCCGGCGCTTGCACCAGGCAGCACCTCCAGTCTGCGGCTTCATTCCAGTCTGCGGCTTCATTATCTGACACGGCGCTTGCAATCTAATCAATCTTGCACTCTGATACAAATCCGCCCTGCTAGAGCCAGAGCTAAAGTCAAAAAAACAATTGTCACATCTCGTGCAAACAAGTAACGAACTAAACTCAGTAGTGACAGCAACTTGCATATTTCTTGCGGCAACAAACGCTCTGCGACACTTTTTCTTGGCAGATGTTCAAAAGTCAGTCAGGGCGCACCTGGACTGATTCCAAGACTTCTTCTTGGAGCAACTCTGATGCAGCCAGCGTCAAGGCGCACTTGCATTGTTTCTTCCATCAATCTTGCATCATTTCACACACGCGCAGTACTCGCATTGGGGTACTCGTTTTTCTCAACATTTTTTGAACCCAACAAAGGCTGGTCTGGACTATCAATGTCCTCAATGTCAAGGAGCCAGTCAGAATTCTCAAGTGATTAAACCAATAAAGCATACAGAACACTATTAACCATGATATGGTTTTCCATACAGTAAACCTCCATAAAAAATGAAAGAAGACAGGAACAGGTTTCCCTTGTTCGCTTCGCACGAGATGACATTCACATCTGGCGATTCAAATCCATGTACACGGATCCAAAAGTAGATGGCTCAACTCAAAACCCAAATAACCATAAGATGGCACCGCGCGGTGAGGAAGAAAACGACGCTATTTTGGCTGGAACATAAAACGAGTTGCGCCATCTATGTGGCTTGTGTCAAAGATCCAATTAAGGATAAACAATCGCCCCAAAATAGCGCATATTGGATGACCAACTTAGTTTAAAATGAAAAGGTTTATGGCGCAACTGCCACTCCGGTAGATGGACATAAGGGTGTTGTTAACTAAGTTTACTACATTTCCGATCATTTTTGCTTGTTTATACTGTAGATTACACATGTTTGTATTGTATATATATATATATACCTATATATATATATAATTCCACTAGATTTTTTACCGAAAAAATGAGTTGCGCCATCTATGTCCCTTAAATCCCTTTCAAACGCCAGAAACAAATTCAATGGGTTCAAAAATGAATTGCGCCATCTATGTCCCTTAAATCGCATTCAAAGCTTTTAAAATTTCACTGCGATACCTTGAAAATGAACCACTGAATGTTTTAAAACTGATTGTGGACAGAATTTACGGATAGAAATCTCATTTTTCAACCTATTTTGACAAAAATATTTCGAAAAAAAAAACTTTTAAACATGCATTGCCGACCCCCCTCAGCCTGCTGAACAAAACACATTTACAAAACAGAAGTGTGTCCTCATCATCAAGCCCTTGCCTGACTTGCGCCATCTATGTGGTTTGGAATTGTTTGGAAACAGGCCCGATTTTGGGGGCATATTGCTGCTTCAGGAAAGGAGATGCGCCATCTATGTGGCATATTTTGGTTGAGTTGGTTTATGGACGTCGGGAGATATGAGGGAGTTGCGCCATCTATGTGGGCAGTCCCAGCCTGATTTTGGCGAATGAGTGGGAGTTGCGCCATCTATGTCCCAAAAAGGCAGCTTGATGTTGAGGAAAAATCATGGGTGCAAACCAGCTCAGAAGATTGCAATAAATAGGTCATTTTTAGGGACATACATGGCGCAACTGACTTGTTTTGAATGGGAGTTGCGCCATCTATCCCCTGCATTTTGCCTTTGACATAGATGGCGCAACTCAAGAAATTGAGCCATCATGAGCCATCTACTTTTGGGGGTGTGTAACTCCTCTTCACATCAAAATAGCTGCTAGTTGTTGGGATCTTGATCCAAAAACAATGGAAAATGCTACCTTTCGAACCATGCATTTTTTACGTTTCAGTTGTCTGCATTTTTATGGAACCTTTTTGTGACCAAGCCATCTCCCAGAGTGGGTCACCCCCTAGTTGTAAGTTGGTTTATAGAAAAAATCATCCAACTTTTGGTACATCCACCATACTAGTTGTAAACTAAATTAATCTATCCCACGATATATCCAACTGTGCATGTCCAACTATAATGACTGCAGTATAATATCCACCATAATAAATGCCATTCATTCACCAGAAATCTACACAGTGATCCAACTGTATCCCTATGGCACCGTGGTTTCCTGTCGATCTCCCGCCAACCGACCTCATCCGTGACGTCCGAGCATCAATCTCCAGGCGTGGAAAACTCCTGTGACCTGCTCCCAGCGATGTCTGAGAAATCTCTGACCTTTGGAGCGTGCTCTGGGAGCGTGTAATGACTTCTTCGGAACGCGGCACTGTTGGGCTTTATGGATTAACACCTCTATAGGTGACCATATATATGTATATGTATATATATATATATCACATATATATATACACACATTTATACATGTATATTTACATATGGATACATGTAGATCAAGTTTGCACCAACGATGAGCTATGCGTGATGGTCCTCACGACGGAAATCCATAGGTTTCTCCAGGAACATGATCAGTAAATGGGGGGTTTTCCATATCTGCGGTATAGTTCCAACAAAGGGTAGGTGTACTAACAAACAAAGCTTCTCCATGTACGCAAATATGATCAAATATGGGGATTGTTGAAGAATGAGATCCCAAAAAACTGGACTCCTAAATAGGACTGGGGTATACTGGGGTCATCTTGTTGCTCGTATGAACCAATGATAAGAATGTGGAGTCTTTTTTGATGCAGTAGGGGCAATCAATTGCACAAAAGGCGATCTTTACTGCGGAGCTGGAAGGATTCTGTGGATAGGCAATGGTGGTTCTACTTGTGTCTGGTACCCTCATGAGTGATCAAAGAATGCCGGTCTAGGTTCAAAATGCTTGAAAAATGTTGGTTCAATTTTGTATTAAACATGACAAACTATCTGAGCCGATTGGAACCCAACATGTCCACATTGAATTCATCAGTGCCTTCATCATCAAGGTGAAATGGTTTTGCTCAAAGTTGGGGGATACCCAACAGCTGCAATCTATATATAGTTGATAAAACCAAAAACACAAATACGAAAACCATATATATATATATTATATATTATATATATAATATTATATATATATACATATAAAATTATATATATAATATTATATATATGGTTCACTATATATATATGTATAAATAGATCTGTATATATATATGTATGGTTCAGACTCACTGTATATATATAAATGTATTGTATTCTGTATAAATAATATATATATATATTATATATATATTCGCATATATTTATAATTACAGCATTATATATTATATATAATGGGTATCATCTAACTGTCCCGGTGAAAGTCACCACCTGAAACTGCAGGCCGTCGCCAGATACGATCGGTTTCCCAACGTCGCGTGGCTGCAACCAATGCTGTGGCTCGCCAACCTCGTCCAGCTGTTTTGGACACTGAAAAAGCCCAGGTCTTGGAAAAAAATGGTTGTGAAGATTATAGATTATTTATATTTAATTATGATAGATGATGATAGATGATTATAGATGATGATAGAGAATTAAATTCTGATTATTCATAGTGACATAGCACTAAAATTCCGTTAAAAAACAACTGATAGAGCTGCAATGAGTTGCATGTTTGACAAACGTTTGGATTGTAAGGTGAGCTCGATGTTTTTTTTACATAGATGTGGTGTGAAGATTGTGTGAAATCGAATATGTACTCATCTTGCATCTTGACAAGTGGTGATCACATACATTTTTGTTGAATCAAAACGCGAACCAGAGAGTGAGATGCTTTTCAACATGCACAGCGTTTGGGCTAAAAAATGATTTAGATAAAAATGCGAACATTTGGTAATAGAGCTGGTTTTTGTCTCATACAGTGATCGCCATGGCCATTTGGGGAGTATATCACAGGGTGCACAGCCGCCCCCGGCAAAACCCCCCCCGGAAGCGCAATAGATGCTTAATAAGGAAGTTTGCTTTTTTCGGCCTAAAAAACAGGTTTTCCTTAATAAGACCTTATTTGGTGTGAAGGCAATTATGGCGTCAAAAAAGGTGTTTGATAACCTGTTTTGCTAATAAGGCCTTAATAAGAAAAAATGCTTCAAGAGGTTGATCTTTTAATTTTAGAAAAAACAATAAAAACAAAACCCAATCCAGGCCTAAATTTGAAAAAACACAAAAAATGCAAAAAAAAAGAAAACCCAAACCAAACCTAAATTAGGAAAAAAAACAGAAACACAAACAAACAAAGAAAAACAAAACAAAGCAAACAAAACAACAAAAAAACAACAAAACAAAAAAACACAATCCAGGCCTAAATTTGAATAAAGCAAAAAAAAAGAAAACCCAATCCAAACCTAAATTAGAAAAAGAACAAAAAAACACAAACAAAAAAAGAAAAACAAAAAAAATAAAAACAAAACCCAATCCAGGCCTTTAAAATTGAAAAAACAACAAAAAAATCAACGAGCCTGGTGGCCTCAACGGTGGCTGTTCTTATCAGTGGTGTTCGCACTGAGTCCCAAGACTTGGTACGGTCGGTTTCCGCTAACGCGCGCGCGCGGCGTCAGGAACTGCTCGCGTCCAGGGGAAGACACAACGGGGAGACACAACGGGAAAATGATGCAAAATGAGAAAACTCAGTTTTATAGTTGGTAAACTAGAAAAAGCGACTTTTGGAACGTATTGAAATGTTAAAATTATGCATATGTGCTGAATACTTTGATATTTTTAAAAACTTTATTTGTAATTATCAAAAACATATGTCCACAATCAGTTTTAAAATATTCAGTGGTTCATTTTCAAGGTATTGGAATGAAATTTAGACGGTTTTTTTTTCAAAATATTTTTCTCAAAATATGTCAAAAAATGAGATTTCGAGAAAGTCTGAATAAGGGCTTGACAAGGGCTTGACAAGGGCTTGATAAGGGCTTGATAAGGGGTGGATCAAGGTATTGGAACGATATTTATTTTATTTTTTTGTTCTTATTTTCCCTGTTTTTTCATTTGTTTTCATTTTTTTTGTGTGTTTTTTTTTCTTTTGTTTGTTTTCTTTTGCTCATTTTTGTTTTTGTGTTTCTGTCTTTTTTGTTTTTTTTATTTCTTTTGTTTTTTTGTTTTTTTCAACTTTAGGTTTGGATTGGGGTTTGTTTTTTTTTTGCTTTTTTGTTTTTTTCAAATTGAGGTTTGGGTTAGGTTTTGTTTTTTTTGATTTGGTTTTGTTTTTTTTGGTCCATTTTATTTTTCTATCGTTTTATAGAAGTTGCCTGTAAGCCGTGTCACAATGCTATTCATTTTTTTCTATCTTTGTAAGGTTGTGTCGCCAAAAAAAAAAGCACATGAGCAGGGTCAGAAATCAGGTTCCCTAAAAATTGGTTTTGGAATGCGTTATTCTTATTAAAGGTTTAATACCGTTTTTTGTCTTGTTGGTTGGACAACACACCCCAAAACAAGATTTTTCTTAATAAGGCTCTAATAGTGAAATTTCAATTTTATTGGGAAAAGCCATCTCTTATCAAGACCTTATTCAGCCCTTAACCACAAATCGCTAATAAGCATTTATTAAGAATGTGTTACACCACTGATTGGCCCTTATCAACCGTTTCATCCTTATCCATACCTTACCATACTTCTGGGGGGGGTTTTGCTGGGGGGGGTTCGTGGGCCCTGTGAGTATACCTTCTTTGAAGGAACACACCCATATCTAGATATGTGTTGGCTATGTGTGTATATATAAGATGTATGTATATATATAATATTATATCATATCATGTCCCGTTATATTTCCATCATATCCCCATTCTGGTTAGATTTGCAGCCCCAATTGGGGGTATACCCTGTCAGGACCAACCCATGTTTGAAAACACCAGCTAAAGACTCAAAGGGCAGGACCCTTGCACCCGATGAACCCTCTGATCAGTAGGTGACAGTAGGATCAGGAATGTGGTAGCTTTATTTATGAAAGTTTTATGGACATGGTCTATGGTGATTCCTCCTACTGTACTGTGCAAACAATCCCTTTCGAAAACATTCTGTGAGAATCCTTGATTCTTGCAACACGTTGGCTCCGCCGGGGGGGTTTGCCCGGCTTGGAACAAGGTCGACTGTGACTACATGTGATGAGTATCCGCAGCCGTTTGTGTTCTTGTAGTCATGGTGTTGATTTTACTGTGTTTTTCATATAAAATGTAGTTGTTCACAAGTAGACTTCATATCTTTTTTCAGATGCAATTGATCATTGAATGTTTTGACAATGTCCAAACTTGAGTTTTTTTCGCCAAATCTGGCGGAAAAATCAACAATCACCTGTAATTTACAGCGTTTCCATTTGACACGATTTGCATACATATATAGACAGACATGAAGTATACATACATATATATATATATATCACATACACCAGAAGTAAACAGAAAGAGTCAGACAGAAAGGAGACACATGGCAAGAAGAAATACATTGAACCCAATCAAGATGAGGAAACGATGGACAATCAAACATGACACTGCGATTGCGTGATACGTTTGCACATGACACACCAGCAGCGTACCATGTGTACACATGAACACACCAGCAGCGTACCATGTGTACACATCAACACACCAGCAGCGCACCATGTGTACACATGAACACACCAGCAGCGTACCATGTGTACACATCAACACACCAGCAGCGTACCATGTGTACACATGAACACCAACGTTGACACACCCCCACCCCACCCCACCTCACCCCACCCCACGTACCATGTGTACACATCCACCACCACGTTGACCACACCCCACCCCACCCCACCCCACCCCACGTACCATGTGTACACATCAACACACCAGCAGCGTACCATGTGTACACATGAACACCAACGTTGACACACCCCACCCCACCCCACCCCACCCCACCCCACATGTTAAAATTCCGGGCAAACCCCCCCGGTAGACCCAACACGTTGCAATAGAAAATCCTGGCCCGCAAACAGGAAGAGATTGCAGTATGGCGACAACATTCCAAAAGAAACCAACATTCAACGACCAGAAAACAATAAAAAACACACTTCTGGATACAACAAGTATATAATATTATTAATACATATTATTGATAATTCATGATAATTCACTAACCTGAAAAGTTTGACTAATAGTTACCCCTACATTCACCATCAAACGTGACGTCGCATCTGCTGCGACCTATATGCAGAGTCTTGATCGAAGATGCAGGTGAGTTTCACCAGCCACATCCCTGTAGTGTTTACTAATACAGTATTGTTATGATAAGTAAGTAGTATGTATATATATATAATCATATGTATATATATATATGTATATGTGTATAATCATCTATATATTCATATAAATATTTATGTATATAATCATATATATATATGTATAATCATGTATATACATATATATATAATCATATGTGTATATATATAATCATATATATATATGATATGTGTACATATCCTCACATTCCTCACTCTATTGTACACAGAATATGATGATGGGTCTTTGGGCATACAGAAAATCAACCAGGACAAGGAGCCAGTCAAACAACATGTCATAACCACCCAGTAGACAGGGGGTTGCGGAATGGGGCTGGGGGTCACCAAAAAAACAAATGGAGTTTTGATGGTGATAGACATTGCGATTTGTGGCTTACATTCTCCTTTCAATTCGGCATTAAGAATGTTTAAGATTTTTTAAGACCCATATTTGTTGTTTTTTAATCATGTTCGATGCCCATGGCCCATGCATCATTTCACACGACCATCGGCTTCACCGGGGATCTCTGCTGAGGAGGCTCACACCTCGCTTCGGATTCAGAATTCAGACTGCCGTTGATTAAACCATCAGCATATCATCGGACTTGGCCCTGAAAACAGAATACATGTTGGCAATGTGTGGTTCTGTATGTGTTCTGAACATTCTGAACAACTTGGGTCATCCTTATCATCCGGAAAACTTCAAACCCTTGGAGCCAGCGACTGGTGGGGTGTTCAATGTCTTGCCATGTTTTGCCTAGAAAGATTCATCAACAAGCAAGAAACACGTGTGGATGAGTATACCCCTTATTGATCAGTCAAACGCTTGAGTGACGACTTAACATTACGTTTCTGATTTTATCTAATGATGATTACACTACTCTCCTGGTTGATGGAATTATTATGGAGGATTTAAAAAGTCCATTGGTACTTCATCTGGGTAAACTGGATGGTCCAAAGTTCCAGGGATTGATTGGTGCAAAACCAACGTGACTTGTTCAGAGTCATAACATGTCATAACTTTGGATAGTTATCCTCTTACTTGGAGTCTATGAGTCTATGAGATCCACAGCCTCCATTTAAAAAAAAAAAACCTTACTAAATACATCACACAGCCTCCTCCTAAATATGTGTAAATCCCTAGCACTAAGCCTTACTAAGCATGGTTTCTGGATGTTTCTGGTGTGGCTTCCAGTGACTGTGGCACCCCCACGCAGCTGGCTTCGATAGTTGCCACGGAGGCGAAAAGCCAGGGAAGTTTCCAAGACCTGTGAGGAACTCCACTGTGCAGGACGGCTGGCACAAAAAGGGTAAGATCATATGTATGATAATAGACGTAAAATTGAGTATAATTATGATGCTATAAAGACTATATATGTATATGTATATGGCTATAGAGTATACTTTAGTATTGTATAGTGTATAGTATATAATGTATAGTGTATAGTATATAGTATATTGTAAATAGTATATAGTATAAAGTATAAAGCATATAGTATATCGTATATCGTATATATTATATAGTATATAGTAATTAGTATTAGTATTAGTATTAGTACTCGTATTAGTATAGTATTAATATAGTAGTATAGTATAGTATCGGATAGTGTAGGATAGTATACTATAGTATACTATAGTATACTATAGTATAGTATATGTAATATATATATATGTATATATATAATATGTATAGTATATATATATATATATGTAAATTATCTTTTTACATATATATATATAATATGTATATACAATATAGATATTATACATATATATATATACATATATATATATTAATATATATATATATATTATTGTATATATTATTGTACAATACATATAGTATTTCATGAATAAGAAAGCACCTTTGTGTGGGATTGCAATGGGTGATATGCATCTAGAAGTACCAAATGCCACAATTTTAGGATAACAGGATATCAGGGTATAGATAGCAGCTACCAACTGAAAAAGATTAACCACAAACATTGGGTCGCATGAAATTTCAATTAAAAACATCAACAATCATAGGGAATACAAATAATATAGTAGTGGAGATTGACTGGATATAGTAGACACCCATGGCGGGTATAGATAATCATACCCCGGAGGTTTTGCATAACGGATTGGTTTTGATGAAAACTACTGTATATCATTATATTTATAATTACATATACAGATACACATTGTCTCATACTAGGGGAATCGATGCATGGGGTACCACACTTGCGGAGGACAGAAACAACGCCCTGCTCCCAGCCAAAACTAAGCCTAACTCAGGTGTTGCAAGAGTAGCCAAGCAACGCCATTTGAGGAACTAATTGTATCAGTATACACTTGGGTTTTTGAACATCAGTAATTAAACACGCATCATGATTGTCCATGGTTGGCCCATCCAAAATCCATCGGTAAATGCCAACTTCCAGCAGTCGGGCCCTGAACCCCCCGGCAGGAACTGAGATTCAGATGAAACCCTTCGAATGTCAGAGTGAACATGCTTCATTTCTACATTTACCCAAGCCACTACAAAATGATTCCGCAGTACCTAGTTTACCATCACTAATTATCCGTCTCTGGGTAATAAACTTGGTGTCTATATACCTTTGTCAAAATCCGAAGGCAAACAACTTAGACATCGTGGGGGCGCGGGCAACGTTGCGCTCAACAGCGCTCCCTAGGCCCTATGCTAAGATGTCACCAGCTCTAGGCATGAGGGCAGAAGAATGCTAGTCACGATGGAACAGAGCATGTAGCGAGACGCCCACATGTTTGTCTTGATGATACCCTCTGGTAAACTAACATAACTATGGAAAATCACCATTTTTAATGGGAAAATCCACTATTAATGGTCATTTTCAATAGCTATGTTAAATTACCAGAGGGTAAACATTGTGCTTCTACCAGCAGAAGCAACTCTCATTGTTGTCATATCACAATGTCAGCTGTGTCTGCAATATCCATCTCAATTCCCTGGTAAACATTACCTCGTCGTTGGAACAACCCTCTGTTGATGGTCAAAACAGATCCTTTTAGAGGACATTGTGAACATATCCTTGTGTCATTGAACAACCCGGGGTATGTCATCTTCGCCCTATTGCATTGACACCTCGCCCATCCCTTGATCCAATATCATTGAAACATATTGAAACGGTGGTGACTCAGACTTTGCTAAGTTGATTTGTATCTAGCATTTCGCTATAAAGGCTTATAGTTGATGGGGTTTATAAGCCAACAAACATTACCGGGGGGAAGACCTTGTGCAGAATACTGCACTAGTTGAGAAGGCCATCGCCTCTTATGTGTGGTCGTCAAAGGGTTTAAAACCATCTACTGTACCTGGTACCAGAAGCACAACTGTCGGTAGTTCAACTAGTTCAACCAGATCAAACAAAATGTGTTGGTTGGTTGCATTTGTTTTTGTGGTTCGCCAATTCCACGATTCCTCCTGACAATTATCTACAATGGTCATGAAGTCATTACAATTTGCCTAGTTACATGGCTAATCTGAGCTTCACCCGTTCAGAATCCACATGCGATGTTTGTTCGACTTTCTGCCTATCTCTTGGGCATGTTATTAGTGAAAAAAGACACATGACCCAATGCTTGAAATGCAATCCTCATGTAGCCATACAAGAAGTTCTAGTATCTATATATATATATAAATAATTTCAGTCTATAAAATGTTATGATATGTTATGATATGTTATGATCATCATTATGAGTTATTATGAGTTACGATCATCATCCACTGCAATAATCCACTACCAGTTAACCCAGCCAACCACTCCACGACAGAACCCAACAGTTAAATCACCAGGCACCTTCTGGCGCCAGCTCTGGCTCCAGGCATTTCGTAAGCTGGCCCTGACCGGGGGGTACCAATCTTTGTGATGGGAAAATGGTACCAAAAAAAATATGAGACCACATAATTGTGGTACCAATAATATGTTGTTTTAAGATTTATAGTGCAGTACCAAGTTAGCAGTGCAGGGGCAAAGGGGGCCGAAGCGTGGGTTTCCGACGTTGCGCTGTGACGCTCCCGGGGGCGGGTGGCGCTGCGACGCTGCGACGCTCTGGGGGGCGGATGGCGCTGCGACGCTGCGACGCTGCGACGCTGCCAGGGGCAGGTGACGCTGTAACGCTGCGACACTGCGACGCTGCGACGCTGCCATTGGGCCAGTGACGCTGCGACGCTGTTGGCGCTGCGACGCTGCGACGCTGGAGTGACGCTGCGACGCTGTTGGCGCTGCGACGCTGCGACGCTGCGACGCGGGAGCGACGCTGCGACGCTGTTGGCGCTGCGACGCTGCGACGCTGGAGCGACGCTGCGATGCTGTTGGCGCTGCGACGCTGCGACACAGGGGGTGGCGGGGATGATCTCTTGTGATGCTGAAGATGCAACATAATGTTGAGAAAGGGTGGCGGGGCTGATGTCTTGTAATCCTGAAGATGCAACACATTGTTCAGAGGGCCTGGCGGAGCTGATGTCTTGTGAAGACTCCCTAAAAAAACCCTAAAGAAACCCCTTTAAAATTACTTTACTTCGAGTTATCCCCACCATGACATCTATACGTTTTGTTACTGGAAAATCTTCTGGCATTCTGTCTGACATATCTTCTGGCAGTTTATCTGGCATATCTTCTGGCATTCTGTCTGACATATCTTCTGGCAGTTTATCTGGCATATCTTCTGGCATTGAATCTGGCATATCTTCTGGCATTCTACCTGGCATATCTTCTGGCACTTTATCTGGCATATCTTCTGGCAAATCTTCTGGCACATGTTCTGGCATATCTTCTGGCACTCTATATCTGGCATATCTTCTGGCATATCTTCTGACATTCTATCTGGCATTCTATCTGGCAAATCTTCTGGCATATGTTCTGGCAATCATTCTGGCACTTTATCTGGCATACCTTCTGGCATTCTATCTGACATTCTATCTGGCATTCTATCTGGCATATCTTCCTACATGAGGTCCGGCAGGGAACACTTGGCGTGGATACTCGCGGTTGAGGTCAGGGAACACTGGGCGGGGATACTCGCGGTTGAGGTCCGGCAGGGAACACTGGGCGTGGATGGTCGTGGTTGAGGTCCGGCAGGGAGCAGGAGGAGAGGAGACGAGGAGAGGAGACGAGGAGAGGAGACGAGGAGAGGAGACGAGGAGAGGAGACGAGGAGAGGAGACGAGGAGAGGAGGAGGAGGAGGAGAAGGAGGAGGAGGAGGAGCAAGGAACTGACATAAAATCTAACAACCCTCACCTGGCAGGTGGGGAAAAACAAAAGCTGAAAAAAAATAAAGAAACTCCTCAAGATACCCTAAACGGCAAATGCCTGGGCTTTGCCCGGGCCCGCAATGACGACAGGCGACGCATCATCATCATCATCATCATCATCATCATGATCATCATCATTATCATCATCATCGAAATCGTCATGATCATGATGATCATCATCATCATCGTCATCGTCATGATCATCATCATCACCATCATCATCATCATCAGCATCAGCATCATCATATTCATCAAACCCTTTTTGAAGATCTTCCATGAATGTAGAAGTTTAGCGCGGGTGGGAGAATTAAACCCTTCTTGAAGATCTTCAATGAATGAAGAATTTTAACGGGGGTGGGAGAATTAAACCCGTATCGAAGATCTTCAATTAATGTAGAAGTTCAACGGGGCTGGGAGAATTAAACTCTTATTGAAGATCTTAAAGAAGGTGAGAATTAAACCCTCATTGAAGATCGTCAATGAATGTAGAAATTTAACGGGGCTGGGAGAATTAAACCCTTATTGAAGATCTTCAATGAATGTAGAAGTTCAACGGGGCTGGGAGAATTAAACCCTCATTGAAGATCTTTGATGAATGTAAAAAGTTTAACGGGGCTGGGGAGAATTAAACCCTTATTGAAGATCTTCGATGAATGTAGAAATTTAACGGGGCTGGGAGAATTAAACGCTTTTTGAAGATCTTCAATGAATGTAGAAGTTTAACGGGGGTGGGGAGAATTAAACCGTCATTGAAGATCTTCAATGAATGTAGAAGTTTAACGGAGCTGGGAGAATTAAACCCTCATTGAAGATCGTCAATGAATGTAGAAGTTTAACGGGGCTGGGGAGAATTAAACCCTCATTGAAGATCTTCACTGAATGTAGAAGTTTAACGGGTCTGGGGAGAATTAAACCGTCATTGAAGATCGTCAATGAATGTAGAAGTTTAACGGGGCTGGGGAGAATTGAACCCTCATTGAAGATCTTCAATGAATGTAGAAGTTTAACGGGTCCTGGGAGAATTAAACCGTCATTGAAGATCTTCAATGAATGTAGAAGTTTAACGGGGCTGGGGGGAATTAAAGCCTCATTGAAGATCGTCAATGAATGTAGAAGTTTAACGGGGCTGGGAGAATTAAACCCTCATTGAAGATCTTCAATGAATGTAGAAGTTTAACTGGGAGAATTAAACCCTCATTGAAGATCTTCAATGAATGTAGAAGTTTAACGGGGCTGGGAGAATTAAACCCTATTGAAGATCTCAATGAATGTAGAAGTTTAACGGGGCTGGGAGAATTAAACCCTTATTGAAGATCTTCAATGAATGTAGAAGTTTAACGGGGCTGGGAGACTTAAACCCTTATTGAAGATCTTCAATGAATGTAGAAGTTTAACGGGGGTGGGAGACTTGAACCCTCATTGAAGATCTTCAATGAATGTAGAAGTTTAACGGTGGTGGGAGAATTAAACCCTCATTGAAGATCTTCATGAATGT